>CM037859.1:36586539-37186539 GCA_021292105.1 Anadara kagoshimensis
AAACCCGATTTCAGCAGGAATGTATGCTTGAATAAAAAGTAATTGGCATTTAGAATAAAACCGACACTATAGTACAAATATCAGGGCTTCTCTAAAATGGATATTTAGAGGATATTAAAACTTGTAATAGACAATTGCCCGGCACATCCATTTATTGTGAGGCTCAAATCAGTTAGTGTTTTACCACAAAACACAAGCAAGAACCAGCCAATGAACCAAGGCGTTATTAGAAATCTCAAAGTGCACTATAGAAAGTTAGTGGTCCAGAAGAAAATTCGTGAACTGATTCAAGAATTAGTTCAGACTTTTCAATCAATATCCTGTTAGTGAATCAGATGATGACATTCCGTTAACAAGACTTGCGAATTTGGGATCCGTTTCTATCAGTGACTATGCATCTGTCGACGAAAATGTTAACGTCATTTTTACAACATTTTCTACACTTCACTGTATTTTAACAAGTTTATTTTCCGTTAACACTTATAATGGGTCCTGGATCAAACTATTCGTTGGACTGTTTTTCACATTGTACAAATTATGCTTTGTGCGATTTTTTGAGTAAACGTGGACTTATGAGCAGTATGAAGATTTACTTAAGATTGATTCATGTTTGTTACCAGATCCATTGCAACTACACAGTGGTTGGCATGATGGAACCTCTGATATTTCTTATTGGCCTCCAATTTATTTATCTAACATATCATCATTTCTATATTTTGCATATGAAAATATTGACACTGTTAACTTCAGGACTTTATTAAAGTGGGAAAAGCACAAAAATACACAATTATTGCCTACTGAGTGTGTGATATCCTCGGGGGCACCAGCAGAGTTACCGGCTCAGGAGTTTAAATTAACTATTTTAATTTATCACTGTATTGTCCGCTATAATTGAATCACTTAATGTTCCTAAGGAAATACGGACACCCCATGTGCATTTTAATTAATCCTTTAAGTTAACCTAGGGGCAAATTACCCTGATAGACACTATTGCTGCTGTTATTTTTTGTCGTATTTTGTGCTCTGTCTATTGTTTTGTGAGTTATTCTTGAATTTCAAGAACAAATGTTTCCTTGAAAACTCTTAAACAAATAGAAACATAATCTAGGAGAGGAAGTATTTGTTCTTGAAATTCTAGCATAACACTGGAAACAATAGACCTTTTGCACGCAAACGACCGCCATATTGAAAACTCATGATATATTCAGGTCAAAGGTCAATCGGGGTAAAAACCGCTCACTTCTTTGGGAATTATGTATACAAGATGGACATTCCCGCAACTAACGTTTGTTTAATTTGTTAAACTGGTGTTTTTATTTGCTATATGATTTATACAACATGTATTTGATATGTTTTACGTCATTTTTACAACATTTTCTACACTTTACTGTATTTTAATGTCTATTTTCCGTTAACACTATAATGGAACCTGAATCAAACTATTCGTTGGACTGTTTTTCACATTGTACAAGTTATGCTTTGTGGGATTTTTTTAGTAAACGTGGACTTTCAAAAGAAGGAACCAAACAAGAATTGATGGCCCTTTGTTTTGCATCGACAAAAATGAATCTACCCATTTTACCAACTTCCAGTGAAATTATTAAAATCAACAAACAGCAGTGTGAAGATTTACTTAAGATTGATTCATGTTTGTTACCAGATCCATTGCAACTACACAGTGGTTGGCATGGTGAAATCTCTGGTATTTCTTATTTATTTATCTGACATATCATCATTTCTAATTGCATATGAAAATATTGGCACTGTTAAGAAACACCTTCAGGACTATAAAGAAGGAAAATCATATAGCTATTATCGCAATGAGTGACTGAAAGAAGTGTTTTATTATGACATACAAAAGACAGATTATTGTTTCTTAAGAGCAAGATGTATTCCCTCACAAAGATTGAGCAATGAGTCACATACAGTGTGGGTATGTGCACAATAGTAACCGGCGAAATCAAGTCTGCTTATTGTACATGCACAGCAGGGTAAGTATGAATAAATATAAATGGATTATAATTAAGATTTTGTATCAGGAAAGGGGTAATATACAACGACCAAACCAGGGCTCTAACGAAGGGACCTTCCGAATACTAACGAGATGCTTTGCTGATTAAGCTAATTGGCCATCTCGGATCTGTCAAGTCTGTTCTGCACAATTTAACTCTGGTTTGACAAAAGATTTAATAATAACATAATAATTTCGAATTAACAAAAACAAATTTTATTACAAGTGCACTACTTGCAAAATGTGCATATGTATACTATTTATGAACAGAATAATGGAACCTGAATCAAACTATTCGTTGGACTGTTTTTCACATTGGACAAGTTATGCTTTGTGGGATTTTTTTTAGTAAACGTGGACTTTCAAAAGAAGGAACCAAACAAGAATTGATGGCCCTTTGTTTTGCATCGACAAAAATGAATCTACCCATTTTACTAACTGCCAGTGAAATTATTAAAATCAACAAACAGCAGATTTACAGCAGACAACAAGATTTACTTAAGATTGATTCATGTTTGTAACCAGATCCATTGCAACTGCACAGTGGTTGGCATGATGAAGCCTCTGATATTTCTTATTGGCCTCCAATTTATTTATCTAACATATCATCATTTTTAATTGCATATGAAAATATTAACACTGTTAAGAAACACCTTCGGAACTATAAAGTTGGAAAAGCATATAGCTGTTACAATGAGTGGCTGAAAGAAGTGTTTTATTATGACATACAAAAGACAGATTATTGTGTCTTAAGAGCAAGATGTATTCCCTCACAAAGATTGAGCAATGAGCCACATATAGTGTGGGTATGTGCACAGAATGTAACTGGTGAAATCAAGTCAAGTCCGCTTATTGTAAATTCAGAGCAGGGTAAGTATGAATAAGTATAAATGGATTATAAGTAAGATTTTGTATCAGGAAAGGGGTAAAATACAACGACCAAACCAGGGCTCTAACGAAGGGACCTTCCAAATACTAACGATATGCTTTGCTGATTAAGCTAATTGGCCATCTCGGATCTGTCAAGTCTGTTCTGCACAATTTAACAATAACATAATAATTTCACATTAACAAATTTTATTAGCAAAATGTGCATATGTATACTATTAATGAACATTTTAGTGATTTTATTTATCAGTGTTGTTTTTTAAATTATGCTGGTATTTTGATACCCTTTTTAAAATTAAAATCCTATTCCTCTTGATGCAGATGAATTTAATACAACTTTTTGGGTCTGTCAAGTTTATAGCTGCGTCACCAAGTTTAAAAGGGGCACTTTCTCTTTTATCAAGTACAGGTTTTTCAACAGCAAATATCTTATGATCTTATGTTTTAAATATTACTTTGCAGACTTGGACAAACATGTAACCATGTTGCAGGATTGTTATTCAGGTTTGAAGCTGCCAACAAGTTAGGTGTGACATCGCATGGAATATGCCACAAACAGATAGTGTCAATATGAGGCCAATTAAATTGGTAGATTTGGACTTCAAGAAATCAAGACATGGCAAATCAGGTACATATTTCAGATGGTGATGTAGCATAAGTTAAAAGGTGTGAGCCAGCAATAAAATTATATAACCACAAAATCTGAACCAAACTGCGAAGTATTGTTGCTGAAAATTATCTATGGTTAAAAGTCCGTGTGTTCTAAAATATGATTTAATTCAAATCCATATACGTCGGAACCCATGTGATAGGCGGCTGATTCGGAAGCAAAATGTATAAACATATATGAAACTCTTTAAGAAAATACCAGAATTCGATTCCGTACGTTTTAAACTTACATTTTTGCACGCGTTTGTAAAATCAAGATATGCGATCCGTGCTTTGAATTGAGTTGCCGTTGTTGAGCATTCAATATGGCGACTCGTCATCGCCATTTTATTTTTTTACCCCGGTTGACCTTTGAAACAATATGACCGATTTTGCGTACAATATGTCTATAGGTAGACATTTAAGCTGTATATCAAGTACAAAATATAACATGTCTTACCTTTTCTTTTTTTTGCCAATTTTTACTAAATTTTATTCATTGAAGAAAGTTTTATAATTTTGTTTATTTAAATTTAGTGCATTACCCATTTCATTTCTTGTAAAATGATTACAAGAAGTTGGAGTTTTTGATAGATAACATATTTGTTGTGTTTAGTAATATAGTATTTCAGCAAACAATCGGTATACCAATGGGTACAAACTGTGCACCATTGCTTGCTGATTTGTTTCTTTATTCTTACGAAGCAGAATTTATGCAGAACCTTGTTAAATCTGGAGAGAAAATTGTCGCCAAATCATTCAACTCAACATACAGATACATAGATGACGTTCTGTCTCTTAACAATCCTAAATTTGGAGACTATGTAAATGTCATCTATCCTAGTGAGCTTGAAATAAAAGACACGACTGATTCCTCAAGTTCTGCTTCATATTTAGACTTATACCTGAATAATGACGCACAAGAAAGGCTACATTTGAAACTTTATGACAAACGTGATGACTTCAATTTTTCTATTGTCAACTTTCCTTTTTTATGCAGCAATATACCTGCATCTCCTGCTTATGGTGTATTTGTTTCCCAATTAATACGCTATGGTAGAGCTTGTTCCCACTACGGGGACTTTGTACAACGAAGTAGGCTGCTTGCAAATAAATTGTTGACTCCGGGATATTGCAAGCCTAGGGTTATCAAGGCCCTCAAAAAGTTTTATGGCCGTCATCACAGTATTGTTGATAAGTTTGATGTCTCTGTGTCCAGGATTGCCTTGGATATATTTGACGTCTCATAGTTCCATGTTCGTTTCACACAATTTTGATTACACACGTGACGGGTGTAGCTAGCTAAACAGGAGGTGCTTACCCTTTCGGAGCACCCGGCCTCACTTCCCTGGTGGAAGTTCACGTGTCTAACCTAACTTGTCAGTTCCAAAGTTTTTACTTTGCTTCTGGATTGTGATTCGGAAATGGATAAGTATGTTTGTTTTTGATTAGTATGTTTGTTTTTGATATAAGTACTCATCAAAATCAAATCAAGAGACCACATAATATGAGCCGCTCCATGACAAAACGACCCTTATGGCACAAAATATCGATTTTGAGTTTTTATCAGATCCTGAAAGTACATCTATTCGCGATTCCAAAAATGTAAATCTTGTCTTAAAATTCGAACATTTGACGTCGCTATGGTAACTTTTACACGTAGGTGTTCCCTAAGTTGTGACGTAATCGTAACGTCACGTAAAAAATAAAATTATAGTCTCGGATAACCTTTACTGTCAAACATGTATTTATTAATTTTATGTTTCCAACCATTTTATTTTTAGAGCATATTCAAAATTCTGTTTTATTGAAAAGGGAAAAACATTCCAAATGCATTGATATAAAATAAATAATTTATTTAAATCAATTTTATCAATTATTTGGTGATTTTCCAACTATTGGCACAGGGAAAAACTTTTTTCTTATTTTTCCTTCTTTATTTTATTTCATTTTATTTCTTTTTTTTCTTTTTTTTGAACAAATTAGAATTACAATTGGATTTTGGTGACCATGTGGTGCAGTGGTTAGCGTTTCAGTTCACCACTAACCTAGTGCATAACCACATTTTTACGCGAGAAGGACACCTGGTTGGATTAACCCTAATCTCCAATTTTCAAAGAAACTCTAAAATCCCGGTCAATAAATAGATAGATTCTAAGTGGTAGTTTATCAAATGATGCTAAATTTTATTCTGGCTTTAGTAATTCCTTGGTCGGGATTATGAAATGTTGATCACTTATGATATTTTAATATGTTTTTTACATGTTTTGATTCACAACAGATTTCTGCAAACGAGAATGGCATATTTTGTTTGGGCAGTGTAATGATTAGCTTCTTTGATTATCCTCCCCCCCCCCCCGGGGTGAGGGCGATAAAGCAATACCGCTGTGTGCGTTTGCGTGATTGTTCATGAATAATATGGTGTCCATGCATTTGAAAGAAAATAGTATATCCGATTGAGCTGAAACTTGGTCAGTTGATTTATTATGTTAGTGAGTGGTACGGGATTGCTCGACAGCCTTATAGCACAACCAAGATGGCCGCCATTACTATAAATAGAAAAAACCTATATATGGCCATTTCAGTCTTATTTATGTACCGATTTTTCTTAAAAATTTTAATATGGAATAAAAATATAAAAATATATGTAACAGGTTTTCCGTTAAATTTTTAGTTTGCGTGATATTTATGCAAATAAGATGCATTTATAGCCAAGTATTTAATTCTTTGGTGTGGTTTTCAATCTATTAAATGGCTCAACCACCCCACTTATTTTACAACCAGTGGTCAATAAAAACATATTTCACTTTGGAATTCATTGATGTTTACCATTGCAGGGGGGGTTAGTGTTATTGTTATGCTTCGCAGTATTGTGTGACCTTTTTATGTAAACATTTGTAATCAATTCACACCCTGGAATAAAAAAAATGCGTAACATTTAAAAGTATACCTAACTTTTCCGTCATACAATATGCAGATAAAAACAGCTTTGCTGTATCACGAGACTTGAATTTTGAAATCTGAAGAAGATGGGTTTATATAAAACTAGTTTTATACAACGTTGACTTTACCTTTGTAGGTGTGTAAAAATAGTTCCTAAAGCAATTAATTGTTTAAGATTTATTAACATACAATATTATTTAAATATTTTGAATGGTATATTACACCCCAGACAAGATTTTTTTCATATATAATAAGTGACAGGTCCAGGAACCAGAGGAAAACCCGTATATTTTAAGCAAAAACGTTTGCACCATTGGGTCAGCGTGAGTGGCGGCACCAAGATCCGTAAACTGGTGGTGTAAATAACCCAACAATATTAATGATAGGAACTCTAAAACTGACAGGGTTAATCCTCAGGGTATGATGGATAATGGTCCCATATTTCTGAAATAAGTATCATTGATTCATTACTTTTCTTCAAGTCTTCAAGTGACCGTAAAAATGCGTGTAGCCTATTGGTGAAGATCACAACTAAAGCACCTCTCTCACACATAAAATTATGAAGTTAGGGAGCTACACCAGATATGCTTCTACAGACTTATAACATATGACACAGTATACCCAATATTTTAGTATATTATCAAGGTTTTAATTATGATGCAATATAGCCACACGCCCGACGCAGTAGCTCTGTGGGTGTATTATGAACAGAATTTGCTAGGGGTCCCTGAAAAATCCTTTAATCACGACTGTCCTATCAATTTTGAAGCCCATGAAGAAATAATTATGTTTTTGTACATATCAAGATGCTGCCATTTTAAGCGAAATTTCACGAGAGTGGAGAGGGATTGTTGTTGTAATGTTGTTTAACCTCACATCAAAATTAACAAATTTATAAATGTCTAACGATTACATGTAATCTAAGAACAAGTTCATGTATGCATGAGATGAGCAAGTGTGTGGTGTGTTTTGTTCTAGTGTGAACTCACGCGTTGCCACTTTATGGTGAAACCTCACTAAGTGAGTATGCCAATCTAAGTCATGTAGTTCTGAGCTCATTTGAATTAATCAATAATCTGTCATCCAAATACTGAGCGTCAGGTGAGAAAGCAAAGTCTAAAATGTTAACAATCTTGGGTATGGACCTGGCATGGGTTCGAACCTACAACCTCCCGCTCTCAAGGCGAACGCCCCAAGAGAGAGATAGAGAGCGAGAGAGAGAGAGAGAGATTTCACCTACAGTTTCTTGTCTCCACATTTAGGTTATTGATGACAAGATAGAATGTTTTAAGTGTATTATAATGTAATAGGGTTGGGTTATACAAAGATATTTTACATGCCCTTACCTACAAATTTGATCTAAAAATGTGCTCAAATTTCGCCAGATTTTACTGGTAAGAGATAATGTCCTCATATACTAGTAACTGAGTGTTATGCCCCCCGTCAAGATTCCTCTAGTTAAATAGAGTCAGGGATGGGGAAATCGGGGTGTCGGGGAAAAGCAACAGACTTTATTCAAATGAACTGAAAAACTAACTTACAGTGTCCCATGTCGTTCATATCTAGGCAGTGAGAGGCACAACAATAGCAAGTGACACTATTCCATCATATTCAATGTATGGACATTTAATACAATCTCTACTGAGTACTTTAATGACTGTTAAGGGTGATAAATTTTACTACAGGATACATACGATTTTTAAACGGATCTTCGCAAAAAAAATAAATAAATAAATAAATAAATTAAAAAAAAACCAAACAAACCAGTTACACGTCCCTATCTTGACACAATATGAGTAAACCTTGTGTATGGTTTCCAATTTTCAATTTCAACCAACGGACGTGAATAAAATGTCCTCTTCTGAAACAAAACTTCATTATATCATGGCAATAAAACTCGACATTGTTACAACCGTATTATTAATTTTCAGTCTATGGATTAGCAAGAGAAATTAAAACCAATATCATTTAAAAATAGCGATTAAGGTCTGAAATCCAGCACACTAATTTCAGTACACAGAATTTGTTTTTAAATTTAAGGACGCCACTTTATTTGTATGTATTTGAGGATTATGTGGAATTGTCCGTCATTATTGTTTACATATTATCAAAATAAAAGTGTGTGCAATTTTTGTGTGATTAATAATAAATATTGTGTTTTGTGTGAATGTCACAATTAAATACAGATATTATTATTATTTCTTTTTAGTAATTTTCCAAATATTTTCAATTCACTAATTGACGGTGAAAAGGTTAAGGAAAAGTTAAAAAATAATCATGCCGGATTTTAAAAAAATCTTTCAGTTTTTTCAGTGACGTTAAAATTGAATATGGATTTTTTTATAATGTATGAAACTGCGATTATTTTTACATTTAATAGTGAAAAAATCATATAAATCCGTCCACAAATAATTCGTGTAGATCGTTTTAAAAATGGATGTTTTCTAAAAAGGTTAATGTAAAATCTAGCAACGTAATCGAATGTGTCGAGAAACAAAAGAAAACTTTGACGTCATTTTCTCATATTATGACGTAATTGCCATAAGGGTCGTTTTGTCATGGAGCGGCTCATATGTGAATGATTCACGACTCTTGTCATTGACTGAGACTACATTGCCGTTTCTTTTTACATTATTTCCCGCCAACTCCCACATATTAAGTGTTGGTATTTCAAAATGGACGGAAGAAACAAAAATGAAGTTATTCACTAGACCAAAAAAGCCATCAGAGCATCTTTGCCCATCACAATTGGGATTTGAAAATTGTAGAGAGAAAGAGTTCAAAGAAAATAGTTCAAATACGGAATATCTGAATGATGAAACCAACGATTGTAGTACAAGTGGTGACCAGGTGATTTCAAGTCAATCAGTCAGAAGTGACTGATGACAACTGTAGGAATGACCCACGATTTTGTACAGAATGTCTCAGTTCCCCTTGTGTTACAGTACATCATCAAGCATGGTTAGATGCAGGCAATAATTTACCAAGGAAAGTGACCTGTAAAACATTCCGGAAAATGTTGAATGATAGGGGGCTATGCAGTAATCCTATCTACTTGAAAAGGAAACAGGAAATGTATAGAAGAGAAGTTGGAGGTGAAATTGCTTTCATAAAACGGGAAATCATTCAAAACTGTGTTTTGATCCTAGCAACATCACTGTACCCAACTCCCCCAGGTGTTAATTATATGGGGCATATGTGGTAATAATAGTGTATTGAATATCATTTATTTTTTATGCGCTATTATACTTTGGAACTTCTTTCGATCGGCTTTTAATGTTTTATTGGATTTCAATTTTTCATCCTTGAAGTCAAATATTTTACCAAGGAATTAAATTGATGGTCACAATAGTTTCAAGTAAGTGAATGTTTCAATATTTATTTATATCCATTTCCCGCCATATGGGCAGGAGGTATCACCTATTGCCAAGTTAAACATGATCTTGTCAGTAAATGTCAGTTACTTAGGTGTAAATTCAAAATTTTGCTACATGTACAATTGCATTGTTGTAAGATGGTTTATTAAGTCAATATTTTCCTATTATGTTTATGGGTATGTAATGACTAACCACAACAATTTTTGTGTCTGAATAATCACTAGTTCTATAGATTCTATAAAAATATGGTCGGATATCCTTTAACTGTAAAAATTCAAATTACCCACATCCATTATGAGATCTCGTGAAGTCTTGCTTTTATAGAAGAATTAGGGCTTTAAGGCCACGACAAGGGTTATTTAATGATCTGATGTCTATTTTAATTATAGCTAATCTCAGATTTCCACTCTGTCCTTCACATTGCGACATTATAAACATTGGAATAACCGAGTAATAAATCTAATTGAATTGGGATCAGCATATAGTATTCTTATCATCGCACCTAACAACCGACCACTTTTCATTTTCGGCTGCTGTGAATTTCTAGTTTCTGAATTACTTATTTATTTGGTACGACGTTTAATTTTTATCAATTTATTTAACCGTTTTATAGTATTTTCCTCTTTTTGGTGACATTTATTGTGCGAGAAGTATTATATCAGTTTTGATATTTAGCAGCCTTATCTATTAAAGCATAATATGGTGTGTTAATGCGTCTGGACAGTTGTTGCGGATATTTATTTCTTTTCTTTGGATACTTACTTACTTTTAAGGACATTTTTGAACTTTTTTTATCGCGTTAAAGGCGCCGTATTTCATAATTACACTATACTACCGAATATAGGACATGGGTCATTGTATTGTGCAAACATTCCATCATTGAAAGTAAGGTCAGCGTGAACTTTGTATGGGGCAAATCACAGCGAGTGGTAAACAAACAGTGTTTGGATGTTATGACTGATTGATTTTAGCGAGTGGTCAACAAACATGCGACATTAAGGCATATTGTAATGCAAAGCATCGTTCCTTGCATTCAGACATCATTATCCACCGACGGAAATTACAGCGTTTGATGAATAGGAATTGACAGTTCTACGCCACAATGCTTTATAATGAGGGCTCCGCAAACTGACGCGGAGCTATGTAAACCTATAGGGGATCGCCCGACCGTGAAGTTATCGAGTCTATGCATGCTGGTATATTGATTGTGGATTTTCAGTAGCTATTTTTAAACAAGTCTTTCCGTTTACTATATTTGAAGCCTGCCGATTGGTTCTTATTATTTAGGCTGTTTTATTATTGTCCATATATAAGTTGTTGCGCAGCGTCATCAGTCTTTACTGAACAGTGATAGAAGTCGCATCGTTATCAAAGAGCAGCTTAAATTTTTTTACCTGAGCGGAGCTTAAATTGTCACAGGTAGACAGTAGTATTTATATTTACCTGAACACTAACAGTGTATAGAAGCAGACGATATTTACTTTATCGGACAGTGTTTTATATCAGCTTTATTTATTTTTTATACCTGACAATGGATTTATATAATTTACAACTGTAGAAGCAGGCAATGGCTTTAACAATAGGATGGATGATGTTGCAGTTAATCTACGGAGAATTGAATTGGCTGCAAATAAAATTTCTACACCATCCCCGCACCTTTTTTTCCATGTAGTTTATGCAGTAAACATATACTGTGAATAAAAACGAAATACGGCATCAATTTCAAAGATCAGCTCATGGACATAATGAATTTACCTGCGGTTGCGGCTAAAAAAGTAATAGAGGTGATACTTTTAAACGACACCAAAGGTTTTGTAGCGGCCAAGGGAAAGAAAACAGAAAACGCCCGTTTGATGAAGAAAATGAACATGCTATTAACAAACAGCGGCAAGATGAGAGCAATTTAGTCCAATTATCGAAATGCAATTGGTGTGGTCACGTAAAACAACTTATTACTGGAAAGAAATTCTGCCAACCTTGCAGTGATCAAGGGAGAGAATGCCATTGGTGTCACAGACCCCTTCCAGAGAGGTTTTAAGTCTTAAGACCGATGTCTGCGATTCCTGCATTAACAGAAGGGAGCGATGAATGAATAACCAGACCGGAGGGCCAAATCCCAAAGAGGCGTTAAAAGGTGTATCCTCAGAGAAACTTTTACCGAATCCTGGTAATTTATGGGACATATTACAATTTTTCATTGACAATGAAATTAACATTATGAATATCATTAGTGAAAGATTCACACGTATAAAAGGTTTGAAATGGTATTTAACCTTATTTGTTAAATTAATTACGTACAATGCTAATAACAAGGCTGTCTATGCGGAGTCCGTTTTAGATCTATAAATTTTACTTGTTCAAATATGTCACAAATGAAACAAAAAGATTGCTGAAGCTTTTCAAGGATTGTATACGTCTTTTCAAAATTTCGAAAGAGATGGTAGTGGTTGGTATATCGATCAAATTTTAAAATTGGAAGTGAACACTGTGGAATATACGCATTTCTGACAGTTCTTTCATTCTTCTCCCTGCTAAAATCATGAAAAAGAAAGCCGTTTTAAATATTCAAAATACTGTCCAGAAATGTTTTTGTGGAGCTAGTTTACATCCTCTTCCTTATACAGATTGTACTGGACGTGTGTCTAACTACCTTTAATATGAGCAAGAGTTGGAAACATCTAACTTAGATTTCCGTATGCCTTTATCACAAATATCCAAGTTTGAAACACAAAATCAAATCTCTATGAATGTGTTCAGAGAGGAAAATGAAATATTTCCCTTACATATTACAGAAAACCGACACATGCACCATCATGTCAATTTATTTCTATTTTCTAAAGCTTACAAGCGACATTATTGTTTAGTTAGAATTTTAAGTCGACTACTAGGTGACAGGAATCTCATGACGGTGCCACATATTACTGTTATTATTGTCTACATGGTTTTACCTCTAATAGTCTTCTTGGGCAACATATTCCTTACTGTTCTCCCCATGGCCTTCAGAAAGCCAGTTTTCCAAAAACCAGAACAACAGTGGGTGGAATTCAAAAGTGTTCAGAAACAGTTGAGTTCCGTTTATTATTTATGCTGATTTTGAATCTTTTACCAAACCAATATCTGATTCAAACACTACAGCAACAACACCTTATCAAAAACACGAACCTTCTGGATTTTGCTATAGGTAGTATGCTCTCAAAATGAACTGTCCAAATCCGCTAAGGTATATAGGGGACCTGATGGTATTGATCATTTCTTTGACTGTTTACTTGAAGAACAAAATATTTTAGAACAAAATATTTCAGAAATTTTAGGTCAGGTTAAACCCATGAATCTTACACCCGATGGGGAAAATTTATTTCAAAATACCGAAACTTGTCATATATGTGGGCAAGTGTTGGGTGCAGACAGGGTACGGGACCATTTTCATTTAACGGGGCAGTTTAGAGGTGCTGCCCATAATGGCTGTAATTTTCAGCTTCAATATAGAAAATCACAGAAAGATGGTAAAGTTGAATTTTACATTCCAGTGGTTTTTCACAACTTAAAAAGGTATGACTCATTTGTTAATGGCTTCAGTCGGGAAATTTAAAGATAAAAAGTTAACCTGCAAAAATATATCTTTTTCTCTGGGCAATTTGAGATTCATTGACTCTCTACAATCCTTAAAAGAATCTCTAGAAAATTTAGTTTAAAATTTATCGAAAGAAGGTAGTTCCAAATCATTTCCCTGATCCTGAACAGCATAATCTCTTACTGAGAAAAGGTTGATCCTGAACAGCATAATCAAATACTGAGAAAAGGTGTTTATCCTCATGACTATGTTTCGGGTCCAGATATATTTTTAGAGACAAGTCTTCCAAGTAAGGAAAACTTCTATAACAAAATGTATGAAGTTGAGATATCTGAGATTGATTATCAGCATGCACACAATGTTTGTAAAACAGTTAATTTGAAATCTTTGGGGGACTATCACGATTTATATTTAAAAACAGATGTGTTTGAAAACTTTAGATCAGTCTGTTTGAAAAATACAAGTTAGATAGTGCTCATTATTATAGTTCTCTTGGCCTTGCTTGGGATGTTTTACTGGGGTAAAACTGCAATTATTAGATGATATTGACATGGTTTTAATGATAGAAAAAGGTTTACGAGATGGGATATCAATGATCAGTAAAAAATATGCAAAAGCCAACAATCCACAAGTTCCCGGATTTGTCTCCACTCAAAAAAAACCCACTTGGCTAACGTATTTTGATAAAAATAACCTGTATGGTGAAGTATGTCGCAACCACTACCCGAGAAAGATTTTGCTTGGTTAACTTCAGAACAATTGGAAAAGATAGATATAACGTATATAGCCGATGATAGCGAGACTGGTTATATACTGGAAGTTGATTTAGAATATCCCCCACACCTACATGCCATACATTCTGATTATCCATTAGCTCCAGAGACAATGACTGTTACTGATGACATGCTATCAAATTATACTAAAAATTTAAAGGAAAAATTAGGATAAAAGGGGAAATCGTCGAAAAAGCTTGTCCCCAATTTATATCATAAAACCAACTTATGTACTTCACTATAGAAATTTAAAGTATTATTTGTCACACGGTTTGAAATTAACAAGAGTACATAGGGCTATCGAATTTACACAATCTACCTGGCTAAAACCATATATAGATTTTAATACAGAAGAAAGAAAACAAGCCAAAATTATTTCGAAAAAGATCTTTTTAAATTAATGAATAATTCTGTCTTTGGAAAATGTATGGAGAATATGCGCAAACGTGTCAACGTATAACTTGTGAAAACTGATAAGCAAAACCCAACTTTCAGTCTTTTAAAATATTCAATGATGATTTGGTTGGAGTTCATATCTGGGTTTTTATATACTTTTTGCTCTCACTTTCAAAGAAAGATCCTTCTATAGGCTCATTATCATAGTCCGTTAACTTACTAGTATAAACTAGAATATTTTGTCTTCAAAATCGTTTCCATATACGGAACACTTCATGACTCCATTTCTCTTCATAATCCTTCTTGAAAGCGTGTCGTAGCCGACTGATCCTAACTAGATTTCCCACTGTAAACTTGATTTTTTTAATTGGTTTAGTTTTTCTCTCTACTTCTATAGTCTTAGATTTTTTATCCATGTACATATATTTCCATAGCTGGGCTTCATTTTCTTTATTTACTGCAGCTTGACTTAGACCGTTGGGGGATGAATGTACGCTGCGGTTATAGTTATAAACCAGGCATCTATGTACCGGTAGGTTTGGTTATGTAAAAAGTATCTATACATCATAGAAGTAACAGTTCGAATTTCTCTTTCTGCGTATGCTGCTTTAGATATGCTACCACTAATAGGCTGTGTGATATGATTCTGTTTTCAATATTTCTGAAGAAGGGCATTTTTGAATTCCGAGCCGTAATCAGATCTAAGTTTCTTTGGTTTTCTACCCTCTGATAAATTGGTTTCGAATGCCGATAGGGTTGACGATGCAGATTTATTTTTCATAGGTACTACCCAGAGATATCTAGAAAAAGTATCAATCACCAGCAACCAGTAACGCAAAGAATCATTGTATTTAACCAAATTACTAACATCAGCATCCCATAATGCATCTATCTCGTCTGATATGACTCAATCGTTTAAATTTTGTTTTCAGGTGTCTATGTAAAGAATAACTGTCTTAATCTTGAAGCCATTTCTTTATCTCGTATAAGGACACTTTATAGTTTTTAGATTTCAACAGGTGATAAAGTTTGGTCGGACCTAGAAAACCTGCTGGCTGTTTGGGATCAAAATATACGTTTGATAGAAATTCCTTCCAGTCTGATAGTTTACCCCATCTACTTAACTTTATTAATAAAAACATTATAATATCATAGCTATTATATTAATCATTAATAAACAGCTGCTCTTAATATAATAGCTACTGAAATCCCTAATCAATATTCCAGCATGCGTAGACTCGGTAACTTCACGGTCGGACGATCACCAATAGGTTTACATAGCTCCGCGTCAGTTTGCGGAGTCCTCATTATAAAGCATTGTGGCGTAGAATTGTCAATTCCTATTTATCAAGCGTTTTGCGTATTTGGCTCCTTTGGTTACCATTGGACTTGATTTGATATCATTGCTACTACTAGTCGTCGTCGTCATATTGAGTCTCGGTGGATTTTATTGGCTATTATTGTTTTTCTCGCCATTCTTGTATTCTTAACTTGAATTATTTTCGTTTATTCATCATTTATGCATGTAGGACCATATTGTGTTACTTACCCGGTACTTTCTTTCGTGTCAACTTACATTTTGTATTTTATTCCGTCTTCATTGAATAGTTTTAATGCTACTTCTAGGCACTTATTAGGAAAGCCCAGAGTTTCCTCTATTCCATATTATATGGTTATTTTTTTACTTTGACATTACATATACCAGTTTTAATTTAGTATCTCGTTATATTTTACTTATAAAATCACTGGCTTTCCGCAAAGTTTTATTTACTTGCGGACATTTATTTAATTGCGATTTAAGAATTTTCTTTTACTTTATACGCTATAATGTTTACTTGGCGCACAGATACCATTGCTGTGTTGTGACCTAGAGCAGTCATTAGATATTTTATTCACAACATACTTGTTCCGTGTCATTATTAAACGTTATGCAGACATTAATTGTACTAATAGCTAACATTCTGTGTCCTTCAACCTAGTACACACAGCATATATTTTATTTTTGTGTTCCGTTATATAGTGCAGGTAGTACATTTTAATCAAGACGTGTTTTTATTTTTGTTCATGCATATCGTAGTCATATCTTTGTCTCGTTTATCCTGACGATACTGCATTATATGTTGTTCACTGCCTCCAATAGTGCAGGTAGATTATCTTTTGTCTCTTTGCTCTGCAACAAAGTGTAGGCAGAAATTGTTTTTATTTTATCCTGTGTCCTACAAGTAAGTGTAGGCAGTTATTGTATTAATAGCTAACATTAGTCTGCGTTCTGCAACATAGTGCGGGTAGTTATTGAATTAATAGCTAACATTCAATTGTGTCTTGCAATTTAGTGCAGACAGTAAATGTTTTGTTTCGATGCCCTGCAACATAGTAAGGCAGTTATTGTACTGATAGTTAACATCCTTTTGTTTCCTGTATAATTGTGGGACTTATGCGTATTTAATTGTATTATAGTGGATACAATGCCTAAAACAAATACAAGTCGACGCCGTTCTTAACGAACGCCTGACAACAAGAATAAATCCAATCAACCCCTCGACCAATTGGGTCCACAGACAGAAAATCTAGTATCCGACGTTACAACTCAAGTGATGGCACAGTTACAGGCTCAGGGTATACCTATACCCGAGAACAGCCTATCTCATGCTACTGCAAATAATTCCACTACTATTACTATGTTCGACTCTGCATCTACTGCAGGTGACATGCTGCAATCCACATTTCAAAGTTTACTTTCAGGTATGCCACACGGGAAAGCCGGTTTTGGGTTTGCTCTGGCTCAGAGCCCTATGTGGGCATTTTTTTACGAAGCTGTTCCTTTTTTATCGTTAAGACACCACTTTGTTGATTATTGTTTAATTTAATGTTAATTGGTTTATGTTGTATGATAATCGTATATCGTTTTAGTACATTTTTATCAAGACTTGTGTATGGAACACTTGTGTTTTCACTTTTGTTCACGCATACCGTAGTCATATCTTTGTCTCGTTTATCCTGATGATACTGCATTATATTAAAAAATGATACAGATTTTATTAAAACTGTAATTTACAAGTCCCATACTTGAAATTAGGCGTTAAAAAGTTTTACGAATTTATCGTACAACTTTCAGAAGCTTGCAGAGAACTTGAAGACCTACGAGATGATTCTAGACCTGAATCTCAGGGTTTATAGCATTTTATGCTATTTAAAATAAATAGCAAGTTAAACAATTTTGGTTTTTATTACACTTGCTTTTAAATGTCATTACTGTATGAATTTATACACCAGTATACATGCCAATGCATGCCTCCATAGCGGGGGTATATAGTGAAGAGCAATGCCCATATGCCGAATATTGTATCTACTGAACTGAAGGATTGGTGACCAAGTTATGTGCAATCTTCAGTAACTGTATCGTGAACCATTAAACTATAATGGGTTAATTGCCAGGCTAGTATAAGGCAAAGCAAAAATACGTCCGCACCTGTTCCATTACACAAAATTAGTGAACTTATTTAATCCTACATATTAATGAAAAAGTACATGCATCGTCACAAAAACTAAAATCTGCGTGTAAATTTCAATGAGGTGCTAGCACTATTACCATCAAATAACTAATTTAATGTCATATACAAGTATTTCTTTAAACTTTTAAATGTGAAAAAAGAGATTTTTATATACTAATAAATAATACTAGTAAATTTTATAAGTGGATGGTATGAGAATATGATGAACATTTTACACGACCAGTTTACATATAATAGTAAATATATCGAATGTTTTCCCCAGATTAAACATTTCCAGAACCTGGGATGCTATCACTAGAAGATACAAGGCTTAAAGGGACACGTATGGCTAGGCTATTAATGAACAGTTTTTTTCATAAAGATACATACGTTCATCAATGCCACGCCATCTGAGTATACAACTGGAAAAAGGTTCCTGAATCAGAAAATTACTGATGCTATCATAAGTGAGTTGTTGCTTTTTTAATAGCGGCTTATTTCACCTACTACATCTTTTCCATTGGTAATTTGAAATTTCAGGAAATTTATGGTTAAAGCATATATCTAATCAGGCTTTCTTAATCATTATCATATTCATTTATTCATAAAATAAATCATACTCACAGAATTCGCTGAACTAATGTGTATACTTGTTTTTCTCTAAGTTTTTGTTCATATTGCATGATGTGTTTCTTCATTTTCAATATTCTAAATATATATATATAGGTATTTTTTTCAGACTTCTAAACACTTTATTTCTCGGCTACGAAGGTGGCCATTAAGCACTCCATGAGTTCTAAACTGACAGCAGTCACAACCAAAGGCAAAAAAGCCTGACACTTTATTCCTCGGCTACAAATGTGGCCATTAATCACTCCATGAGTTCTAAATTGACAGCAGTCACAACCAAAAGCAAAAAAAGCCTGACACTTTATTTCTCGGCTACGAAGGTGGCCATTAAGCTCTCCATGAGTTCTAAACTGACAGCAGTCACAACCAAAAGCAAAAAAGCCTGAAACTTTATTCCTCGGCTACAAATGTGGCCATTAAGCACTCCATGAGTTCTAAACTGACAGCAATCACAACCAAAGGCAAAAAAGCCTGATACTTTATTTCTCGGCTACGAAGGTGGCCATTAAGCACTCCATGAGTTCTAAACTGACAGCAGTCACAACCAAAAGCAAAAAAGCCTGACACTTTATTCCTCGGCTACAAATGTGGCCATTAAACACTCCATGAGTTCTAAATTGACAGCAGTCCCAACGAAAAGCAAAAAGCCTGTCGTGTATTATATACTGTTGACTCCACAGGGAAATTAAAATAGTCGAGTTTGAGTCAAATATAAAGCTTTAACTATCTCTGGGTTGCAAGATTTTTATTTGTCAGCCAAGATTTTTTTTACCAAAATGTAATTCACAATGCAGTCGTACACTATAACATGCGTATTTTTTTAATTAATAATCTCTTTGTTTAATTAAATACGGTCCCAACATTTATTCTATATTTAATGTGATTTTTTTTATTTATTATACTTTTTTCAGCAGCCAGACGAGTTTACAGTTTAATTATTTACCCATCACTAAGATTTGACTTTTATACTTAATTACTTCACTATATATGTTGCATCATCTTATGCTATATAATTTTGGTTCCCTCAAGTCTTTTCAATACTTTTATTACACATAATACACAATGTCATACAGTTTCCTGTATACCATAAGCTTTATCATACATGTATATGTTTTTCTAACTGATATCGCTTCATGTGCTTGTATATTTATCATTTGCTATTGACATTACCATTATAATTTGTATTATTTTTTAATTCAATGTAAATACATGTAGTTTAAAATAGCTAAAATCTGTAAAAAAAAATCTCCCTGTAATGATTCGGATGCATCGTAACTCTCTTGTTCTAGAAACTGTACATGTAGAATAAAACCAGTTATCAGCTCTGTAATGCTTATCATTTTATAAAACAGAATGTTTCCATACGGCAAGATTGCACCAAATAAAATGCACCTTTAATCTGTAATGTTTTCCTAAACCTTAAACATGTACAATGTTTCAAGTGAATTTAATAAAATACAAATTAAATAAGATAATCTCAAGAACGCAATTATTTCTTCTGACACCGTTGGTGTTCTGCTTTCACTCAATATGGCTTTCAGTCAGCAGTTACAACAAATAATGGCATGGAATCATTAAATAAAGACCTGAAACCTTTTATCTTCAACTTACTGGAAAACACAGATCATTGGCCAAATAGTAAACCATATACCAGACCAACTCGACATATATTCAAGACTTAATTATCAGTGGTATAAGAGCAGGATGTACTCTGATGATATTCCTCTTTCCTTGCAAAAAGGCCTCATCTTTTTATACGCAACTATGCTATTAGCCAGTCAAATGACAACAGTTACTTGTTAGAGTGGATCAGATGTTACAAATGGAGAAGATTTCAAGCAAATCTTTTTTGTTTTGTGAGCACTTTTTGATCATGTAGATTATGTATTACCATTATACATAAATAGTTCTTTGTATTTACTTCGGATGGTGACTTTCTAAGTGCCCTGACCTATCGCATGCACCAGAAGACAAGATTTATGAAAATGCTAATAAACAATACTAATAATTCTGATTCGAAGTTATTGCTCAGCTTAATCCTGATGAGATAGATATTCAGCAAATCACCAGACTGTGTTTGAAAGAAATACTTAATGCCAGTTGATTTGGTTTTGAAGGTGACTTTTGTATTACACTTAAACATCTTGAGAAAACTGAAAAAGTATTAAAGGGTCACATGCCAGCCACAAAAAGGACAGAGAAAAGCAAGGACTCAAATAATTACCAACAAGGAAAAGGCAGTGCACGGAAAATGATTTCAAAAGTTTGTGAAATATAACAGAAACATACAAGATATATTTACAGATAATGTTTTAGTTCCACTGCTGACTACATGACAAAATATGAGTGCATCCAGGCATAAACTTTTATCTCCTCTGAAACTACTGAACCAATTTGAACTAAAGTTGGAGTGATTCCCTAGTTCTTAACAAGGGTAGTATGTCTTCATTGATCGTTATGTTCTTATAATTTGCGTATTCTCTACCTACATTAACCCCAATGTTGACTTTGCCTCCTTCTAATCTTCTTAATCTTGTAAATCCAACTGTCTAAAGCCAGTACTGATATTTTAATTTTAGGTTAGTTTTCTTTCCGGTGGTGGATATAGTATTGGTGTCCGTCCGTCCGCGGGGATCTTGCTTTTACTAAAAGCTCCTCTCATTAAAGTTACCAATTATATAATATTTACGGCACGTTTCTTGTTGTAAAGTTGACAGCTAACCGTGAAGTATAATGATCATCAGAAAAAGGAACCATATACTAGTATTGTCCGACCAAGTTTCAAATCTAGCCATGTAGTTTGTTTAACCTAAGTTTTGCTGATTGTGATTTAGTTCATGATTTCTTTAATAAGAAAACCAAAGAGCAGATGAATTGTTCATCGGTTCTCTGGCAAGAGAATACCTACTAAAACATGACCTGTCACCAAAAATATCCCAAATCTGCAAGGTATTCCTAGCATTGGTGAGTTGCTTTAACTGTCCACAGGTTAAAGTATTTTTGTTTGCACTATGGGGACGTAATTAATCTCAAATCTAAACTGAAATTTCATCTCCGTGCAAAGTAAAAATTGTCTATGAAATTATATATTATACCAGTTTTAATTTGACAGCACTAGACAGTCGTTTCGGAATACAATCAAGCAAAGTTATATAAGGACATAGTCATACCTGTTCTCTCTCGATAGTTTTACATAATCGACGTTTCTTACTCATCGCTTGATCAGAACATTGTCGCAATTAAATAACTGGGAAACCAACTTATAGAATAAAGGGTTTAGGGTTACTTAAACGCAATTCTGAGAAAGCGTTAGGCCGATAATCTCACAAGACTTGAAAAACAATGTTTCAAGTAAACGACGACGACATATTACCGGCAATGAATATATTAACACACGACGGACGGTGATAGATTGCAATAGCTCGACTGAGTCAAATGACAGAAAAACAATACAAATACCAATTTGCAAAAATTCAAGACCAAGTTGGAGAAAAAGACAACGTGGCCGAAAGACCATGTTGAAAAAATACAAGAAGTAGCCAAAAAGCAGGACACTGTTGAAAGAATACAAGAAAAAAGACAATGTGGCCGAAAGACCATGTTGAAAAAATGCAAGAAATAGCCAAAAAACAGGACACTGTTGAAAGAATACAAGAAGACGTGGCACGAAAACTGGACGTTGAAAGAATACAAGAAAACGTGGCACGAAAACAGGACGTTGAAAGAATACAAGAAAACGTGGCACGAAAACAGGACTAAGTGTCGGAATCTGGTACAGAAGGTGACATTGATAATGGTATGTTTTGAACTTTTCACAAAAGAAATGAGCTAGATTATTTTTGTATTTTAATATAGAAAGGAATAGAGAATTTCCCTACATTGTTTGAAGTTATACACTACTGGAAAATGTTATACTATGGCTGTTTTACGTCCGTGTGTTTATTTGCCGGGCCGGGTCGGACCCAAGACTTGGAAATTAGTAGCGACTTTTCTTTCGCCAAACACTCTGCATCAAGAAAAGGAAGTCACGGGCCTTTCGAACGAGGACTCAAAAACCGAGGTTCCGTGTAACGGTAGGCTTGGCAGGAAAGAATAATCCATGCTGCATAATGACATCAGCGCATAGCACAGGTCTAATTTTCGGGTTTTTCTTTGCTTAAAGCTGGTGCCGTCTCAATGAGTGATATATTTTTGACAGGGACATTAAACCCTATTTTTCAGTCTCGTTGAGTGAAGTATTTTTGACTGGAACATCAAACCCCATTTTTTAATCAATCAATCCATATTTATTTTGTTAACATCCTTTGTTAATTGGAGTGGTTTTCACTATTAATCACTATAGATGTTTATTTGGTTAAAATATTTATTATAAAAGAGCTAAAGCTTGGATTAGAATAGCATCCGAATTACACAAGACTTTTAAAAAAGTCACCGTTCTTTTCAATGGTATTTAATGTCATAACTTCTGCTTTAAGTAAGCGTTTTAGATATTGACTGCAAGATTTTCTATTGGTACACAAATACATGCATCTACAAGTTTTTTTCGACTTCAACTGATGCCATCTTGATACAAGTGAAAAAGAAAGGTCCCCATTCCTTAATGACATACTTGTGTTAGTCCTTTCTAATATACAAGGTGTATCTAACCTATGGTGTTTAGGATTCCACATTTTTCATTTTATCTAATTAATTAAGACTTGAACTTGGCTGTATTTGTGTCCATGTTACTTAGAAAACGGTTACATTTCAAGATATTGTAGAAACTTTAGAAACACACAATGCGTGTTAAATGTCTTCCCTTCTATACAGGTTATCACTGAAAATGAACTCAGAAATTTAATGCTGAAAAGTATCTTAAGTGTTGTTGCGTAAGTAACGGTTTCATTTTCTTTCAGCATGCAACTTTACAAATAATATATTGTTTAGGACTACAATTAATATCATAAATAGATGATTGTACCGAACAACATTAATCTGTGTCCAGATCATTTTTGTTATTTTCGTAACTTTTGTATTAATTTAATCGCTTTAATTTTAGTTTACCTGCATCCTCCATCTTGCCAATAAAACCAAAGTTCATTTCTAATTTTCTACCAGATTGTTAATTGCAATCCCTATCCATGATACTGATTGGTTGATTGAACACAAAAGACTACAGATGTATATAAGCAGGACCTCAGAACTTAGAAGTGGTCAGTCTCTTAGCAGTTGAAGACCTCTGATTTGTTTTCCCCTTCATCTCGTTAGTGAGCACGTGCCAATTTCCCCCAATGAATTCCATTTTTATATTTGGGAATATTTAGACCGGGTTAACAAAATTCTAATTATTTTTCAATTCTTTGGAGCATTTTAGGTTAGTAAAGGCTAGGGATATATTTTGAGTAATCACTTATTTTTGCTTAGCCTTAGGGCATATTTTTAGATAAGAAGTAGGTTAGAGATTGGGGAGTTTTTTCAATTTTTTCTTAGTTGAAAGTACAGCTAAATATTTAATTATAAACATACATTGCAGTGTTTGAACTTTCATAATTTTACTCCACCTACCTGCTCTTGCTCGTCTTCTCCCTATATTTATGGACCAGCGATAACTGGTGATCTCAATATAATCGAGAACACTAAATTAAGATCTTTACTTTCAAAAGGTCCTAAATATTGAGAAGCTCAACCTTTTACTTGGGAACAGAATTTCAGACTTGTCATGGATTCTGTTGAAGAGTACGCCAGACGTTGGGCTCAATTAGAAGATGTTGAGCTTTCTTATCCGACTCGATAAAGGTTGTGAGATCTATCGTTAAAACTAGGATTGCCAAAGTTAAAAGGTCTATGAGTACTAAACCGTCTTCAGTACTCAAGGATCCAGAAACCAAAGCAATTCTAACAGACATACACAACAAATATGTTGTTGTCCCAGCTGATAAGGTCTCCAACAATATCTACCTTGAATGACTTATTAAGGAGCTTGGTTTAGATGGTATGTCAAATAACCCTGCATATACTAGAACTAATTTTTACCAAAGATGAAGTTTTTTCCAACCATAAGGGAGTTCTCGAGTCTTTCGGTATCAATCTTAACGAGGAAGATCTTGATCTTCCTTACTTGTATTGGATTCCTAAACTCCATAAAAATCCATACAAGATATATAGCAGGCTCATTTAAATGTACTACTAAATCATTATCGGTAACTCCGACACAAATTTTGACAATCGTCTAAGATGGTCTTCAGTCTTATTCAGAAAAAGTATATTCTACATCTGGAATTAATCAACTGTGGATTCTCAAAAATTCTAAAGAATTACTTGAACATCTTGCTTCTAATACTTTACCTCGTGTAAAAAGTACAAAAACATTTGATTTTTCTACACTATACACCACTATCCCTCATTCTAAATTGAAATAACGTCTTAAAGAAATATTCACTTGTCTTTCTTTTACAAAAACGGTATGCCAAGATACACATATCTGGTGCTGAACAGGGATTGTTTATTTTGTCAAGGATTATACGGATTACAAACAAAAATATACAGAAGATGCCATCAACAAACTGTTGGAGTTTTTGATAGATAACATATTTTTTGTGTTTGGTAATATATTTTTCAGCAAACAATCGGTATACCAATGGGTACAAACTGTGCACCATTGCTTGCTGATTTGTTTCTTTATTCTTATGAAGCAAAATTTATGCAGACCCTTGTTAAACTCCAGAAGATTGTCGCCAAATCATTCAACTCAACATACAGATATATAGATGACGTTCTGTCTCTTAACAATCCTATTTTTCCTAAATTTGGAGACTATGTAAATGTCATCTATCCTAGTGACCTTGAAATAAAAGAGACGACTGATTCTTCAAGTTCTGCTTCATATTTAGACTTATACTTGAATTATGACGCACATGAAAGGCTACATTTGAAACTTTATGACAAACGTGATGACTTCAATTTTTCTATTGTCAACTTTCCTTTTTTATGCAGCAATATACCTGCTTCTCCTGTTTATGGTGTATTTGTTTCCCAATTAATACGCTATGGTAGAGCTTGTTCCCACTATGGGGACTTTGTACAACGAAGTAGGCTGTTTGCAAATAAATTGTTGACTCAGGGATATTGCAAGCCTAGGGTTATCAAGGCCCTCAAAAAGTTCTAAAAGGACTACCTGTCTCCTTCAATAAGGAGAAGATCAAGAATCGTTTTACCTGCACCTTGGTGTGGGCAACACAGGAGGTAACGAAGGGCCCGGACACTACCAGTCCCACCATCGGCCAGGAAGATGGATGGCCCCACAAACGTCATTGTTGTACAGATTATTTAAATATATTAATATTTCTTGCTTCTATAATAGTGACTCACACATATTGATCATGATTGATTCTGTAAAATTTAGTTATATACATGTACGTAGCCCAATGAATTATGTATATTTAAAATTAAATATAATTAAATGTCACATAAATAACTTGACCAGAACGTTTGTGCGCATTTTATTTTTTATTTTTTATTTTTTGAAAAAAAAACCAAACTGATTGTGTGTCCGACTTAAAAATGCCTACTGTCCGGATTTGCATGTCTGTGCCATTTCGTATTTTTATTCTTTTATGCGTTATAAATTTCATCAATCAAATGTTTGCACCAAATAACGATTGTTTAGGTATATCAGCGTAGCTACAAACTGTCTATATCGGTCCTTACAATGTTTGTTGTCACAAACGATCAGTTAACTTCGGATACTCAGAAACTGTCCGACATTAGGTGGATTTCCCATACAAATTTTACATTTTTTTGTCCATTCCAAATCACATTACTTTAATTAATTTCTATACTTAATAAATTTATTATATTAATTTAAACATTATTTTTTTTACTTGATGAAGTCGCCAGAGGCACAATCCTTACAAGAACCTGGGAAAATCTTCAGCGATTTAAGTCAAAGGGAGGTAACCTAACAGGGTTATATAGAGCCCTTGCATTTAGACGACCCCGCCACAAAGGTACAATATCATTATGTTAAGCTTATAACAAATTCCATCAGTTTTAATTTTACAGCTCTAGATGGCCGATTCGGAATATGTTTCCCTATCAATAGTGCCTAAACCAAAATTGTGAACAAAGTTTCAACTACCAAACATTTTATTGTTCGATAAGAATTAACTCGACACACATCTCGTACCTTTCTATTCCCGACATTTCGGCCTGGACGTAGATGGTACAATTGAATTGACATCTAGTGCCTGATCTTTCGAGAAAACCTTTTCCTGGGGTTTAATATAGTATTGATCAGTATATTCTGGAAACCTCTTGTTCTACAATGCCACCTTCCATACAGGCTTGAAGTGGTAATACCCGCCTTTCCATGATAACACACTTTGAGGTGTTGCAGGCGTAGGCCTAGAATGGACGAAACGTCGAATAGTATTTATAAGCGATGGACCACGCCTTTATCAGGGCACACCTTAATGTAACCTGTAACTTCTTGATACGTACGGTGAACGTTAACAAAGGAAGCAGTGTAATTCTTTTAAACAGTGTAAAAACAAGATGTCCTGTTGAATAAATAACGTATAAAGGTGTAACAAATACTTTTAATATCTGTAACGAATTTATAGCCTGATCCATGTGAGAAAAATAGGTCGATTTTCAATAATGAAAACAATGCGACGTATTGACTCCAAACCGCGTATTTGTTAACCAAGCCCATCGCATGGCTCTTAGCCCCCATGGGAAAAGCTAATAGATATTTGCCAAGTCATAACAAATGCTACGATTAATTATTTTTTGGAATTTAACGGCCCAAAATTGGGAAAAATATCAAAAGTTAATAAACCGCTACAAATATTACATTGTATGATTCCGGGTTGTAACGTGTATGCGAGATTACGTATTATAATTCAATCAATCCCACAAAGAAACTCTAAACAAGATGTGGGCAAGTCGTCCCTTTAAGAAATGTACTAATAGTACTATCGAGGTTCAAATTCTAATGAAGATGAACTACATAAATATCTATCACGTGATTTAAGTATCATAGTTAATTACAAAAGTTAAATAACATGGGGAAAAACTATAGGACTATCATTGACAAATTATAAATCCATCAAGGATAGTACTGGGAAATTACACTTTATGTATCCTCCCAAGTGATAACCATATTAAAAATATTACATTATAATCAAGATGCAATATAATACATGTTGAAATATGTAAAAACCAACAACAATATAAAAAGTTACATATCACAAGAACAAGTGGAATCTGTTGGATATTAGATTCATACTGATTGATAAGCATCCAACCAGGTCGCGTTCTAATTCGTCCCCGGGACTTTGTAGGCAAAGGAAAAATTCTCCCCGAGACATCGCGAGGAGGAAACCCGAGTTCCTCATCAGTTAAATGAAACTGAATATCGGACTTATCGTGTACAATAACATCCGAGTTAGGTCGAGGCACATTTGCTTCTAACTCGGGTGTTACAAAGGTTCAAAATAT
The DNA here is from genome assembly GCA_021292105.1 of Anadara kagoshimensis. Lineage (NCBI taxonomy): Eukaryota > Metazoa > Mollusca > Bivalvia > Arcoida > Arcidae > Anadara > Anadara kagoshimensis. The sequence goes on from CM037859.1 coordinate 36,614,748, forward strand.
GGCTTCAACCTGTTAAAATGAACCGTCTGTTTATAAATTATTATGACCCGTAACGGTTGTGCCACCTTTATTAGAACTGGCTTGTGATTACACTAGCAACAGGTGAGCTATGTTTGGACTCTGAACTACTAGTGTTCATAGCTCTAATCTGGATTTTCTTGGATTCAAAACGACGTAAAATCGACAATTCACCACTAACCATAGTAAGGGCAGTATCAATATCACTTGGCTATTGTCGAGCAACCGAGATTTGTATATCTGGGTCTGGAATGGATCGTAAAAATAATGAACCGCCATACGGTTACGAGTAAATTCGCTATCACTGTTAACTTTTACAAAAAAGTATTGTTATTAGAGACCAAGTTCTCTTCTAGTTCGACAACATATTCATCAGGTTGTCTAATAGGGTCAAACTTAAGCTTTAGTGCTTGAACCAAAGACTGATGATGTTTTTGTGTACGACTACTTAGATCATTATATGTGTTCAAAGCGAAACCATCTAATCTTGAAACTATAAACTTGCAAGCATACCAATCATCCCAGTGATTAGCAATTCTAAATGATAAATACGAATCTTCGAAACCGATTTGACCTCTATACATAGAAGACACAAGACGTGGCTTACTTATATTAGATGAAGGGTTACCAACGATACTTCTAGATTGAATACAATTTGGTACTCCACCTGGTGAACTAGCACACGGTTTTCTTACTTGAGACATAACACTATCTAATTCCCTATTATACGGAGTATGACTTGCACCTGATATAAGTGTGGAATAATTACTGGCACACGTAAAAAGAGGTACCTTGGGACAAGAATAAGTGGCAGTTCCAGAACTAAAGATTGACATAGGTGAACGGTCTAGTACATCAGAAAACGTAAGATAACGAGTACGTGGGTTCGGCCATTTAATACTGTCATCATTATCAGATGGGGTGCTAATTACATTAGTCTTAGGGGTTACACCCTCTTCCTCTAAAATATCACCAGAAGTGTAAACACCTGAATATATACGCGTATTGGCTCTCTTATTGCCAAAATTTACATTACTCGGTCTCAATGAAGGGTCTTAGGTATTGTCAACGTTAAAAAATTCTAAACAATCCACAAATTTATCAAGTCTAGCTTGAATATCGGGAATCCTAGGGTCTATAGTATAACCTTCAGTTTCCCAGTATAACTCTGTCATGATTTCATCAAATTCCTTTAAAACATCTTTTCAAATTTCGATAATTAATAGTTAAAATAACTTTATATTATTATTATGTTTTATTTTAAACTAACTAATGTTGCTTTTGATGGCTAGAACCACACAACCTTTAATTTTATAATATTATGAAGCAATAAAGATTTATATAAGAGGTTCCTTGTTAAGTATTTGCTTATTAATATTTAAAGCAAAAATGAAAATCCCACTTCTGACACCAATTTGTAATGTGTATGCCAGATTACGAATCGCAATTCAATCAATCCCACAAAGAAACGTCTAAACAAGACGTGGGTCAGTCGTCCCTTTAAGAAATGTACTAATGAAGATGAACGACAGAAATATCTATCACGTGATAAGTGCTTCTAAACCTATCCAAACTAGGGGATGTAGGTCAATGTCAAATGAGAATTACAATTAAATATTCAAATAAGTGTCCGATACACTTCACATGGATCCAGAAGAATACTTCATATTATGAAGCCGAGGTGCAAGAACATCAAGTTATAAGGGAGCTAACCAAGAGTACATTAACGCGACGCGAAATATTAAAACTAAATAAAATTAGTGATACTAAAAATTAAATTCTTAATCTATGGTGTCAAGTTTCTGGATTCTAGCCATCAAGATCAAAATTAAGTAATAAAAATTACTTGCGAAGCAGACGTCAACGAAAAATGTGTGCCGAAAGAGACTGACAACATGTGTGGCGCGGCGCCTTTTATATAGCGTACAAAAATAGCATGTGACCAGTCACAGAAACGCTTTTGAGTATAAAAAAAATAAAGCGTCAAACTGAATCTATTAATAGACTGAATGAGATGCATGAAATATACCTGGCGATGCAAATGACAGTGGCGACATCTAAGTCGGTCACCAACACTAATACAAGGTCGAACATGTCACGTGCACAAAGAGGTCACATATCTAGGTACTTTAAACATTCAATACAATAAACTTTATTTATTATCGATACAATTTAACAAATAACATAAGCTCTGTAGAGTTTTTACAATCGACTTACATAGCACATATACAACAAAAATTATACAAAGCACGCAGGTATAAAAGCGAGCATGCAAAGCACTAAAAAGCAAAATGAACGCAGGAATAAAAAGCAAAAACAAGCACTTGCAGCTAACGACACGAATTGCATTTATATGAACTTCCATCCCAACTACTTATAAAGTTCTTAAGTTGGTTTAAATTTGCACGTTTTCTGTAGTGGGATGGAAGCTCATTCATGTTGGACTTTACAGAAAAATAAAAATTGTTAATTGTTATAAGATCATGATAATCTTAATATGTTCCAAACTCCTCTTTAAATATATGAAAAAAATAGAATTTTTAAATTAATGTTTTCATCTGTGTGAATGTAATTGATACACAATAACTGGTTGTGTCTTTTTATACCATGTTTTCTTTGGAATATGCTATTAATATATCTATCTTAAACATTGTCTCTAAATTTGAAATTCATTTTTCCCTCATTGGATTCCTTGGAGGCTTTACACTAGGCATACAGAAATATATTCTGTCAACATTCTCATTCCATACGCGGACTGCAAGTTGTGACCTAGCCCTGTAGGTAGGTATTCTAGTACACCAGACTCCATCCTTACACATTCTGTGATACATAGCCCCATCAAAGTGTTTTTTGCAGTACAAAGCTGGTAGGTACCGGCTTCTGTATATCAGCTCCCAGTAATCGAGCCAGAAATTATCGTCTTCACTCACCTCTGACAAATCTTGAGTACAGGTTGTCCCAAGAGCCAGACATTTTGAGAACTGACTGTTTGAAAAATTATTTTCGATTGATAAATGGAAAGGGGATGTTGCTTGACATTAATTATGCCAGGAGCAATATTTATGGACAGAGGATCCTCGGAATAAGAGGGCAGTAGGCATCAAAATCGATATATTCTTCATCCCATATTTTTTGTTTAATTTTTTTTAAAAACATGGTGGCCCCAATGGGAGCACCATCACTACCACCGATCTGTAGAAGTACAATGTCCTGTCGAGATGAAAATCGGGTCAATAAATGGTCATTGGCGAGTGTTCGAACTTTGAGACCGCCCCTGCATCGCGTCATTACTGTGTAATGGGATCTGTGCAATATACTTTATTTTATTTATTGTTCAAACATCCAAAACAGGTTTGGAGAGATTTTAAGTCTATTAATTTTAACAGACCCTCTGCGTAACAAATATTTAAAACATCTCTCAGTTTGGAATTAATAGTTGTGAATGGTACATTCACATGTGTCTCGATAATGCGCGTATAGGAACTAGCATGTTTTTCTTTACTACAGTCGGTACTAGTAGAAACGTTCCCCAAAATAACTCCAAATCTGGTAAATATTTCCCGTCTGCATGCCAATAAAGACGTAAACCACTCCTTTCCTTGAGCCACTACAACTTCTTTTTCATTGAGTCGACGTTTAATATAATTCCAGTTATAAAGTTTGGCTCTAACATTAACATGACTTGTCGGTTGATTTTCTTGAATTTTTAACTTCAGTCGAATCCCTTGTTGTCGCATTCAAAGATTTCTCCTCAAACTTTTCCCTCTTGACAGTAACTTCACTGATTTTTGTACAGCGTGAACAAAGTGAACCTGTACTTTGTCATCGCTTTCTTCCAAGATATCGAGCTTCTTTGCTATGAAATAATAAGATATGAGTACACCTGGAAATAGTGCGCCTGATAAATGAGCGTGAAAGAAGTATATCTGTTTTATCGTGAGATATGTATTCTGAGACGGGTAATGCATTTGGTTACATATGCACATTTGGAATAAATTTTCGGAATACATTTCGGAATCTAGTAAAATATTGCGACGGGATGCATCTAATAATTTCTGCAATATGGCGAACTGATCTCATGGGTTTACAATAAAAAGTAGTTCGAGAAGTTTGCGTCCTACGATGTAAAATCATAACTTTTTAAGAAATGAACAGCAACGGCAGGTTGTTTAATTAATTCTTCGTGAAATCTACGGAAATTTAAATTTATCTTGAAGGTTATGATAACGTATTTTAATGTTTTGAGGCAATTGTGTCATATTTTAAAATGTTTATCGATTAGATTTTACTTTCATGAAAGGGAGATAATTCGTACAGTGTTGTATGCAAATTTTAAATACAGTCGTTTTACCAGTTCCGAACAGGGTTTCATATAGGCGCTGCTTCAGACGTCATCCACAAGCAGAGGAAATAAAATTTATGTGGTGTAATAATACAAATGTTTACTGATTACAAAATATTGACACCTGTCCTCAAAAACACGTGGTAGTATGTTTTCTTGAAAAAGCATTTCCGTGATCACGATTTGTTTACATCGTTAAACTAGGTCACCAACAATCTGTCGTACATTTAGGAAGCGGTTGAAGAAACAGCAAATTGAGAAAGTTATTTGCGATTCCTTTAATTGAACGGGATTGAAATTTTAGATTATTCGGTAGTAAAAATTCGGAACTGGTAAAACAACTAAGATCCAGTTATGCATACAACCGCTAGAATGTACCCCCTCATAGCGACGGTAGGATCTGCAAAACTCTACTTTCTCTCTATCCGAAATGACAAAACGATCGGGTACAACTTTTTTATTTAATTTTTAAATTTTAATTACCGATTGTCTTTTTCATATATTTATGAAATTAATTTTTTTATTACCATTTAATTCAGCAATACATGGTTTGGTACATAAAAATTTGTTTCTTTTTCCAAAAAAAAAAAAAAAACCCATCCGTCGGACTATATGCATAGATCAACGACCCCCCCCCCCCCCCCCCCCCGAATTTTCGGTTATATTCTGTCTTGCCACAACACAATTTTCCCAACTACGCTGTACAGCAGCACGACAGTGCTATGTTTTTATTCCATTGTCTGAAACAAGAACAGAGTTACTTTTATCTAATACGGAACAAACGTGTAATACAGATTCCTTTAATTTACATAATTTGGTATATGGTTCTATATTTAGTGTAAATGACACTTCGTCTTTTCTTAGTCTGATAACACTTCGATTCTTTTTTGTATATATTTCTACGTAATGTAATCCGTCTAGTATGACATTTGAATGTTTACGAGCACCGTTATTTTGAAAATAAGGTATCTGATTCACATCTATTGCAGCCTGAGCCATATTTCTGCAAGATAAAGTTTTATGAATCATTACATATCCCCTAAAGTATTAAGTATAAATACAAGTCGATGAGTGTTTTAAATGTTCTTCGACTGGATTATCGTTCCTTAACCATTTATGTAGTTTCAATTTACAATTCAAACAATTTGTAAAAACAAATCCTGCACGAGCAATATTTCTGCAAGATAAAGTTTTATGAATCATTACATATTCCCTAAAATATTAAATATATTTATCATTTAACTTCGGTCTTGTTAGCATTATAAATATCGCAGTAATGAATACCGTACACCTTCAAATAAATACAAGTCGGTGAGTGTTTTAAATGTTCTTCGACTGGGTTATCGTTCCTTAACCAGTTATGTACTTTCAATTCACAATTCAAACATTCAGTAATATCACATTGAACTGTAAAAACAAATCCTGCACGAGTCATGTTTTAATTTTTTTTACTGACCTGCTTGTTCAAACAGGGAACAATAAGGTAAGTTATGTCTTGGATGCGATTTTGTATTATCTGGAGCTGGGTTTTCAAACCATCCAACTTCTTATTGGAGTTTGTATCTGAAAATATAAATATAAGAAATCATAACACATGTAAAACTGTAACCCATTTCATAAAGTTTGGTTTACATCACTGTCGAAATCGTTTTTATTGTATAAGAACATGCTATAGGTCAAAATAAGTAAACCCAAGTACCTCTGAGAAAATATAAACAAGTGAATTGACACATCTAGAATACTGATTACAAAATTAAAGACTAGTAGAATACTTACCTTACGTCTTCTTCCTGTTCTTCCTCATCCGACGAAATATATATAGTGGAGTCATCACTACAAGATAAATTAAAATAAAATAAATTGCGTATTAACGCATACGTTTTTCCAAAGAACGTATTATTGACCAATATATTTATGTGTGCACCTACTAAAAGGAGTAACTAAAGGATAGTTCTTTTGTGAAATAGCTGAATTGGCAAGTGGGTTAGTAGTTGATGATACAATTGCTAGCAATCTGACAGATACCACTATAATTACATAATTTATTCTAAAAATTGTTTATGACGTTTGGCAGATAAGAGAATAAAGGTTTCTTAGACATAATTCTGAACTACCTAAAATAAATAAAATCGACTTCATTGAATTAAAGTTGTTATATAATAAGTGTTACTTACGATTACAAATATTATAATTTTTTTAACTTTATTTACTTTTTGGTGTGCCAAAATAGTACTTTTTTTATTTTTGCATTATTTGTTTGCTTGCCCCCTCTGAGCCTGAAGTATTTTGGCTACAGGGCTACTTACTATCGTACTGGTTGCATTAATGAATACAACCGGGGGTCATTGTCAATAAAATCATAAACTTCAACCGGATTTGGTGATTCAATTAACCAATAATTGAGTTTCTTCCCTGAACTTTAAACTTTATCTAAAATATGTAAATTATCTGCCGTCAACATTGGCAAGTTTGGATAAAAGCATTAGTCGATAAAAGCCTGTTCCTCAGACTCAACTGGGTGAAGTTCAATATTCCGTTGAGTAGAAGGACGGACCTCGACTGTGGATGCATCCTGTTCAATTGGTGAAGTCGAATACCAAATTTTAGTGTCGTCAACCGATGAATTCTGATGTTTCAGGAAAACATGAAAGCAAACTGACCGAGAACATGGACTTCCATTTTGATTTATCTAAAATAACTATATATATATATATATATAAAATTGTGGCTCACTAATGTTTAAGCAAGATCTAATGCAAGTTTACAAACCCATTGTTGATTCAAATCAGCAGTTAAAAATAATGTTATATTTTGAAACTACAAAATTTCTTACTGCGGTAGAAACTGCTTTCTTACATTTTCCGAAACATTTGCCAGTTCCAATCCTTTTTTCCATTCTCTTAAAGAATGATCAGTTGAAGTTTCTTTTGTGAATATATCATCTTTGTCCTTTAATCCGGATTCGGGATACAGCAATGATCTTTAATTTCGAAGCTACACAATTTTTGTAACTGCGGTAGAAACTTTTTTCTTACATCAGGGTTCGATTTTAGCGATATTTACCACTAGCAAAAATTATCTTGTATAATTTTTATTCACTAGCTAAAATTTATGAAACAGTTTTAATAGCTCATAATTAACATTCAATTTCTTGGGCCATGTGGGACTTTTGCGACATTTTTTTTTTTACTTTTTTATTCACGTGCTACAGTAAAGCATGACGGTAATGGGATTTCCACTGGTCTATTTTAAACAACGAATCAGACGAAGACTAAATTAAACAGCCAATCGTAGCCACGTGTTCCGGGAAACCTAATATTATACATTGACGTATATGCCCGAGTAATCCGAATTTGTTTACGATAGAGATGCCCAGACAATATGACTTATTTCGGCCGCTTTTCGTTTTAAATTTAATTTGGAACATACAATGTGACAGTTAATTGAAAAGTAGATTGTAAATGATTTAGTTTCTTTTATTCACTCGCTCAACTATGCGAGTGGCTTTTATTTCCACTCGCTATTCGGCAGATCTACAAACTATTAGCGAGTATGCGTGCCTAATTTCGAACCCTGTACATTTTCCGAACAAGTTACCAGTTCCAATCCTTTTTTCTATTCTATGAGAAGGTAATGATCAGTTGTAATGTCCTTCGATACAGATTTGGATTGCAGCGAAGATCTGAAACTAAGAATCTTGGATACGAAAGATGGGACAAAAGTAGAAACTCCCTGTGTTCCGACTGCCAAAGAAACATGATGCAACCCAAATGCTAGATTTTGAAAAGTTGCTTGTAACTCGTCAGCCATAGTTTATGAGAAGATACGAACCAAATGTTACCTACCAATGTTATCTGTCAGGGTTCAACACAATGTTTTTAAAGACTAGACCAGTCGGGCTAGTTCTGAGAATTTTTACTAGCCCTGAATTAAATTCTACTAGCCCCAAAATAGTTATGATAAAATGTGTTTTATCTCATCATTTTTCATCCTGTCGATGTCATCTTTAACACTTTTAAACAATTTTTCTGTCTCTTTTCATTGCCATACTTCTTTTAGTTTCTTCCCAACCCTTAAGGCTTTACTTAGTTTTTCTTTGCCTGACCGGTAAAACCAAAATTGAAGAGTCGTCATCGATGCAGGGCGAAAATTACTCCACTGTCTTGACTATCACGTGAAACGTTCTGAAAAAGTTACTTCATGTTATGGTACATCGTAAAAAAGGGGAACGAAAAGTCCAGCAAAAGTTTACGAAACATCATGGTACGAAACGTCCTGAATATGGGACGAAATGTCTTGCACCTCTTTATACAAACTAGGGTGTGTCTAGTAGAAATATTTTGACCGAAACGTTACCACCAACCCAGTTTATCGAATTGACGAAATGACTAAAATCGATCACACTTAAAGCGATTGAAGCTTTACTGACAAACACTTAAACATCATAATTATTACAAATATCCTACATTTATCTTTTTCTGAGTCGATGAATTCTCAATACTAATGAAGCTATTTCGTCAAAAACTCGTGGTTTCTTAAAAATTCTTCATTATTGATAGTATAAGTTTCAACGCTATATTGGTACCTCTCACAGACTAGTGCTTTTTGTCTACCAAAGTTCGTTCTGGTCTCCAGACTTCCATCTAGCTTTGTCTTTTCATTTTAAGAAAATGTAGAATGCCCCCAAAATGTTATGGTCCGGTCATATGGGCTAAGCTATATTAAACGTATCTTCCAACTGGTTTAAACTGACTGGATAACGTTCAGGTTCCATCCTTTTAGTCTACAAATAGGAAAACGTCACTGAATCATCGACTTACACGTCAATATCGCATATTTCATATCACACAAGGTTTTAAAAGTGTCAAAATCTAACATGATACTATTGGCAGATTTCCTCGAACGCATTTTCACATTTGGTCCCTTTTTGAATACTTCTACACTGACTTTTGGTGATATTTGAACTGATATATAGTTTTTATCCACTGTGGTAAACGAACAATCTGGGATGTTACTCAGCTGTATTTGACGTTGAGCCATCTGTAAAAATAAAGAATTTTTTAATGTAGCTTCATATTTCTTCCCATCAGTCATTGCATACCCATTCGCCCGTTCACTACAAGTATATTTTTTAATCTCCATCCTTTGATGATTTTGTCTAGTCATATTTAAATAGGCACAACTTGGAGAGTAATCTTGATGTTTTTCAGTATCTTCAATTTTTTGTGCAATAAAGTTGCAACAAGAACAAATTAAACATTTTTTTTACTTGATCAAAATAAAAACCTGATCGTATAACTTTGAGATTCCGAAAACAAATGTTTTAATGTCTTCATTCTTTCTTCACGTCCATATAATTTTCAGAAGTTATAAGTTCCATACCTCTGTTTTATAAATGTGAATTTTTTCAGCAATTAGCACAACTGGTCAATTTCTATTTCAATGTGAAAATATCCTTCGTCTAAATCGTCCATAAAAATCGTATTACGTCTTGCAGCTAAGAACTTCCGAGCTTAGAATGAAAAAGACACGCTTTACGAGATATAATATAAAAGCAAAGAGATCTATCTTGACCAATGAAATAAGGTTTGCATACAGCAGGTGGTGGAAGTTTCCACAACGTGACAGGTGTCCTATAGAAACAGATGACAGGTGCGGACGTGCAGGGTATGTTTGGACATGCAATTTCCGCTCCTAACCCCCCTCTCGAATACTCCACTACTGGCGATGATGGAGAAATTGTGACATAGAGAACATATTTGTCTTGTAAAAAATTCTGTGTTACGTCACATGTCTAGTCACGTGACTGGCGGCCATCTTTGATTTTATGAATGTTGAGGATAATTTCGAGTTTTCATTAAATTTCAACAGACCATCAATAACATTCTTTCTGAATTCTAAAACATTTGAAATTTTTTCACGTGACTCACGATACAAAATATAACATTGTGGTAAATTGCATGGTGCCACTTTTGATTCTTGTATGGATAAAGCATAAGTACCCATCATTTGATCATAAGAATCTACGCCAGCAATATATTTATTGTATCTGTCGGCCACTACAGGTTTTGAAACAGTACAGTAACCCCCTGGAACATCTCTTTGGCGTATTCGTTTGTCTATTGTAATGTCAGTGTCAATAGAACTCCAAGAATGTTACCCTTTTAGTGTCGTGCCAAGCACAAGCAAACCCTTTCCTTGGAACAAGATTTCTTGGCTTCAAAATTTCAGGCATGTATTTACGCAAAAGATTAACTGTTCCACATGCTCCAATGTCAATTTGTTAAGTTTCATGAAGAACACTGGATTAGAGTATAGACAATATGACCTTTGTGTTCATATCCTTGTAAAAGTTTCAATACAATATGCTCTGCCAGACCAACATCGTCCTCTATTTGGAATTTTCTCGTCCGGTGTATATACAGTGACGCAGAGCATAGCCATTTTTGAAATCACTTGAAACAAAGCTTTTAAAACCCCGTGCAGGCATATATTGCTTAAAATAGATCCTTCCCTTACATTTTATCATAGACTCGCAATACAAATTTCACGCCCTGGGCAATAATACTGACTATATATGTGGGCTCAGTTAAATGCTAATCAAATTTTGAATAACGTATTATATCCATTTTGCCCTCTTTCTATCCTGTTTGAGTTGTCACAAAAGTGAAGAAAGGTTTGCTGAATTTGGAACTGTTTCTAGTCATTACAGAACAAACATCAGTTTTAGTCAACCAGTGTTGTAGAGGTCCATTCCATCGTACGTTGCAAGGGAAGAAGTTTCTGTCACTGCCTTCTTTTCTCCGGTCTTCATTCCAGCGGAAGATGCCATTAAGTACATAAACCTCAAAGTTTGTCACTAGCCAATGTACCCGAAACAGTAACATTGCATATATCCAAAATATTTCTGCAAGGACAATTAGTTTTTATGTGTACAGTAAAAAGTCAGTGTCAGCCAGATATATCTACTGAAACCAGAAAATATTTGCAATTCCAAGAGCAAATTAATAGATGGTTTTTTTTACTATGTTTGGGAATACTACTAGTGTATACCGTATAAATTTAATGGTTTTTATTCATTATATGATGTCCATTGTATTTCCCCAGAAAACAGAAAAATCATGGGCATTTGTGTTTTTGTTTTTAACAAATAAGAACTGTGTTTAAATCATTTCAACGATGTTTACTTACCAGGAATGAATCGGTTCATGTGGAGATGAAAACTCCATTGATGACGAACCTCTGGCACACCGAAAAACGGACAGTTCTATCCCTCTTTTTTAATAGTTTTTATTTTTGTATAAAGGCTGATGTTGGCTTGATCCTAGATACAACCAATATGCCATCTCTGCTGGATCCACACCACGCATCCTGTCCTCGTCAAACAGATGTACACCCATTACATCCTTAACCTTGTCTCCATTTAATGACTGGATAAACTGAGACAGCACAGCGGTGGTTTCATCCACACCTCTTGTCATCAGCCTGCAGTGGGTACTAAGCTCTGATGGCTTAATGTAACGGAGCACAGATCAGATATGCCATGCTGCATAATATCAGCGTTTTTGGCTTCTCTGAGGAGCTGTGCATCACCCTGGTCCCATTTTAAATACATTAACTTATATGGCCCATAAAGCTGGTGGGCATCTCTGATGTACAGCCTGTTGAAAATCTTCTCATAAAATGCCATATTTCTAGCCTGCAATACATAAATAAAAAAGTTTCAATACATTAATTTATATAGATTGTATAAATAATTTTGTCTACTGCTTAAAATGAAAATTGCCAACTGGAAAGATGGAAAACAATTATGATTTATGTTTGTAATCTTGACTTTACACCAGTATGTTTGAAGCGAAATAATATACAAGTATTCTGGTTTTGACTGAATTGGAAGTACTCTTTAAAATTTTAAATAAAAATATACATTAAATTTTGTATTAAACAATGAGTATTTTTGGGTCCATACTTCAATAAATACATGTAATAAAAATTATTCTTATCCTGTAATGAAACAATAAAAACGAAAATATCTAAAATATTTTCTGTTGATAGAGTAGCTGATTGAAGATTTTAATTACCGTATATGTAAGAAAGGCCAATCATGAAAATAACGTCCAATAAATGATCCCCCACGACAGTCTCTGTCCACATACAGCAGTTTGGGACAAGGCATCTGTGTATTCATATATCTGCTAATCACCAACAGTAAGACCCGGCATCAGGACTTGTCCATATTCATTACCTACATTGGTGGCCCACATGGCTGTGTGAGAACTTCCTCCTGTTATAAAAGACCATTATAATCAGTTGCAATAATACTATTTCATTACCTCAAGCAAAAATGAAATATATCGTGCATTCTTGATTTAATTTTTATATTAAACAGGCAACCACGGCCACCTTAACCAAGTAAGGTCTGAGGAATAGACGTGACAGCTAGCTAAAGTATAAAAATTAACAGACATACATAGACATAAGAATTAATTCACAATTAATAAGGATTTCTGATAACTTGACATGCTATGGAGATCAATTATATTTGTGTGGTGTGCCTTGGAGAATGTATTGAGATCACATGTATTTATGAGATGTGGCAGGAGCAATTATCGCAGCCTTACTATGATGATCCTAAGCAGCAGCAATTATCAAGGCCCTACTATGAGGATCCTAAGCAGCAGCAGCAGCATCGGCGGCCTGCCTATCGTCTATCGAAACTAAATGAGTTTAAGTTTAAACATCCTTCCACAGCATTATTTACAGGACCGACATCTTGTGGGAAGACTTATCTCGTGAAAGAAATATTGCTAAGAAAGCTGGAGGCAGCCTTTATATGATGTTATAGAGAGGATCGTACAACCACCCGTCGAATTTTTACAAGGCACTCCTATAGATCTTGAAAATGATAGTTTTATTAATCCTAAACCCAGAAATTTAATTGTAATAGATGACCAGTTTAGCCAAAGATTATAGCTTTAACAGTTGTTTACAGAAGGAAGCCACCATAGGAATTTGTCTGCTTTAGCCATAACTCAGAATTTAGAGTTCAGTAAAGACCCAACACAGAAGAAACTGTCATTATTTAATACTGTTAAAAAACCCGATTGATAAACAACAGATCATGACGCTAGCCAGGCAAATGTATCCAGGGAAAAGCCAAATTTTCATGGATAAATTTGATAAAGCTACTATTAAAAAGAGAGGCTTTTTATTGGTGGATTTAAAACCGACTACATCGGAAATAAATAGATTAAGAGAAAACATTTTTACAACAGTTGCAAATTCAACTGATAAAGTGAACGATAAGGCATTGGAAGAAAAAAGAACACTTTCTATACATAACCTTGTTTCCAATTGATACAACTTTACAACTAATAATTTCAATTGAGTTTCCCATTTTACAGTTTTCACTTTGTGATATATATCCAACAAATAGTAGTTGTGCATCTGATTCCATTCTAAATGACACTATAATTTTCTCCCGGTTTCCTCGCATAAAAGTTCTAAATTATCAACAGAACCCACGTCTTCCTCCTGATCTATGGGGCAATTATGAGGTTGTCCTCTAACTAATTACAGCATAACAGTGTTCACATTCTATTAAAAATAAATCTTTGCAATCTTCTGTTTGTTGTTTGACTTTTTCTAAAATAATAAAAAACAAAAATTATATTAGTTTTAGTACGTACATCTGCTTACTACACATATAAACGCACTATCTCGCCGACAATAAGGTTATGTCCCATTGAATGCGTGAATGAACTTTATTTACTGTCGTTCGTTCTTTTGAACATATTTAAATGTAAATACAGATAGACTGGGTTATCGTTTGGCGCGTAATAATTACAAGGTATACAAAATAATTCTAGGTTTTGCGTTTGCTACATCCAAGTATATATACAAGAATATTTCTATTTAATGATTATATGTAAACTAATAAGACTTACGTGAATCCATACCTCTGTTTTATAAATGTAGATTTTTCAGCAATTCGCACAACTGGTCAATTTCTTTTTCAAAATTCCCTTCGTCCATAAAATAGTTTATGCTATACGTCCGGACATAAGCAAGAATTGCGTTTAAAGTGACTAAATAACACTTGCACAATAATATATTCAAGCGAAAAGCTCCAATGCGTTCATCGCTGATTGGTCCATTTTATAAAAATCCGCGTATTATGAATTAATTCTCATACAATAGAATGATGCATTGGGTCAATATAAGGAACATTATTTGAATGAACAAGATTTACAGAATTCTAATTGCTAGCACATTGTTTAACCAACACGCTTGAACCCTATCCCCATTGTATCGTCTATTTAGCATAATAAAAACAAAGGGTGATGCAGTAGGTCCAAGCAGAACAAAGGGTGATGCGATAGGTTCTAGTAGAACAAAGGGTGATGCAAACAAGTAAGGTACAGATTTGCATAATACTACTAATTTCAATGTCAAAATATCCTTTGTCTAAATCGTCCATATGTTTTAAAATATAAATATTTAAACATAAGGAAGAATTGCGCTTAAAGTGACTAAATATACCACTTACACAATATTATATTAAAGCGAACAGATCCAATGCCTTCATCTCTGATTGGTCATAATAGAGTGATGCATTAGGTCCATATATGCAAATTGGTCGCTCAATGAGCAGATGTGACGCGGCACACCTGCGTTACGAGAATAGGCGATGTGCCGTCCATTGCCGTCCATTTTAGGTGGACGGCCCTATGGGAATTTGTGGGTTGTTGATAAAAAAAACCCCATATACTACTTCCCAAATAAAAAACTTATTTTCATTCTTAACGTATCAGAAAATATAAACAAATATTTATTTAGCCTCTCAATATCCATGTTTTACAGTTCTAGTGCGTGAAAACAGTAAGATGGGTTACCAAAGATTTGTAAATTTCTTCGGACACTCTTGTTTCCTCTATACCTTTACCATCAGTGTACAAAATTGGAAGTGAAACAAATATATTTACGCGGCAACGTTGTAATACAAGTTAAATAATCAGATAGACCATGTGACGATGACATTGACGGCATTTCATAAAACGTAGATAGACCATAAGCCGATGGCATTCCATAAAACGTAGATAGACCACAAGTCGATGGCATTCCATAAGACGTAGATGGATCTTAAGATGACGAAATTCCACAAGACGTAGATAGATCACAAGACGATGTCGGGGATACAGCATAAAAGGATGACATTCCATAAGACATAGAAAGGCCATAAGACGATGACATTTGGTAAGATGAGGACAACGTTGTTGAAATAGATAAAACAGACGATAAAGGAATCTATCACAGACGGCACACTAGACATTGACACATAAGACATAGACTGGATTTTATCTGTAAATATACAATACAATATTCATACACTTATATCTTAAACACACAGTAGGCGTTTTCTTTAAATTTTACAATTGATTTACGTGTAGAAGTTAGCGCCAAAGAATCGGAGAGTCTTAAATTAATGATATTAAAAGCCCTCACTTCAATATCATTTCGTTAACTTTGTTGACTCAGTAGTATAACGTTCGCTTCTTTTAGGAGATGGTGGGTTCAAACTCTTATTAAAAGGTCTTGCTAAAAAAATAAGATACAACGTCCCATCGTCTGGCACTTATAATATATCACACCACATAAGATTCGAATCCTTTCTCGATCACATGCTGTGGCAGGATTGGAGGTGTCGGGGCTATTTAAGGGGTTACACGGGTCCTTATATGACGTAACCAAAACCCCACACAAAGGTCCAAGTTATGATTTAATTCTTACGCCTGGGTAACTCCAAGACCTTGAGGGCCCGACCTCCTTCAAGTTTGACGAAATCCTAACCTAAACGACCGAAGCCAGATGGTGTGGTTCTATCTCCGAATATCTGGCTAGGAGGTAAAGATTAAGGAAAATCCCAAATCACATGTACCGAGCAACAGTGTTGAGTTCGATAACCGCCGAGAACGCGACCCAAGCAAAACAACATAAAGTAAAAGCTGCCACCACCTCAAAAGAGGGACAAGAACTCAAAGTGCATGAATCCGCAAGCCAGTATAGCTTGATCTTTTTCTGTTCTGTCAGTTCAGATACTGATTATAAAACTAAATTACCAAGATAATGACACTAGATCAAGTACATATATTCAGCTCAACTCAACCAAAATTAAGGGACTCAATAAAATTAGAAATTCAAAGATATACCTCAACTCGCAAACAAGGGCTGCTATCTGAATGCTCAAGTATAACTCCAAATTTTAATATAATCAATTATACCAAAAAAATCAGTAAAAGTACTTATGAATTTTGTGTATTACATTAACCAATACCCATATAAATTTGATACCAGTGCCTGGTAAAAAACTTGATCAAAACTTTATTTACACAAATATATTTCAACTTTCTTTCTACCTACAATCCTCACTTCCTCCTTATCAAAAAATAACCTTAACAAGGTATTAAAATAGGAATAATAAAAAAATTAGGGAAAACTACCCAAAAACTATTATTAAACCCAATAATCAAAACTATTAATTTTGTACTTTCCTTATCCTTAACAAAAAAAAAATAGAAAATACTAAAGAAAAACCTACTTCAACTTAAACACAAATAAAAACCCCAAAAATTTACCTATACGGATATAGGGCAAAAATAGCGAAAATGACTGGTCAAGGTCACAAAATCTAATGGAAATACACGTGCTTGTCTGATAGTGACAAAAACCACGAAAAATACACTATAAAAGGTTAGTGCATATATTAACTTAATCAGAATATTTCAATAACAGAAATATTACCACCGATCGCGATGAAAATGAGAAATAATGCATGAATTTTAAAAGTAAATTGGTCTATATTTACATCAAGAAATCGTTTTGTGCACAGTAAAATTGACTGGGAACGTCGATATATAATAAGTCCTCGACTGGGAACGTCGAATATCTGGGGATTTTCGACTGGAAACGTCGAAAAATAATTAAATAATTTGACTGGGATCGTCAAATTATAAAACACTAGCTGGAAACGCTAGGAAATTGTGCACAATATAAAGCTTTAGCTGGTAACGCTAAAAATAGTTAAATTTTATTTTAAAATCAAACTGGACCAGGTATTGGAACCAAGCACTAAAAAAATCTGGTTGCGATCTGACAAAATCTCAAAATACCCCCCTTTTTATAGGACCTGACCAAAACAGTCAAAAGTTATATTTAGTATCAATTTCAATACACATCCTTTTTGGACAATGATGCTATGGTCAATGTTTACACAAGAATTTAGGACAGTCACATATTTCTCACAAGTGTAAGAAGTTACCATGGTACTTCTATAGAAAAGTATTAACACACTGAACTTTTAAAAATAAAGTGACTTTTAACTTTAAATGCTAAATTTTCTAAGTTTTATAACTTATAATTTTGATGAAAATTTAAGTAAAATTTATAAAATATTTGCTCACAAATAATTATTGAAATAGTAACCCATAAAATACTTATAGAAAAAAAATTTGATTATCATTACACAGTATAGTGGTATTAATTCCGAAACGGCCGTCTAGTGCTGTGAAATTAAAACTATATTATGTATAATATGTAATTAATACCCTTTATCAGAATTAACTCCCAATTAATTAATTATGTCACCCTGTGACATCACCCCCTACCAAATAAAAGTTCGACCCGAATTTATCAAGTATAATACAATTACCTGAACAATAGTCTCGCATCCAATTTCTATCTCTCACTACAAATTTGAAATGTGAAAGTTGAAGTTTAAAACATAACAGTTAAAATAATAGTGTCCAAGTGATGCACTATTAGTGTCATAACGACTTATCTTTATCTTTACTGAATTGTTAAAGAAACGAAAAATTAACTTTTACATTAAATATACATTTTATTAAAAGTAAAAGGGATAGACAATAAGTGTCCAAGTGATCCATGAAATGAACTTTATTTTTACCACGCGAGTCTTTGTCTTTTACCATTCACCTGAAAATAATACCTGAAAGAAAAAAATGACTGGAGACGCCAACTTCCAAAATACTGGTCAGGGCTGAATTAGTCTTGGTTGGTAACACCAGTTCCCATACTGGTTGGTAGCACCAGTTCAATGGTTATTTTATTATAAGAAATATTACTTTGAAGCTTTCCAGTTCAATGGTTATTTTATTATAGGAAATATTACTTTGCATCTTTGTAATATATAGTTTGAATTTGGTATATAGTACCGTCTGGAAATTTACAAGATTCTATTTTTTTAATTTTATTAATTTCTGGCGGTGCCAAAATGGTACTACATTTTTTGCTTTTAGCCTCTGCGTCTTCAGTATTGCGGCTGCAGTGCTACTAATTATTGAGCTAGGCGCATTAATAAAATAAAGCCGGAGTCGTTGCCAATAAAGTCGTAAACTTCCCCCGGATTTGGCGCCAAAGGGCCTTCAATTAAGCCATAATTGAGCTTCTTCCCCGACCTTAAACTTTCATCCAATAGATGTAAATTGTCTGCCGTTGACAATTTTGGATAAAAGCCCAAGTCAATTAAAGTCTATTCCTCAGACTCATTGGAATATTCATTCTCACCCAGTGAAGCTGATGGACGGACCTCCACTTTGGACGATCCTTTGTGTTTGATGAAGTCAAATACCCAATTTTAGGGGAACCAACCGGTGAATTCTGAAATTTTTGTGAATTCACAGGTTGATTCACCATGACTGGCGAACAAACTTTTTGTTTTTGTGAACTCACCAGGTCATTTGGTAAATGATCCACTGATCCAGCATCACCAGCTGGGGGATTAATTGGGGTACCTGCCGACTTCCCAGCCTCTCTTCTGGCTACTTATTCTGGAATCGAGGACTTTGGTTCAGAGACAGGGAAATCGGCATCCAGAAACTCAATTACCTCTGGCTCTTCTATATCTAGTATCTGTTCCCTGGACTGATCGTGGAACATCTCTAGACAGCTGGCCAACACTCTGCCTTGGATGGATGACTTTAGTATGTTTTATTAACTTCCTGTGGCTTGGGAATTTCCTTCCACACAGCTCACAAACATCCTTCCAACATGAATGGAACACTTTCTGGCTTGTTTTAAGGCTCATCCTGATAAAAAAAGTAAATACAAACGACTACATAAATATATAATTTACGGTTGAAAATTATATCTCTCAATGAAAATATAAAGAATCTGATGGCTTAAGTAAAAGTCAAATTATCTTTAACCTATCATTCAGGAATGAAAAAACTCCCTGTATTGTACAATATTTCCTCTTGATCTTGTTTCCTGATTTAACAAAAATTTACGAAAATTTAAAATATTGAATTATTTAGGAGAATCAAAACTATTTTGAATCCATTTCCATTAAATAAATCTTAATGCACCAAATAATTCAAAAATGAAAGAAAAGAATATATATCCATGCATTATTTCATCATTACTGTTGAAATATCTCATTATTTCTCTCTTTTTTTTAACTTTTCAAAAAAATAAAAAACAGGCTAACACAGAAATTGGATTTAACGACGCGGTTTTAAATTGAATGTTTCCCGACATTCTGGTAATTACTTGAGACTGAAATCAGCATTGCAACAATTCATGATTACCAGGGTTTAAATTACACCCTTCCCTGGTTCTTAGGATGGCCAATCCTAAGCATTGCCGTCCCATACTGACGGACTTGGTGAGACCCCATGTCTCATATAACCTCGCGGACATCAACCCATGTTACCCGGTGGAGTCGAACCTCGCGGACATTAACCTATGTGACCCGATGGAGGAAAAGCAACAAAAAATACCACGTTTGGTAGCAACATGCGGGATAGAGGGTCTTGGCTTCACTTGACCTGCCAACCAAATTAACTAATCGACTTTCCCCACAAACCATGGCACGACACAGCTGCAACCACATAACGCTTGCATAATGTAATTCTAATTTGACCATCTTGTCCAGGTGAGAGGTAACAAATATTACTCTGTCACCTAGGGAATAGAAGTTTATTGATCAGCCAAATTTAGAATACTTGCAACTATACGTCTATAGAACAAAGTAAAACAAAATTGAATGCAGTTGACCGAAACAAAGTTTTCAAGCACATTTAGGGACCAAAACTCGGGTCTATCCCCACATAAGCCTCACTAGGGGCCCAAAACATGTATACTACAAACATAACACCTCAAAACACCATGTTGATTTCTCTAACAAGAATTAAAAAGTATTCAGAAGTAACACCCTAACTTCTAATACAAATTCTAAAAGTAGTCAATCCTCCGACAACACCCACTGTACGTCAAATATCCTCACACACACACACACACACACACACACACACACACACTTACTAATAATATAAATACGATAATAACGTGATCATAGTTAATGATTCAAATTCCATGAGTGTACAAAACTGAAAAATGGAAGTGAAACAAATCTATTTATGCGGCAACGTTGTAATACAAGTTAAATGGTCATGACTAGGGACATAAAAACTAATTTTGTCATCGGGGGTTACAACTGTATAGATGTTATTATTTTTCATACTTTTTGGCTTTAAATAACCACCATTTATTGAATCTATAGAATCGTATATATTCTCTAAATCTTCATTTGCTAATTCATTTATGTATTTTCTTTCTTGAACCCCTACTATCGGAGTCAAACGAACTAGAACATGCACTTCCAAACATACTGGTGGTTTCATTAGATTTACGTTAAAAAATGACATGTACTTGATGAACATTATTTTGCTCATCCAATTCCATTTTAACGGGTGAACTACGTATAAATGTTACACTTTTAAAGGTTTTCACTCTCTTATCATGAATACAATAATTATTAAAATAATGACACTTGAAGTTATAACCGATATACCCATATATAAATATTTATTTTCATTATTTTCGAATCTATTAAAAGACACAGTTGCATTTTCAAATGATATATTTTGTAACTTACTACATTGTAGTTGGTATATAATAAATGTTCAATGACTCCGATGAAATAGATGAAGATGCAGAACTAGGAGTGGAAGCCATGGTCGAATAACCAGATGTGAAACTACATCAAAAAATGTTATTAGTTGAATCTGTTACAAGTTCAGTTGATGTGGACAACGATAGACCATGTGACGATGACATTGACATCCCATAAAACGTAGATAGACAAAATGACGACATTTGGTGAAATAGATAAAACAGACGATAAAGAATCTTATAACAGACGACACACAAGACATAGACTGGATTTTATCAGTAAATATACAATACAATATACATACACATACATAATGTTCGCTTCTTTTAGGAGATGGTGGGTTCAAACTCTTATTAAAAGGTCTTACTAAAAAATTAGATACGACGTCCCATCGCCTGGCGCTTAAAATATATCGCAGCACTGTCACCACATGGGTTTCGAATTCTTTTCTCGATCACATTCCACCTTCCACATTTGATTCCATTAACAATTTTTTTTCAGATGGAGACATCACAATTGCCTAACATCGTCAATATGAACAATACTGTCTACCCCAGAGACACACAGGTGCCGAAACTGCTAATCGCTGTAGACTTTCAGTGTTCCTATCCGTCCCCGAAACATGACAGATGGGGTAGATATCTTAACTATTGGTGTACAAAGCCAATGGCTTTACAATTTGCAGCGCATAAAAGATCTGCTGAACAACAATAACTTTGAAAAACCTCGGCTATGGTGTCACCACATGGGTTTCGAATTCTTTTCTCGATCACATTCCACCTTTGATTCCATTTACAATTTTTTTTCAGATGGAGACATCACAATTGGTCATTCGCACAACTAAAAGAAAAAAAATCCAAATACTATCTGCAAGTTTTGTGATGAGGGTGCCCAATATCGCCAATGTGAACAATACTGTCTACCCCAGAGACACACAGGTGCCGAAACTGCTAATCGCTGTAGACTTTCAGTGTTCCTATTCGTCCCCGAAACATGACAGATGGGGTAGATATCTTAACTATTGGTGTACAAAGCCAATGGCTTTACAATTTGCAGCGCATAAAAGATCTGCTGAACAACAATAACTTTGAAAAACCTCAGCTATGGTGTCACCACATGGGTTTCGAATTCTTTTCTCGATCACATTCCACCTCTGACTCCATTAACAATTTTTTTTCAGATGGAGACATCACAATTGGTCATTCGCACAACTAAAAGAAAAAAATCCAAATACTTACTGCAAGTTTTGTGATGAGGGTGCCCAATATCGCCAATGTGAACAATACTGTCTACCCCAGAGACACACAGGTGCCGAAACTGCTAATCGCTGTAGACTTTCAGTGTTCCTATTCGTCCCCGAAACATGACAGATGGGGTAGATACCTTAACTATTGGTGTACAAAGCCAATGCCTTTACAATTTGCAGCGCATAAAAAATCTGCTGAACAACAATAGCTTGAAAAAATCTCAGCTATGGTGCCAACCACAAGATACACAGCCATAATCTACTTATATAGGGGATAACATTTATATTTAAAAAAATTACATAACCATTGACGGACCATATTTATCACATTATTATTCCGATATATCCTTTGATATTCACATTTTTGAAGGATTACAAGTGATTTTCTAGTTAACATCGACATTTCAAATTGACATATTGACTTAAGATAACAGAGTTCATTCATTAATCTGATCTCGTAAAAGGTTACTTTAACACATGATCAGAAAGGGGTGGTCTCAGTATCATATAAAGGTAATATTAAAACTATAATAAAATTTTATTTATCGTAATTGTAAATACAATGTGTGTAAATGATATATACAACTAAAACATTGACATGCACTTAAAACAGACATTACAAATAAGTACATAATATATTCGTTTACCTAGATCGATATATTTATCCCCTCCCGTCAGTCTAGTTATCTACTTTTTTAAAAAAAAAATTCCACATACCTTTTAGTTGATTTTTTCTTCTTCTAATCAAACTTATATACTAGGTACTTTAGAATATATGGGATTTATATTTTTATATGTAACCTTTTACGAGATCAGATTAATGAATGACCTCTACAGTCATCTTAAAATATGTGAGAAAAGATCAATAGATAAAAAAGACTAAGTAGGTCATCTAATTCTGTTGGCGAAGTTACTGCCTGAATGCATCTTAATTCAAATAAACGAGCATTTCACGTGCAGCAGAAGTGAAGATAAGTGTTCAATTTCACGAATACATACAAGCTTATCCTCAAGATTTAATATTTTAGACTACAAGCCATGGAATATAATTATATTTGTAACCGAATACATGATGCGCAACTCCCTCATGCAAAGTATTTTCTTAGCTGATTTTGGTCCTTTGGGTTTCTTTTGAACATTTTTTGAAGAAAAGTTTTGGTTTCATAGTTTTTGTTCAAGCACTACTGATGAGGAATTATATTCTAAAACGACCGTCTAGTGCTGTAAAATTAAAACTGGTGTATGTAATTCCAATCATGTCATGTTTGTACATGTACATGTATTTTTGCCAGTAAAATTATCAACTAGGATTTTACAAATCAACAATAAAGATGAAATTAAATAAAATAACCCCAAACCAACTACTGGGATTTTTTAATCCATAATGAAGATGAAACTAAATAAACCCTAATGTCAGATTTGAATTTGCACATTATTTAAATTCGCTAAGTCATTAAGATACATTACCGTACATGTAAGAAAGGTCAGCCATGACAAAATTGACCAATAGATGATCCCCCACAACAGTCTCTGTCCACGTAAAACAGTTTGGATCGGGAATTCATGTATCTACTGATCAGGCTACGAATCATCATTTCCAGCCCCTGTCCTTCACAGACAGTAAGAATCGACATCAGGACAATATTTCTTTCCGACATTGGTGGTTCACATGGCTGTACGAGAACTTCCTGTACAAAGACCAATAAAATCAGTTGCAATTTCAGTTTTCATTACTTAAAGCAAAAATAGAAATAAATTATATTGATTTTAATAAAGAGGCAAATATGACTAGCTTTTCAAAATATGGAATGGATTCGACTGCTATATTATCAAAATAAATAGGCATACATAGACATAAGTATTAATTTACAACTAACAAGGTTTTCCGAGACCTTGAAAGATGCTATGGAAATAAATTATATTGGTGTGCCTTAGAGAATGTATTGAGATCACATATATTTATGAGATGTGGCAAGAAGCCAATACCAAAAATAAAAATGTCTATAAAGCAATTACCAAAAATAAAAATGTCTATAAAGTTTTATTTAAAAACCAAATTTGGTATTCAACATTCTTTTAGTGACAATTTATTTAAGAATACTAGTATCTAACATTAGGCACAGACTACATAAACAATCCTACAATTTGTCGTACTTGTGAATGTGCATGCATTCATGGTTGAATTAATGCAGCAATCTAAATAAAACTAGAATTAAAAAAATACCTAACTTTATGATTCTCCAAATGTCGATGTTATTGCAGCCTTGATGTAATCATGTCGTTGAAGGACATCCAATTGATATACTTGCATAAACCATTTATGGTTTGGAATTAATGGTGCAGGCGGCAAGTCCGGCAATATATTGAAAGTCAAAAGGCCAGAATCTGCAGAGGCCTACAATTTTTACACATTGTCATGTAATGGTGACCGTTCTTTATATACCTGTTAAGAATTAAATAAACAATGTAAATAAAAGTTAACTGATTATGGATGTGATAGTGTATATATGTAAGTTTGTAAATTAAGTTTGGCAATTTACAAACAAATATACACCGAATTTTAACAACAAGGTTAATCTTTATACATGTATAGTAACTACATGTTATTATTACGTAATATCACTAAACCTCATGAGGTTTGAAGAAGTTTCAGAGGAGAATGGTATGCCATAGCAGTGCAGATTTTTTTGTACTAGTATATGGTTTCTTCAGAAGAGATAACTTAAGGTAAATTTGCTCAAATTTGTACAAATGATAAACACTAACGGTTTAGCAAGTAAGGAATTTTTTTTTAATCTCAATGTCTACCGTTTTAAGGACCCAAATTTACAAGGCTCCATTCACTAGATATCTTTTATTGAAAGGTGCAAATATCATCAAGATCCAAAACCAGCATGTTAGAAATGGACACATAGGGTAATGTGTTGAAAACCTTTCTGACAGATATCGCACCCACAACTTTCCATTCATAGCAAATACTTTATTACTTAACTACTGATATTTCTACCCTTCTATAAAAATTATGTACCTGTTTGAGTGTGATTCCTTAGTTTTTTGATAATTGTGCTACTACTGTTGCCTAGTGTCCTTTGGTGCAGTATCTTTACCACATTTTTATCACAAGCATATCTGTAATAAAAAAAATAGCGTATTTTATTTTACAGGCACTAGTATATTAAATTGATTGTTTAAACAATTGAAAAGAATAAAATTCAATGGAACAGGCACCCTAAAGAATTAATTTTTCCTCTATTCCGTTTTACAACAATTTAAGTATGAATATCATTAATCGTGAACTTATTGATCCATGTTCAAATCAAAATCCCCAAAAACCTTTGAAAATTCAAAATGATTTGGATACAGATATTGCGCTATCAAAAATACATATATCGTGAATGACAACAAAAAACACAAAACTTTCATGAACAAATGTTTTCGACCTCACAATATAATCAATTACCCTTCCGGAGCACCCGGTCTTACTTCACTGGTGGAAATTGACGTGTCTAACCGAAGTTGTCAGTTCCAAAGTTTTTACTTTGCTTCTGCATTGTGATTCGGACATAAATCAGTATGTTTGTTTTAATGATTAGGAGTGATCAGTATACTTATAGCACTACCGGCATTCTATTACCCAATGAAAGGCGGTAAACCGCGAGTCTTGCCCCGTGAAATCATAAAGCAAAATGACTGCAACATTTAAAAAAAATTGATACCGGTTTGTTCTCTGGTGATTATACTTAATAACTCTGCTAGAAACAAATAAATACCATGTTTGAAAAACTTTTAAGTTGTAGAAATCATTGAAAATGCCCCCTCATCCAAGCTTTAGTGATGGATGTGGGGCATTATTTGAATGAGCCGGAGGCTCGAGAGGTATCCATAGCATAATTTCTTGACTTACTGGGTGAAGTATCTCAGTTAAAAGAACAATAAATAATCCGTGCTGGAGACATGCCTCACTGCACCCACACCCTAGTATATAAGCCCTGTTCCACGTGTATCCGACATCTTTTTAAAAAAACATTTGTTGTCATTATAAACAAGGGTGGGAAAAGCAACCAATAAATTGGGGTGAGTGGATACCTCTCGAGCCTCCGGCTCATTCCAATAATGCCCCACATGCATCACTAAAGCTTGGATGAGGGGGCATTATTTTCCATTAGCCTACGGCACTTCTAGGTATCCATAGCATGTTTAAAGAAATGACAGCAAATAAACGAATATAATAAACATTTCTAATTAATATATTTACTGCTTCATGTATATTTGTCATACATAATAAATTTATGTTCTCCGTATATCGCCCTTGAGGTCAATCATTACTCAATATGGCATTTGAAAAACTGTTCTGAGAATTGACATTCTCACGATAATAAAATTTATAAAATGTCTGACGAAGACCAACTTGCAGTTCTCATAATGTCCTTTATGGAGACACCTGAACTAAAGGCAGCTGAAGAAGCTGCTCCCCTAATGGAGTGGGGTTTAAAACTATCAGCATTAATACCAGAACACTTCATAATGTCTCTCAACCAACGTGCTAGAGTAGAAGTAGATATGCTCTCAAAAGTAGCAAAAGAAACAAAAAGTTTAGAAGACTTCCTGAGAAATGTTGTACGTTTAACATAACATATCAGTGTATGGAAGACACATAATCTAACATCATATTTATGTAAAATAATATGGTTTGGCAACCTTCCAACTTTACTATTTTTCAACAGAGATCGAATCTGAAAAACAATTCTATCAGATTCGATAGTCATAAAATCTAAATCTAAAGCTGCAAGGGTTTGCGATCTTGCAGCAGTAGTCAAAGCCACTAAGGCAATAAATTTATGTCAAATCCTTTAAATCTAACATTTCCAACAGATAGCACAAAAGAACTGAAACATCCCATGTTGCAATATATCTGGGTAAAGGTGGTATAATATTAAATATACCCTTCAAAAACCTGGTCAACAAAACTGAATGTTTAAAAATCATGTCCACCAATCAAAGGTAAAGTCTGCAAGATCATGGATTTTATGTGTATTAATAACGGAATACAAAGCACCATTATGAAATAAAAAGGACAAATAGTCAATAATGTCTGTCTCAGTTGATGAAGCGGGATCCTTATTCCTTGAAAGATTCTAAAAATACCATTTCCTCCAGGCATATTCATATTGTTTGTTTGTTCCTGACCTCCAGGATGAGGTAATGAGACACAAAGATTGTTCCTAAAAAATAGGCAAAAGACAAAAAAATCTTCTCTGAAACCAAAAGGTGCAGGCAAATTATGATTTGATATTTAGATTCAGCATACCTGGGAACATTAAAATTGTGTTTTTTATGAAAATTGAACGAAAAATAGGTTACACGTTTTTGCGTAAAATT
The DNA here is from genome assembly GCA_021292105.1 of Anadara kagoshimensis. Taxonomy (NCBI): domain Eukaryota; kingdom Metazoa; phylum Mollusca; class Bivalvia; order Arcoida; family Arcidae; genus Anadara; species Anadara kagoshimensis. The sequence goes on from CM037859.1 coordinate 36,642,705, forward strand.
ATGTAATTTTTAAAATGAGACATTTATTATAACTCAATAACGACTGAAGAAAATTGTATGGAGTTTTCACTGTTGATCTTGTCTTGCTATTTTCTTCCAAAAGATGTCAAGGTCATGTCCCTGTTTTTGACCTTTGATAAAAAAAATGCTATTTTTTAAACATTTTAGATGATAATGGCATGGAATTTTCAGTTAATTGTAGGTATTGACATGACGATCATTTTAACACATAGATCAAGGTCATGAGTTCAAAGGTCAAGGTCAAGGATGCACAACTATTACCGTTATAGTTGATTATCTGCAAAACTATTAACTTTTTGTATAGGCATGTATATTGGAATATTGTAGGTATTGGCCTAACGATCATTTTGATATATGAATTAAGGTCATAGGCCCAAAGGTCAAGGTCATAGACACGAACGAATACTTAAATGGTTAATTATCTCAAAAACTATAAACTGTTTGTATAGGCATGTATATTGGAATATTGTAGGTATTGGCCTAACGATCATTTTGATATATGAATGAAGGTCATAGGTTCAAAGGTCAAGGTCATAGCTGCGAACGAATATTTAAATGGTTAATTATCTCATAAACTTTTTGTATAGGCATGTATATTGGAATATTGTAGGTATTGGCCTAACGATCATTTTGATATATGAATGAAAGTCATAGGTTCAAAGGTCAAGGTCATAGATGCGAACGAATACTTAAATGGTTAATTATCTCAAAAACTATAAAGTTTTTGTATAGGCATGTATATTAGAATATTGTAGGCATTTGCACAATCATTTTGATATATGAATGAAGGTCATAGGTTCAAAGGTCTAGGTAATAGATGCGAACGAATACTTAAATGGTTAATTGTCTCAAAAACTATAAACTCTTTGTATATTGGAATATTGTAGGTATTGGCCTAATGCAAATTTTAATATATAGATGTTTTAGCTGGTAATAATATATTGTAGCTGGACTTTAGATATGTTATATATAGCATACTTATACAATAATTATTATAATTAATTTGCAAAAATACTTGCATATTATTGGCCCTAACTGCTAAAAATTTTGATATTCTCTTTTATTAATGTCATTGACCATTGAGATGTACTCTGCCTCAGGTGAGCGATAAGGCCCATGGGAATCATGTCATATTAAAATTTATGTAGTACTCTAAAGACTTACCTTAAATAATATTTGGAGATTAACAGCTGTATATCGCTCTCATATTGAACACCTGTATATCACTCTCATATTGAGAGTCATAAGTGCTTACCCTTCCGGAGCACCCGGCATCACTTTCCTAGTGGAAGTTCACGTGTCTAACCTAACTTGTCAGTTCCAAAGTGTTTACTTTGCTTCTGCATTGTGATTCGGACATGGATTAGTATGTTTGTTTTTCATTGAACATGGAATGAGTTTTTCCATAATATCTCATATTTTCAACAACAGCCATGTATAATTATTTCTAAAGGACAATGTTCATATGTATATATAATTTGGTCTTGGTGGTTTTTAATTCCACATGAGTATGTTTCTGTAGCAGCTTGGTACTTTAAAACATTTATACATTATTCTTGCAAGAATAAGTCCAAATTTTATGAGCAAAGAAGAAGGAGTAATTTTTCTCCATACAATTCCATCATAAATATGTTCTGAAAAAGAGAAACAATGACAAATGTAAATAGATGCAATGTAACAATACGTTTGGAGTATGGCACTGTTATGAATTAAGATGAATTTCTGTCAAGGTTCGAACTTTAATCTCCTCCAAATTAGAGGTGTTTTATCCATTTAAACTACAGAAGTGTATTCTAATCCATATTTTTCCAATTTACTATTTCTATAAATAAGAGGAAGTGAGATTTGACAGGCTCATATTGTAAACTTTCCGATACTAAAATACAATAAGACAGCATCCATTTAGTTTTAACATTACTGTTTACAAATTGTGCTTATATAATTAATACTCACCAAGCAAATTAAAAATTTTCTTCTCTGCATTTACAACAATATGGCACATTTATTAAGGAATAAAATTAGTTTTCAGCTTGTGTTTTATCACCTTCAAATTTATTACAATCAAATCAAGTAACCCAGTGATGAGCTCATAACCATTACATACAGATGGAAATATCTGCTTTGCAAAAGTGTAATAGAAAAAATTACTCCAACTGCAAAACCTAACTGTAACCCCACTTAGTGTGCCATATTGTCCAAGGACTTGGATTTTCCATATTTCAACACATGCCAAGTATGTACTGTAATATGAGAGGCAGCATTTAAAATTTTTAGGTTTAGAGTGCGGATGGTGGTCACTCTATGATGTCAGATGTTGTTGATATATATTGCTTCTTTTGCCTATTACTTTTTCTTTTCTTTAAGTTCATCTTTCTTTTTTGCCCTCCACTCTTCATAAGATTTTTGTTCTGTTTTGGGACAGTATCTGTAGCCTCTGTACTGCTTATGCGATGATGCAGTCCTGTCACCGCCACACTGGTTGCATATCACTGACTGCTTCCTTAAAACAGGTTTTGGCCCTTTCAGCTGAGTTACTGTTGATGTCACAGACAGAGTCAGTGGACTGGTAGATAGACATGCTTGTGTCTCTGGCAGCAATGGTACTGGTGCAGGCATAATGGTTCTATATTTCTTTTTTTATGGACAGTCATACCGGAGATGTCAGGTGGGCTGTCAAATTTAAATGTTTGGCTGGTGCTGAATGGCAAGACATCCAGCAACAACATCTGTGGTGGAGCTTGCTCTATTGTCGTCGTTTGTGGTTTTGGTAGCTCAAGTTCTTGTTGGCATATCTGGAGATCTTGAGCCTTCCCCTTTTTGTTATACCTGAAAATAGAAAGGCAAATTCAATGTCAGTTTATAAACTTAAATTAAATGTTCTATTTCAAGCATTTTGATGCTTATACTAACAGCAAACATTTTCTATTTTTTGTTTGAAAGAATTTGCACTGAGCTTATAGTTGTGAAGAAATTGGCATCACACTCAAACATTTGTATCCATATGCCATAAAATCTTTGTTTTGTTTATTTTCTGTCATAATTTATTAGAGTTGTAATAGGGTTAAATGTGCCGTCAGATATGTTTTAAAACATTTTTATAAATGAAATTATAAGAAGTAAAACGGATTTTTCTTCTTGTTTCTAGACGTGTTGCACATCAACATACTTCATTTCATGAATAAAGACACATTAACACCAGTATATAACCTGTAAATATTTACAAGTACTCAATCAGAAGGCCGTCAGAATAATAAATGACGTTTTAGCTCTTTTGTGTTAAATATTTCTTCATTGCTAGTATTATACCATGACATAGCACAATATCTTTAAATATATATATATATATATATATAATTTTCATTTTCTTATGCTTTGGTAAATAGAATATATATCTCCGAGTGTCAGTTTTAAGCTACAGCCAAGTTTCTACAATGTATTTATCTGTCATATGCTTTTTGTTTCAAAAAGTTTGTCTAGACCATTTTTCATTAAAAAAAACTACAGATACCAACAAAGTATGTACTTACCATTCCGGATTGTTTTACTATTGAGCTTCGGCAGGGTGATATCTGTTAATGATATCATCCGAGACGAGTTAACGATGACCCCATATACTTGGTTGATTAGGTTCCAGCGAGTCGTTGGCCTATTGTCTTTGGGACGGCGGTCACTTCTGATTTTCTGCCTCCACATATCGGTTGCAAGATGGCCTACTTGCTGGTCCTATATTAGGTCCAAGTATCACACTACAGAAAATGAAAAAAATATTGTTTATTCATATGGAACACCTCATGTTGTTAAAAGCATTAAATCATACCTGTAATTATGTGTCTGTCAAATCAATTACTAGAATGTTACTAGTGTTGCTTCAATTTGCTTGCCGTTTTTTTGCCATTATTATGTACCATGGAAGCAAAAAAGCAAAAATTAAAAATTATAAGTACCTGTGTATAAGAATAAGTTTTGTTTTGTTCATGAGCTAATGATCTTATGAAATGTAATTTACAAATTGTCTAGTGTTCTTCATCATAATTAATTGGACATCATATATTGAAGTCTATATCCACCTATATCGTCTTAAAATAATGAAGTTTCGCCAGATTAAACATTATACACAGATGAAACACATCAGGTATAATTTATTTTGCAATGTAATATATTTGAAAAAATGTAAAAATGTCAAGATTTCCTATCCTTACCGTTGAATGCTGACAACAACACGGGCTACTTTTCTTTTTGGAGACTTAAATCTTCCTGTCTCTGGTGAAGTTTTTTCAAGGATGTTTTATATTTCAAATTTGACAAACAGAACTTAAGATTTTGCATAGCGGTAAAAATATCTTACATAAAACCCAAAAATTAATTTTAAATGATGTAATTTGCCTTGGTCACATCAACAGCCAACTTGGAATCTGAAAAATAATGCAAAACATTTTTAAACTATTTGAAATGTCCATAAAATTATCACAAGTATGGTTTCTTCAATTTAAGTGACAAAAAGTGAACAATATCATATCATACGAACTAGAACAATAACCAAAAAACATATTAAATCCACTTCAGTTAGTTGAACCAAGGTCATATCGAAAAGGTCAAGGTTGCTGATTGTTATTACTATGTCCTAAATAAGGAATTAATCTGCGCAATTCAAAAGCTTAGGATTGGTTGCCAAAATTTAGTATACAAGTCAAATACTGATAAACTTAAATTTGACAACAATCAATAAATCACTGGCAAATTCAACCGCTATAGATTTTATTAATCACTGTAAAATTAAGTAGTGCCATATCATAGTACTCCATTTTAGGGTACATACCTGTAGCTGTTGCCTCCACAGCTTCTAAGCAGGAAATTTAGACAATTATAGTATATTTCTGAAAATAATACAAAATTATTGCCTACTGAGTTTGTGATATCCTCGGGGCACCAGCCACCAGCAGAGATATCGGCTCAGGGGTTTAAATTACATATTATACCAGTTTTAATTTTACAGCACTAGACAGCCGTTTTGGAATCTGAGAATTAAATATTCATATGGAAATTTAGCTTCTGTTTTTAAAACCTCATCCGAAGGACCCTTGACTTTTATTTACTATTGCAATTTATCATAATTGCTAATTGTATGACAAAAAGAAGAGTTGTTACAGAACTACCACTCTCTAGCTAGTGATTCAACAGTTAACGACTGTTTGTACACTATCGATGATAGTGAAAAGAAACTTGATCAAATTTCCCTATCCTTTCTAAGCAGATTTGGCTGTCTTTGATAAACATTATGTTAAACATCTAACTAGAAGAATACTGTGTTGGAGTCATACGTTTCTTAGCGCGCTGTTCAATTTGATGTTGTGAAATATTCCCAGTCAATATGCAGCTATAGGTGGCAGAAGGTCTGGTGGTAACAACAGGCTGCACTGTTGATGGAAGAACAGTAATTTTAGTAGAAGTCACAGTTGAATCTGGAAGACTCAGATTCAGCTTAGACATGACCTCCCTCCATTCTTCCATGGCAAGGGAGTACGGGTTTTCTTTCAACTTTGCTGACATTATTTCTATCGATTCGGAGAAGAGCAACACAATCCTGAAATAAAAAAGATATAAATTGCATGGGAAACACCCAATGAAACATTGAAGCTTCTGACAGTGTTCTTAAGTGTTGACTTAAAGAGATTAATGCACCTCTTGCTGTTTAGATTTGAATCCCAATCTGTAATTACTAATTAATGTGAGATAACTGTACTCCAGTTTATTATAGAGCTGAACAACAATATTGCTGCCTAGGTTTGATTTCCACTCTGTAATTACTATTTTGATATGAGATTACCGCATTTATGATTTTCATAGAACAGGCCTCGGGATCACGAACACTACTTAATCAAAAACTTAGTTTCAAAAAATAAGTTTTGACTTAACTAAGTGAAGTCTAAGAAAAGTGGATCACAAATAAAACTCAACTCAAACTAAGCTAAGTCTAAACATACCTGATTAAGGTTTTTTGCTTAACTCTTATTCGTTGAAGGTTGACAATGTACACATTCGCGGTTTCGTTCATGTTCACGTCATACTTCCACTGGAATTTTGCTGTATTTCTGTGAATACGCAGAAAATAGGATAAATGTGTTGAATAAAGTAGTCTCTTATATGTTATAATCTCCGAAATGCTTTACAAGGACGGCCTTGCATTAATAACGATAATTTTATGTTTATATCGCGATCCGGTCATCTGCATTTTTCTTCAATAAAATAAAATGAAAAAGATCGCCGATATGAGTAGCGAAACTCCAAAAGTGAAAAAACAGAGGGACAGAGAAGCCAACTTGGCAAAGGAAGAACTTCTTTTAGAAGAAGTGGAAAATTGCTCCAAAGATTTGTTTTGGAGTTTTTTCTGGTCCCTCCAAACAAGCTGCTTTAGACGAGATAACTACTATCTTGAATTCGTAAAGAATATTTATTCAGTTGAACCCCCCCCCCTTCACTCACTCTCTTAAATGCAAAAACGAAACAAGTTTGCAAGATTATTGTGTTCTTACATTGCCAGAGAAACTTACAATCTAAATAATCACTGTTTTGTTTCTATATACGTGTATAGCCAAACCAGTTATTTGTAACTACAAATGGATATATTAAATCCACACAGCAGTACTTGTCCATATATATAGCTAAATCAAATATTAAATCCACACAGAAGTTCTTGTCCATATATATAGCTAAATCAAATATTAAATCCACGCAGAAGTTCTTGTCCATATATATATAGCCAAACCCGCAAAACAGGTGTCATTTCTTGAAATCGGTTTTCCTTTTCTGCAAAATAATAAATTATTAAATATATGTCTAATGAATATGCCTAAATTAAAAAAAACAACATCTAATATGAAAGAAAACTTGCTAGTTGTAATATGGTTTACTATATGTTTTTTCTTGTAAATATAAAATGTTTGCGTAAAGAGTCAGACACTGTGATCAATGCATAGACTAAATCTACATGGACTGGTTGGCAGTAATGTTAATATTGTACAACATACAAACATGTTGCACTTGTTTACTAGTTTGTTTATATATTGGACTATAAAATAATATAACTTGGACATCTTTAGATTTGAACTTTTATTTTACAATATCAGCATCGTTTCTAAACCATCTGATAACATGGTAAAATTTAGCATATGCAATGTTTCAATAAGCTAATCAAAATACTGAATGTGAACACACACAGATCATATACATAAATTTGGTTTTCAAAAATAAATTTCAATAGTGAATGGAAATTATACTGAACACACAAATACACAATATTTGATTTTCAAATAAATCTGAATGAATACTGAACAAATTTGATTATTAAATGCAATAAAAACTACATATACACAGTATTATTCTCTTACATAATTATTTAAGCAGATGACTTTAATTATTCAAATTGGTTTTTCAGACAAGTTTTACTGTACATTATTATCTACAAACTTGATTCAAGGTTTTAAAATTTTTGCAGTAAATGTTGTGTAATCGATACTTTAGAAGATCAGTCAGTTCAAGAAGATCCACGGAACAACTTAAGAAAAAACATTTCTTTGAAGCAGAAAGATGAAATATACCAGAACATCAATATAATAAGTAATGACCTATTAACGTGATTAATGTATCTGATACAACAATAAGAATAAAATGATCATTCTAAAGGGAAACACAATTGTCCATTTTTCAAATTATGAAACTTTCAATTTCTGAATTTTATTTTTCTGGATATATATGCCATTTAGTGCACTGTTCCATATATAAATTTTTAATTGCATTATTAATGGGGTTATATATTGGGATAATAGTTTTTAAGAAGAGATAAAAGTAGGTTAACACGACTTGATTCATTCATGTAACTTGGTAATAACTTTTTGTATTACAATACAATATTTTTACCAGTTTTTCTGCATTTTATTTCACATGCCCACACATTTTTATGTAATATTGAGGCTATATTTTGCTATTACCAAAAAAAATTAGAATCAGAGTAACTTTTTAAAGTCATATAAACATGTGATATTTCAATTAGTATGTTTTTTTCATATGTACTATTTCTTCACAACAATTAATATTTATGTATTCCTGAAGATTGCATTGTAATGTTTTGTATTGAGAGACAGATTTACATAAAACCTTCATCTTGTCTGTTACACATTATGAAAAATTTATATTGTTTACACTAACATGTTTTCTATTGCGTGGCTAATATTTTTAAGGCTGTGAATTCCCGTGGAAATAAAACTTAATAGCCAAGTGTTTTTTTTAATATTTTATGTTTCCTTGTATTTATAATCGTCGACATATTTACAACATATAATAATATATCTGGGATAGAGGTGTATGAAGAAAATAAACAGCAGTTGTATCCCTTTCATTAAACCAGGTGGCAGTAGCGGTTTATTTTTAGACGAGTGTGAAGGTCACAGAATTTGTATACATTTTGAAGATGACTCTGTCGTGCGTTGGTGATGTGTTGTTTGCGATAGAATTGAGATACATTTATCAATGGAGAATTATATTTGGTAAAAAAAAAAATACAAGCAACCGCAAAAAATCCAGACTTTTGCTGCACGTCATCATGTTAGTTGTACTACCACTGTAATCCAACGAAACATCACATTTCCTACAATGGACATGTTTCCTATCCGTTTCCCAAACGCCTAAATTGTTTTTTGACGATGTAAAGGCAAAATGCTGCCAGACAGCGGCTTTAAAATTGACCGGCGCATTTACCAATTTAAATTCTTAAGCCATGATGTTTACTTTAATAAAAGATAACTCCATTTATCAAACGATGTATCCCGATCATGTTTGCCGATGTATCGTATCGTCTACATAACGATGCGATTGATCGCTGCATCGTCTCAACACTACTTCTTATACACCTGCCAGCGGTTCCCTTTCTTATGTTGACGCTATCTCCAGAGTAGATGGAACGCAAAAAAGCGAAGAAATACTAAGACTTAAAGTTGCGGCGACAATGGCAGGCTCCTTTTTGTCGGATGCACCAACCTGTCCGACACCAAATCTGTTATGTAGAGTATGGTTCTACTACAGAACCGGTTCCGGACGAAAATCTCATCTCCCAAGCATTCTAAAGGGTTTTGTCGATCGACAAAAACTCTACGAACGTTCCTATTACGCCCCATGCCTTCGAGGCTTTCTAATAAACGAAGAACGGTCGCTCCGGACGAAAATCTCCTTATCTTCCAAGCATTCTAAAGGGTTTTGTCGATCGACAAAAACTCTACGAACGTTCCTATTACACCCCATGCCTTCGAGGCGTTCCAATAAACGAAGAACGGTCGCCATTTTGAGTCAGACTTAAATATTTAGGACTGCCAGGTACTTGTCTTATAAAAGTTAAGTTCAGTCTAAGATTTAAGTAAAAAAAACAATATGTTAAGTTTGTTTCGTGATCCATTTACTTTTTAAGTTTTTTCTCTCAGAGTTAAGAAAAAACTTAGATTTAAGTATAAAAACTAGCTCAAGTAATGACATGTTCACATAATATAAGTATTGTTCATGATCGGGGGGGGGGGGGGGCTGATCAGCTTGATATAATTTTAACTTGAGTATAAAATACAATTTAACAAAGCAACATATTGAAACTGCAAAAGTTACTCGTATAGTAACATAAATACATTTAATAGAGATGGATATGCATTTCTATTAACTACACTATAGATTGCAGTTGAATGTACAGAGCAAGACTATTCTTGCCAATTTTCTTGTATAGACAGATTAAAAAAATCTTTCATATTTTTTATGTAGGATAGATATTCCACCCGTGGCAAGCCTCGTCACTGACACCAAATTATGATCCCGAGGGTGCAATATCTCTATCCTACATCAATACATATGAATGATTATTTTTCTCCCATCGTAACATCACTATTTTCAAAAATAAATTGAGTCTGTCCACCACCTTGTAAAATGTAAAAAAAAATTATGAAAAAATAAAAAACAAAATTAAAAAAATTCATACCTAAAAATGGTTTATACAAAAATGTATAAACCGAAAATTCAATTCCTTTGTAGAAATATGCCACAAGTTTTAACGTCAGTGACCTGCGTGTGACATGGCTGTTTTTTTGTGTCCAGTTACATATACTTGTAAATTGTCGGGACCATTTTGGTCCGTCATTGTTTGTACAAGAGTTTTTCTGACACTGGTATTTGCAAATTTTTTATCGGTGGGTAATCCTGCATTTTTGGCAATCGATTTCATTAATTCGTTTATTTTGTTAACACCCATAGGTCCCCTCAAAAAACACCGATCACAAATGTTTGGGTGTTTATCATTTGTGACGACTGCCGGGTAGAATGGGTCATCATCTCTACAGAAATCAGTTGGTCGTTTAGAACAATATAATAAGTAGGAATATACAGGGCAATGGTCTTGAATGAGCATATCAGCGTATATCCTTGGCGGACATGGACGCGTATCCTTTATATTGGCTCCGGTCCGTGTTTTTGTTAGCTTTTCATGGTATTTAATATAGTCTAGTCCAAGCTCAGTGTCCCGTTTCAATATTAAATCGCCCTATGTTATATATACTGTGGTGCTCCGTAGCAGCACGGATATCAAAATATTACATGTTATTAAACCAGAGTGTTAATTAGACTGGATGGCGTTGTATTTCCTAGTTGGTTTGTTTGATATAAAATGTTCATATCTTCCTGTGTTAACGGGTCATCTGTTTGGTTTGTTGCCCCTCCCTTGGCAACGTAAATCCTTTTGTTTTGATTTCAGGGATTCTCGAGTGTGCGAAAACTCAAAACTGAAATGACTGAATAGCCATATCTCGCGCGTTTTTAATGGCGCTCTATGGAACCAACTATCCTTCGCAAAGTAGCAGGCTCATATTCAGTGCCGTCTTTTTTACTTACGGACATTTACAATAAAATCTGCTAGCAATGGGTCCAATTCAGACGGGGGGGATTTCTCGTAGCTTCTGGGTTTCGTTTTTCACACTCCCAAGGTATGTTTTCACTAGATCTAGATGAGCCAAAGTTTTACTTAGCGTGTTTTTTTTTGTGTTTTGTACGAACTCTGATGAATCAATATTTCCGAATCGTAAGCTGGAATCCATTTTGGATAGAGAGAAAGTAGCAGATGAGAATATCTAGGTCATATTTACAACAAAAAGTAGTTCCGGTTCAGTCCGGTGTCAAACAATATCACGTGATGAAAGACAACAAAACCACGTGATGTAAGACAGAAATATTCCACATGGCTTTCCTACACTGGATATTTTGATTTTTCTCATATTTAGTGATGGAAGAAAATTGTATTACCTATGTACTCTGGCGAAGATAAATAGCCAGGTTCTGGACAATTTTTGAATATCACTACTTTGATAAGTTACTATCCCAGTGTTAGAGAATTAAGTGTACTATTAGTAATATTATCAATATTATTGAGTTCCTTTTAGTAATATTATCAATATTATTGAGTTCCCTTTCATATATATAGCTTTCAACATCCATCATTTTTTATGTTAACTGTAAATTAGTGTTAAAGTAAAAGATATCTATAACAGTAGTTGTTCCTACTCTTTTATGATGGAGATCTTATATACAACATCACCACGCTGTATCCGGTATGTTCATAACACTGCTAAATCAAATATATAACACAGAATTGACTGAAACGCCCAATAAACTGCTTTTTAAATCCAATATGAAACACGTGAATTTTAAGAATTACCAATAAACAGCTAAATCAAAATACACCAGGTGAATAATCCAAGTCACTAACATTATGCGGTTTATCGTCTAGCTAACACCTGTTGGAACGTTGTAATGATACATTACGTAGAGACCTCAATCAACAGGCAGTTGGTTATGGAGAAAATCACTATGGACGCACGTGTTACCCTGCACAGCATGGCTCAAGATCGTGATGAGACTGGTCGCTCCTAATGATCCAGAAATAGATCTTTTTGGTCACAATGGTGACAAAAATCAAGAAATTGATCTTGCGCAGGGATTTTAGTTTATTGAAGGTAAAGAAACCGGTAAACGTTCTGCATCAGGACTTCTTGACTCAAGGTAGTTCATACCAACGAAGCAAAAATGTAGCTCGCAACGATTAAAAAAATAAAACAAGTAAGATATGTTCGTACCGTGGCAAAAAGATCATGGTACGCATGTACCTCCATAAGTCAGGAAGAAAGAATGCCCCGCTTATGGTCACACATGCAAACACTAGTCCTTAATAATTTTAAATATGTATGCTGCAGTAAGAATAAACAGAATGCATGTGAAACCAAACCATTTGCTGAATACGAAGGTGCTATATTCGACTCATTGTGCGCGGCAACAGATATTGATTCTCATGGCAAGAAAGTATTTACACTTGGGTCCCATTTTTATGACCAGCAATCTGACACATGGATCCAGCAAGCATAGGCCTCAACCTTACAGGAATATAAAAACCATTATGATGAATATTACTTTTATATTTAACTATCTCACATCTGAGTAGTGAACCAACATATCCTAGTTTGTTTTCAAGCATTCATCTAAAGGATTGTCCTTGATACTTTCCAAAGGTCATTATATTTCCCTGGGAAAAAAATTAACATAAAACTACAAATGAATATCAGTAACACAGTAAAAATCTATCTTTCTGGGGACAATTTTTACTTTCTAAAGGTTATGGCATTCCCCTGGGAAAAATGAGACATAAAACTAAAAATGAATATCAGTAACACAGTGGATATCAATCTTTCTGGGGACAATTTTACACCTATAAATTTTGCAATATAATTGCACTTTAACAGGCATCTTTCACCACGACGTTTAAACATGACCTTGGTTAAATGACATGACATCATGTTCTTAGTGGTAATTAAGGTCTTAGGTACATGCTTTAATATTACAGTTTGTCGGTTTGCTTTTTGATGGTTTCCTCAAGGCATGTCGTCATCCTTCACAATTTAAAAACCGACTATCTTAATATAAGTGAAAGAATCTTGACTGGACGTCATACACCATTACTCTACTTCACGAAAAAGCAAACGTACTAGTTCATTCCTATACCAACTTAAAGCTAGTTTGTTCGTGTAATATGACTATAAACCACCGAGTTTCTGGGGAAGACGAGTAGATTGCAACAAATTAACCATAAAAAATAACGTCTCTTCTATCAATCAAGTTTCCTTGTCATGAGTCTGCTCAAATGTCAATTGTGGAGACACATTTTATACATTGTTTAAAAATATTTTCAGTCTTGATAAACAATTCGGTTGGCGGGAAAAGTCATCTGTATAACCTGTACGTATGACGCCTGTTGTCTATTTCGACTCGGAGTCGAACTCCCAAAGCGAGGGTAAGGGATCGGACTGTGACCAGAATGACGAGTATAGCGACCGTTCTTTTAGTTCGGATACTGAAATTAAAGATTACAGCCAGTCTTCAATGGGAAAAATTGACAATACAATTTCAAGCGTCCACGAAGATCTGTTCTGTATAGACGGATTTACACGAATGTGAAATTGGACAGTTTGAAGAAAAAGGTGGTCCAAATCAACATCTTGCATCCGATGTACCTGTTCTGTAGTTTTCCCAGTCTTTTTTTCTGAACATTGCAAACAAAAACCAACGTATATAAAAGACAGCAAACATCCTGATGGTATGTGGTATGATACCACTACTATTGAAATTATGACAGTTTTTGGCCTACATATAATGATGGGAATAGTTCAGCTGCCAAGATTGAAAATGTATTGGTATGTTTTTAAAAACCTTCTCTATCTACACGCCAATGGATTGTGCTGTAAATCATGCCAGTATATGAAAACTAAAACATGGGAATCATTCACATTTCATAACTGATGCATTATATAAACAGGGCAGCTGCTGCATAATTATCTCATGCCAGTCATCGATATGGTCATACCAAATGCATGTAGATGTAAGATAATAGAGTTATATCAACACTGATATTGATAAATCACAAGTGAACAATACTTTGATTCATAATTAAAAAAAAGAGACAACAGGAATTCCCATCAAAGTTACACAATAATAAACAATTGAAACATACAGTCAAGTTTTTTTTTTAAATGATTTGTTTTCAAGTTTAGGCAATGAGAATTTCAGGACACCATGATTATCAGACGGTTCTATCAGCTACAGAAATATTTTCATATCAATGACAATAGCACTCAAGGACAACATGAAACGCCTAATTATCTGTATATTATTAACATGTATGTGTGTGATGCAGTTGAAATAGTCATTATAAATGTAATTAAATATCAAATTACAAATCTAGATAAAAATTAACAAGTGGAAATCTAGAAAATATACAGTAAGTGTACAATATGTTGTGATTACATGTCAGAATGTGCAGTTTTTTGGGATTAAATCGAAAATGGATCGTCTCTTTCCTACTAAAATTTATTGCTAATTTCCTTTTGCTTCTAATGCAGACTGCACAAAATAAGATCAATAATTGATATGGCAAGGAATAATTTTAAAAATTACACGAAACCATCAAAACAACAGACTGTAGATGAAGGGATGATCAAGTATAAAAAACATCACTCTGCCAGTGTCAGAATCACAATCCAGAAGCAAAGAGACCAGATGCTCCGGCAGGGTAAGCACCTCCGGTGTTGCTAGCTACACCCGCTTTGTGTGAAAGAAACTATGGGACGTCAAATAAATTCAGAGCAATCCTGGACAAAGAGACATCAAACTTATCAAGACTACTGTGAGGACGCCCATAAAACTTGCTTAGGGCCTTGATAAACAAAAAAAAAAGACATACAATTATTATTTAACTCAGTTGCTAGAGTTGTCATATTGTTATTAGTGATTAGTATATGTTGTCTCCAGTATTCAACTTTTGTCTTACAGTAAAACATTTTTAATTTTCTGGCAATTTGTTTACTTCAGATTATCTTATATTTATTTTTTTCATTTTAGTTGACTTATTAAAACACTATATCAAACCTAGTAGCAATCTGCCAAAGGCTGATTATTACAAATACATAAGCGCAATCGATCGGAACAAGCAACACTGTGCCTAAAATCCTGTTGATCGTCATGCTAAGAAGTACTGGAAATTTTAAGTTGATTTTATCTTAGAAAAGTGCATTATTACTAATGCAACTAAAATCTTATTCACATAATGTGAGCGATGCTAAAAGCGTCAGATTTCTGACACTATTTCTAGTGCTTTGTGTTCTGTGCCAAAAAAGAAAGTATCAAAGATACTTATCTTGATTCAAGAAATTATGTTTTCGTTGATCCGTTAAGTGATAAAAGTAACATAATGGTGATTTTTATTTCATCCAATTATCGAGCGTTTTCTCTTAAAAATGTATATCTTTCTATCGCAAAATTGAAAATGTCCAGCACATAAGGCAAACTTTGAAGTGAGGTGAAACAACCAGGCAGATGGCTCTACACATGGGGCGATTTACTTTTCTACATTTTTTCTGAAAATTGCACTGTCAATATTATCGTACATATTTATAGTCCTAAGTAGTTTCCACAGTTGGAAGTGAAGAGTTTGAAATTTTACTATTACATTACGATTGTTGAAAGATGTTAGTACTGTTGTAGTACTGTTTTTCCATATATTGCTTGGTGGTCGCCTCGGAGAAGGTGATGACTGGCGATAACCCTTATGTTTATTTCCGTACATAAATACATATTAACATAGTTCAATATACATACTGGGTAATTTTTATGGAACTTATTTTTTTAATTATTCTCCTTTTTGAGAATAAACTTAAAACACTTGTTTACTGTTGACATATACAATAAATATCTACTGAAAGGACCAAAATCATGAAGACACTGGATGTGTGGACCAAAGATCTGTACCATTTAGACCACAGAAAAACCTGGGTTACAGCATCACGAGGCAACTGTTTGTTGCTATAATGTGATTCTAGCAAATTTTATCGCTAACAATATTGTAGTTCTTACGTTTCACAAATAATTAATATATTATTAAATCACACACACCACACCACACACACACACACACAAATAATATATATATATATATATATATATATATATATATAGTACATGTATAATAAAGTACAATTTGGGGTTAATATAAATCTTGTTCAAGACATCTGGCTCAGTTATGTTTATTTTCAGACAAACCTGAGGAGGATTTAGAAAACCAATAGATTTTGTTTACCTTTTCATGACACAACAACTTATTCTAGCCATTTGTATAACTTCTAATTAGTATGCAAATGCATTGCTTGCAAAGGGGCAAAACCTTTCAGATGCAAATCCTGGCGACACTTGGACAGTTACAGAAGATGAAATATAGCTCAAATTAATTGGCATCACATAAAATGGAGAAGTTTATTATTTATAAGGGCTGGATCAATATACCGATAAATCGATTTGGACCGGTTTTTAGCTTCTCGATGCGATACGGTTTTGCATCGTAACGGTTCAAAGGAGAGCAACTGGTACAAATGAAAAAAATCGAAACTTCAGTTTTACTAGCTTGACATCGAAACGTATCTGTGTAGTCTACTGCTTAGTGCTGTAGTCTACTACTTAGTGCTGAACTAAAGACCAAGATGTCTCAACAAAAATCGAAAGTGTGGAACTATTTTTTTAAAAATAACGAAAAAAGGTATTGTGCAATTTATGGAAAGCCGAAGTAGCAAGCTCCGGAAGTACCATAAATGTGTCAAGGCACCTGAAAATAGATCGACTTTACCAAGTTAAAAAAGTTGGTGCTTGAAAGTTGAAACCCTGTTGTACTGTATCGGCAATACGTATTGCATACCGGTTTCTCCCTTGCAATACACAGGCCTATTATTTATCATTAATGCAATATATTTCTTTCAAATGTTACTCTTTATTTAGTCCAAATTTTATAACAAAGTTACATGTTTGAGTATTAGACGGTGTGATAGTGTCATATTTAATTATGGTCAAAGAGGGATAATTAAAGTACTTGGAATTTAGTAATCATTCTCTTTGGTTTTCCTTGTCTTGCAATCATTTTGTTTGAGCAAAACAGATTATTATTTACTATTATTCCAAATCTTAAATCCTATTTGATATTCTTAAAAAATCATCATGCGCAAATTGTAGTTTTACTTTTAACTTGAACAATTAATTTTTTTCCTATGTCAAAGAGGTAACTTAGTTCATGATAACGAAATATAAGGATTGACATTTATTTGTTATCCTTTCATCAATGATCAAAGTATAAACGTTAAACCAGGATGGGGCAAATCGCATAAACCGCAACGTTCGGAGATGTGGACTGTTAAAAGAGGATGCGGCAAATTGCTACCATCATGACTCTGAAACGGTTTAAAGCCATTTTATATTTTATTCAGATAAATGTTGATCCTGATAAAGGAAACATTTTGTATATATTTAACGAAATGCAGGTTAAATATTGTACAACTTGCTAACCACACTGATAAGACATTATATGTTTATGATCCTGATATTGTCAACCAAGCTGTTTTTAACACGTACAATGAAAACACAGATTGAAGTAATGTGAATCTGCGAAACATGTTCTTATGTGTAGCATTGTGAACAAGAAAAAATGTATGAAATTGCATATAAAATTATAGAAAACATTGATTTATAAACTCACGTTTGTTGAATGTACTAACAATGTTTTACTCTTGACAGCCATAGTTAACAAGACAATGTGTATAGAGTTTCGACTCTGTATTATTAAAGTTACTACTTCGATGTTAATATGAAGTGTGTTCAATATCTATAAATTCCCAAGCTTAAGTTATTTCTGCAATAGCGTATTCCCATTAATCAGCTTTTTTTTGAAAGAATAATTACATTTTTTCAGGTTTAACTTTAAATTCAGAGGCGACCATTCAATCTACAGCTACCTTGTCAACAAATGTAAGACAACGCTACTAAATCACATTTTGTTTTTCTCAAACAAATGATAAACTAAAGAATGCTGCCCCTAATGAACCATATACAAACAGCTTTCAAGATTGAACAGAAAGAAGCTGGAGAAATGCGTTAGGCAGAAAATAGCCCTTCAAACACAAGTATGCTGTGCAATTTGTCAAGATAAGCCTATCCGATTTGGTATTACATTATTGGTAAAGCTGATACTGTTACTAGCTACACTTAATTTTTTTAGAATATTTCTTCAAAAAAATCAAGTACGTAACATTTTAATTAATAAATTCAAAAGCCAGTCTTATAATGTTGTTCAGAAGTCAGCTAAGCCACTTTTAACCAGAAATATAGAATAAACACCGATTGTTTTACACCTCACTACATTTAGCCAAAGTCATACTCCACGACCATAAATATTTTGGTTGGATCCATGAAAGCTAATAGCAGTGCATGCCACTTCACGTTTAGATTTTCATTTTTAGTAGGTGTACAGCCCAGGGGGATTTAAGATGGCATAGATAAAGAATTTTATTTGTGCGGAAAGATGTAGAACAGTCACTTTTATCTCCTGCTGACAAAAGCTCATCTTTATCAGACTGCTTGAGAACAGTCTGGAAAGGTATAGGTTGTAGATAAATCAAACCAATAGTTTAAACAAAAACCCATGTTTACAGCATCTCCATTTTTGTGGTGGAAAGATCTTTTTTCATCGCCTAGATATTACAATCGTGACTTACTACAGACTGTTTGTAAATCTGAGCAAAGACGTTTCTCCTGACTTTGGTCAGTTAGAACTAAGGTAAAACTCAACTTCATCATTTTTCGATGTACAGATAATGAATTAAGCATGTATACTTAACATGCGCGATATCTTGCATATTTGAGGATTCTTTCCGCAGTGTGGCATCTGGAATGCAGGGATTGAAATATTAAATTGTATAAAGTATGTATATTGTTCATGTTCTGTATGCAAGAAACCAGACAAAATCTGTTTTTAAAGATGGCACTCCCAAGAGGTTAGCATCGTTACTTTGAAGCGCGTTTTCTTATTCCATTCAAACTATATTCTTATTTCATAGAGTATTGTTAAACATTGTTAAACAGCAGTTTTGTTTCTGAATGATGAAATTAATGTTTTATTAGACAGTTGCAGACTTTGTATAATCAAAAACAAACATACTAATCTATGTTCGAATCACAATCCATAAGCAAAGTAAAAACTTTGGAACTGACAAGTTAGGTTAGACACGTGAACCTCTACCAGGGAAGTGAGACCGGGTGTTTCGGAAGGGTAAGCACCTCCTGTTTAGCTAGCTACACCCGCCACGTGTGTAATTATGACCAATTAAACACCTGATCATTTGTCATTCTACTGTTAAATAAACAACGATATTGAATAGTTTGCACGAATACCACCACTTTTTTATCAAACAGAAGATGTGGATATTAAACTTAAATGAATTGTTTATTGGAAAAAAAATGGAAAGTATCTTAACACAATAGACATAGACTCATATTGAGTGTCATTAAATAAAAAAACAATCATACGGATCAATATCCTCAATTTATATTTGACGTCCCATAGTTCCATGTTCCTTTCAGTTTTGATTAAAAATGTGGCGGGTGTAACTAACTAAATAGGAAGTGCTTACCCTTCCGGAGCATCCTGCCTCGCTTTCCTGGTGGTAGATTACTTGTTTAACATAACTTGTCGGTTTCAAAGTTTACAATTTGCTTCTAGATTGTGATACCCAATACTGTTGTTTGTTAGGTTTTTAAAATTCTATTTTACGTTCTAGTCAAGATTTGGTTTGTTTTGGTTTTACTTGCATCGAGACGGTAAGTTTAATAATTGTGGAGAAACCACCGACTAACGGTTTGGTTGGTTGGTTGAATGTTGCTTAACGTCACATCAGCAATTTTTCAGCTATTCGCGACGAGAACTATTTAATTAATCTCTATGGATTAATCTATGAACAATTTTGTTTATGCATGTGAAGTGTGAGTGTGTTGTATGGTCTGCCTTGTACTAGCGCGCACTCAGGGCGACTTTACCGTGCTAGCTCACAGAGTCAGTACGCAGCAGACAAGCGTACCACTCCCCCAGTCCATTATACTGATACCAGGTGAATCAGTAAAGGCCAACGGCAAGGAAAATTCACTTTCCCACATGTGGTCCGAGCGGGACTCGAACTCACAGCGGTGAGACCCTGGATTTGAAGACTGACGTCTTATCCATTAGGCCACCGCGCCCTCGACTAACGTTAAGTGAACGGACAAACTTTCTCACAGGATTTTTTCCGATTGGGATACAAAACTAGAGTGGGAGGCGATGTGATCTGTTAGCAAGCCGTTATTTCACATAAACAGCATAAAACAAACCCCAAAAAGCATACACACAAAAAATCCTTTTAAATTATTTAGTATTTTTACAACAAATAAAAACGTCCGGAAAATTTAATACAGTTAATGAACCAAACGGGAAACACCACAAGTTCCTTCTAGTGACAGTAATTATAACGTGACTCATTATTGTCGCATTTCCATCGTCCTTGGCAGCATTTTGTCTTGTTCAGTAATATTTTTTCTTTGATGGAAGTGTGAAGTCTCGACATTCTGAAAAAGAAAATTGATGCTTATATTTGAAATATTTTATGATAAAACACACATCACAAAAAGGACAGATTGGTGTTGAATGATACAAGATTCTTTTACAAATCGATATTGTTTGCTCTGGAATTAATCGAAATACACAGCATATTTTTGGAAAGCGAAATGACATACTCGACTAACATTAAGGAATTAGTTTGTTCTGGAACAAACTGGATTTTTTAAAATAAATCGAAGCAACTTAACTTTTGGCAAGTGAACTCGCATACCCGTCTCACATTAAGATCCAACTGTACAATGTGGCAACTGCGTTCCAAAGAACAGTTAATATTATCGGCACCCAGTTCGCTTGTTATCTTCATATTAAACTGATCTCGTCAGGAAAACTGATCACTTCATATTGAATAAAACAAAAGCTTAATATTAAATGCATCTGTTTTTGGTCCACTGTGCCATAAAAACTACATGCACAGTATTTTTCCATTAAGTTTTTTTTTCATTATTAAAAACATTTCAGGATTTGTACAAAATTATTTATTTAGAACGCGAACTTTTAATGCTAACATCATTATTAATTCAATGTACAAACTAGGGCGTATTATAATTAGAAGATTCAATATGTACGCCGTCTTTTCTTTTAATCAATGATTCGTGCAATACGATGTTCAATATGTCTTTAGTTACAAACTTTCTAGTTGTTATTTTACCTGCTTGTATTTCTCGCTTTTCGTAATCCTCCGATATCGTTTTACACAACTTTTTCCTCGCAATACGATCAAGCCTTTTCATGTCCTTGCGACTTATTTCATTATTTGGAGTACTTCTCAACAGTCCGGAAGCCCAGTCTATACATTTACCATATTTGTTTTTCTTAAAACAGGCCCAGGTCATAACATATTCAGGATCATAATGTAAAACGCGAAACTCAACCGTTAAATCGTCCTCCTCTGAAATAAAAATGTAAATCGAATTTATTTATTATTAAACCTGGTGTTTTTAGGCATAAGGCGGCCGTTTCGGAATAAAATTCCTTATAAGTAGTGCTCGGAAATAAAGGGTGTAAATCAAAATATTTTCAGTTGATGATATGAGAAAAATAAAAGGATTAAAATGTATTTTACCAAATCCACCTTAGTCATAGCGAAGTTTCAATATATTTTATTTTATAAACAGGTCGAACATACTAAAACAATTAATTTCTGCAACAACGAGTTTTCATATTTTGAGTTTGCCAATACAAAACATCGAGGGCTTGGGACTTAAATGAACAGAAGCATATCAAAATGCAAAATGATGATTTTGACTTTTTTCGAAATCATACAATTTGGTATTTTTACAAAACATCTTGAATCATTAGTACCAATCAACTGATATTTATCATACCGGAGCACCCGACCTCATTTCCCTGGCGGAAGTTCACGTGTCTAACCTGACTTGTCAGTTCTAAAGTTTTTACTTTGCTTCTGGATTGAGATTCGGACATGGTTTAGTATGTTTGTTTTTGATCCATATTATTTTTTTCTAATTTTAGGCCCGAGACAAGAGCTATTCAAATGTATAACGGTCAATTCAAGGATGGTGGCGAAAAACAGGGTGCTTGGAGAAACCACCAGCTATTAGAAAGCGAAGTGAAAACATTCTTACACACCAATCGTTCACTTGAGACCGATACAATCTTAATATATGACTGTATATAATACATACATATTATCATTTGTAAACAAGCATTTCATTTATTAACTCATCAACAAAATCACTTACCTAATGTCATACTGAATTTTGAACCATCAGTTCCATTCATTGGTGTATATTCACGAAGGACGATAACGCAGAAAGTAGGAAAGTTTTTTAGCCTGGAATGTATGAATGATATTGTTTTATTTTATATTCATTAAATGTAAAATTTCATCCCTCTTTACTTGTAATTATGTGTAAAAACAGTGGAATTTTGTACAAAATAATTACATCAAGCACTTTTACAGTCTTCAGTGTGTATTTTGATTATCAATAGCACTTTAGTATCGTTAACGAAACTGAAATAATACAATAAAACATGGATTGGTAAGTGTTTTAAATTAAAGTATCCATTTTTCATAATGATATTGTTGTTCAACTTTGTTAAATAATAAAAAAATATCGAGATTCCTATAGAAAATTGAGCTTAAGCTTTCATATATGAATGGTGAAAAATTGAAGGTTATTTAAAAGAGATGCAGCGATGGCTGAAAGAACGATACCATCACCGATCTGAGTAGTTTTCTCTTTTCACTCTGCTTCTGTAGTAATTTTAAATAACAATAATTATTGTTTGGTTAAATAAGACTGATTTGCATTGCGTTTTACATGGGAACACGTAGGCCCTTCGATAACACTAAGCCACTGCATTAACATTGAGTTTCAAAATTTTAGTTTGCGTTTTGGATTGTGATTTGGACATAGACAGGTACGCTTGTGTTTGATAACATTATTAGAAAGATTTAATTCGCCACGGTTTAATTGCTCAAAAGGTTGATTGTATTTCACTTACCTAAAATTTCTGATAGCAGCATTTTTACCAGGTACCCATTCTACTGTTCCAGCCAGCGTTGGTCCATTTCTTTGTGTACATGGAGGTTTTGCTCTAATGGAGTAATATTTACCAGGAATCTGCAGTAAATAATATATACTGAATACTATTTGTAAATTTACCCGTAGAGTAACTTAACCCTAGCAATATTTATTAATACCACACGTAATATTGCATCCTTGTCGGACAGGTTCTCTTATGAATTGTGAATTTTATGCAAAACAAGTTGAAAATTTAGAAATCTCGTCGTACAGTGTTACAGTGGTAATTTATCGTTAAAAGACTTTTCTCTCGAATCATTCGAAAATATTTTAACAGGGCATAATCAGATTTCAAAAGAGATACAATGGATTTTGTTGGTTTTTTTAAAACAAATTTTGTTTTATTTGTATCGTTACATCAATTGGTATCTGGAACACGATACATCATTTGGTATCTGGAACAAAGATTTTGTATAATAAATTTTAAGTCTGAAAAGAAGATTGTCACCAAATTCAACGCCACATACATATGGCAACCCTAAATTTGGAGAAATTGTGAATGCCATTTATTCTTGTGAGGCCCAAATAAAAGATACGACCGATTTTTTAAGTTCTGCTTTATATTTAGACTTGTACCTCAATTATGACACCAACGAAAGCCTGCCTACATTTGAAACTGACAAACGTGCCGATTTTAATTGTCAACTTCCCTTTCCTGTGCGGAATAAATATGTATATGGTTGGTTTATTTGTTTCACAATAAATGCGCTATGGTAGGGCTTGTTTTCTAATGGCTACTCAATAATCTTTGCATGTAATAGAGTTTTTCAGGATGTCCCACGATGCAACGCGCGCTGGAGTAGTTCCGGTTTACTGAGGTCATGGCGTCTAATAATAACCTTCAAGGTCTAGGCCACGTCAATGTAAACAAACATCAGATAAGTTCACCTAAAGCTTTCAAGAATAAATCGGGTGGTGGATCATTTTGTTGTGTTCCAGGATGTTCTAACCAAGCTGGGAAAGATAGGCTTAATGGTGTTAAACGATCGTACTACCGCTTTCCTAAAGATACCAAACAGTATAAATTATGGTTGAACGCAATTCGTCGTGACAAGTGGGAGTGTAAAAGCTGGCACAGAATTTGCTCTGATCACTTTAAAGGAGGTAATAAAAATGTTTGTTAATATTGACGTTATTTTATTTGAGTACTATCAAGAGCGTTTTAAAAGTTGTCCCTCTCCTGTAAACAAGTATACATGTACACGTTGAGAGAGAGAGACAGAGTCTAACTAAAAAAATATGGCGTGGAATTACAGATGTATTTAAAATAATATATTTATATATAATTTCCTTTTTTCTTTATTTGTAAGAATGTACCCCAACTGTGTGTGCGTGTGTGAGAGAGAGAGGGAGAGATCAAACTTGTCAAATTTGTAAATATTTGGATTGATTTAACATATACAAAAATATTTTGTTTTTACTTGCTCATTTACTTATTCATTTTTTTAAATTTATATTTAAAAAAAATTTCAAAGCAAAACCTTCAAAAATTTTGAGATAGATTTAATAGTTTTGCAGTTATAGTCAAATTTAATCTTAGTGAATTATTAAATCAAATTTTGAGATAATTAAATATTAACTTATTTTGCTTTTCCAAGTACATCTTATTCAGCTGCAACTTTTATATTTTTCTCTTTATAGTTACAGAAATATTAAAGTTTTTTGTAAATTGTATTTGCAGGGGAAAAAAGGCAAGAGGAAACTCATCCAAGTTTTGTACCATCAATTTTCCCTTTCCAGAAACAAAATACTCCGACTAAGTGTAAATTCAAGTAAGCCAGTGACGTCGCCTTTGAAGGAATCAAACCCAAGTCCCCTTCCCAGAAAGAGGAAACCATCAAGAAAGCTTGAGTATTTGAATCTCCAAAGCCAGAGAAAATAGTGACACCACATATATCTGGCCATGATTATATTGCCATTGACAAAGAAAACTGTGAGGGCTTGGATAAGTACCTGCCAGAAATTGTAGAAAAAATTCAAAATCTGGAGTCAGCACTAGCAGAAAGTGAATCCAATTCACATAAAATCCTGTCTTTGGATGGAATTAAAGATGACAATGAACAGATGCAGTTTTGGACAGGTTTTCCAAATTTTGAGACTTTCATAGGAGTGTTTGAATTTTTCAAACCAAGGGCTCAACAAATGCAATATTGGCGGGGAAATGCCACACAACAGTCTGAACATTATTCAAAAACATTTTCGAGTAAACCTGGTGCTGAAAGAAAATTAAGTTTAATTCAAGAATTTTTTATAACAATGGTAAGATTGAGAGTTGGTCTGCTAACACAAGATTTAGCCATGAGATTTTAAATCTCAAAAGGCACATTGTCATCGATTTTCACATCTTGGATTAATTTAATGTACACAGACCTTAAATTTTTATGCGAGCTGCCATCAAATGAGGTAACAACACAAAACCAGTCGCCTGCTATTGGAGGATTCAGTGATGTCCGTGTAATTTTGGATTGTACAGAACTGTTTGTACAGAATCCAAGCAAACTAGATGCCCGCAAGCAAGTGTTTTCCAATTACAAACATCATAACACTTGTAGGTATCAGTCCCCAGATGGGTATAACTTATGTGAGCAAAATGTATGGTGGCAGGGCATCTGACAGGCACATAACATCTGATTCAGCAGACTTGTTGCAGAATTTAGAAACTGAAAAAGGGTCGGTTATGACAGACCGTGGTTTTCTCATTGAAGGCATATTAAATGTAGTAGTCGTGTGGAATTTCTATTAATTCAATAAATGTACAGTAGAACTCTAATCTGAACACCTATCAGAATGAATATTTTGTTCAGATAAGAGGTTTTTGTTAACACAGGTAATTCATCAAAGACAGTAAATAAAATGTACTATAAATTAGTTCAGTTTAGACTGGTTTTCAATTTACTTTGGTTCCCTTTCATTGTATTTAAATACATCAGTATTGCAAGTAGAAACCAGTTTTGCTTATTATGTTATAGTAGTGCAACACATTTTACAGTACAGAAAAAAATATTTTCTTCTTTTGTTGTCATAGGTACATCCAGACCACTTGGTCTCAGTGAGAGTTCACATGTTCAATTACAAGTCATATGAATTTTTAATATTGAAACTTTATATTAAGGATCAGATGTACTAGTGAAAACACTTTAAATATGTTCACCTTGAAAGTGGAAGGTTTCATGTTCTATTCCTTAAAAAGGGCTTGAAGATGGTGGTTACTTTTAACATCAATGCATAGCATAGAAATAAATTTCTGCAACACCTAATAAGCAAATGTTCATATTTATTTCAAATACTTAGTAGTTGAACCTTAAAACATAGGTTTTTTGTAGACAGGTGGTCACCATAATAGGCTATGTGGTATATATAAATAATATATGAATCTTAAAACACTATGAAATGCATATAGCTGTATATATTTATTTTGATATATGGAATAAATGTTCATCAAGATAAATAACAAGTACTTGTTTGTAGTTCTTACAACACACACACGACTGATAGAAATTTCCAAAACTTGTCTTATCCATTAGAAGTATTAAATATTAATATCAATAAAATCCCTTTTCAACAATGAGATTTTCCTTATTAGGATGAAAATCTTGGCATTTTTTGCAAGCATAATTCTTTTTAATATTAATTGGTACACGTCTAAACCCTTCACAAAAAAGGTGATACCAAGTTTGTTTATTGCACATAATATTAGCATCACAAGCTATAAGCTGTCCTTTGACCTTTGAAAAATTAGGGGCTCTAGCATCTTTACAGTTGTTTTTGCATCCAAGTGTCCATGTAAGACCCTCATTGTCACTGTCACTGTCTTCATTGTCATCACCAGTATTAGAATGTTTAATAGCGCTTAGCTGGGATTCACTTGCTATGTCAACATCTATAGAAGAAACATCTGCTGCACTTGTTTTCAATTGAGAATCACAGGCATTCTCACTACCTGTATCACTGTCAATGTCAAGATTAGATGCCACTGAAGTCTCGGAATCACAATCACTAGATTCAGTATCAGGAATTACACTACATGTACCACACCCTATGCTAGTTTTAATTCTCTCAGTTAAGATTTCTGGGATGATATTATCATCAAAAAAAGGAGGTCAAACTTGGTTTAACAGTCTCATCCCAATATCCACTGTCATATGGCACATGAACTGTTACATATCCCATTTTGCTCCATAGCAACAACTCGGCGATGTGTTCCCCTGATACCACTTGCTGCAACAATATCTGCTCATAGTAACCCCTACTGTGACCCTTTTTAAGAAATATTCTACCATCATTTGTTGAAATATAATCTAGTTTTCCCTCCATAATTGCCACATTTAAATTATCATTTCTGAATTTATATGGACATTTAACTTCAATGATTTTGCTGCCATGGCAAGAACAGGTAAATACTGCATCAGGACTTTCACGTATATAGGGATATTGACTGTGAAGGAGCAAACCTGGCCTAGTCATCTCAGAATCAGTATGACATTTTTGAAATTCTTTAAAGTATGCATCTAGTGCAGTTTTTTCGTGCTTGATTCCCCAAGCTAATGACGGCACTCTTTGGCTCAAATTGGGATTGAAATCGTACTGCATTATATCTTTTACGATTAAATCTGGATTTGATGTTCCAATTTTGATAAAATTCAGTATCCTAATTACTTTGCTGCTAGTGATTGCCGCCTTTCTTTGCTCAAACCACACAGCTGAAGCAGCCTGATCAACTGTTAAAGATTCAATTGTACGAATGTCTGAGCTGGAGAAATTTAATGAGTTTTTAAACCTGATCTGTTCATCATCGAATCCTTTAGTTTTGACTGATGTAAACACTTTATGAGGGAATTCTGTTATACACAGGGGATGTGAATAGACATTGAGTTCACTACTGTAGGCAAGGTCAAAATCCAAACAATGGTCAACTAGTTGTTCCTGAACTGGGGTAGTAGACAGAGGTTCTGGTCTGAATTTTTTTAAATCTGTCAAATTAACAATGGGAGGCATTGCTGATCTTGGATTGGCATTTCTAATATCAAATAGTAACTTCAGGACACGCTGGTAATTTTCTTCTTTAGTAAGCTGAGGGGCAACCTGAGTGGCATATTCTTTGACGGTTGGTCTGTTTTTCTGAATGTCACTTATTTCAGTTTCTACCATCAATTTTGGAGCAACACTAGCACTTTTTGGATCAGACCAAGCACATAAATTGTCTGTACAGGAGTCATCTGGAAGACTGTCTTCGCCATTTGCCATTATTTCACACAAAAGAAAGAGCAGAGCACCAATATGTGAGCAAGCTTGTCCCCTCCTGAAAAATAAAATACAATTCAAAAATGAGTATCTGCATTCTTTATTGTGTGAATATGGGCAAACATGAATAAAACTGATCCAGCTCAAAGGAAAGCTTAAATAAGTAACATATATCTTGCTTAACTGACATTAAGTGTATTATTTTTATTTTAATGGACGACTTAGTGTATAAATTAATGATTAAATGAATTAAAATATATGCTTTTTGAAAATCAACAATTAAATACTCTGATTCGGCTTCATTCATTCACACTAATTAAATAATAACAAGTAAAATTATATTGCAGTCTGGTAACTCAGTTGGTAGAGCAACTGCCTATAGTGTGGGAGGTTCTGGGTTTGATCCCTGGTCTGATTCTGACCCTGCATTTTTTCTCTCCCATTACAATTATATGCAAAATTAATATGCCTTATTTTATAGAAATTGTACAAGGGAAATTTACATACCCAACAGTACAGATACAAAAACCACCATATGGTTCTCCTGTTTTCTTGTCTAGTATGACATGAAGCCATTTCACTCGCTTGTTGTCTGTACTTTGAGAAGGCAAACACTGTCCTTTAATCACACAGAAAGTTTCACTGGCACATAACTTGTTGAACATCACGCTGTGAATATGTTTTGCATTTAAATGTTCATATGCTCTGGAAAGTTTATATTTTTTCAAACTGTCCTTGTTGAAATCAGGACTGTTGCTATTCAGCAAATATTTTTTCACTATACCAATATCTAATTCAGGCATTTCACTTATATTTTTCTGCCATCCATCGAGAGACTGAATGGCAGAAGGTGCAAGGGATTCAAATTCTGCGACCTCTTTGTCATCTAGGCAATGGTCGTCTAATCTTGGCTGTTTTACTTCCCGTCCAATTTTGTGTGACCCTGTTGTCGATATACCCATTGTATCGCATAAAATAATTTCTAGAGCATCTCTTCCTACGTTTTTTGTATCAATGTTTGCATCTTTACAAAAATATTTTAAATCTAAATATGAAAGCGCCTTCACTTCTTTATAATTACGTGGAGTTACAGGTATTGTCCTCTGTTTCTCATTCTGTGCCATGTTTACTTCCGTATACAACACGACGGGTTAAACCGGAACTACTCCAACGCTCATTGCATTCTGGGACATACTGAAAACGGGTATTTAAATGTACTCATATTTATTCCGCGATAGCTTACAATGGTTAACATTTCAAACGACGTATTACGACGTATCATTCAATATTATCTGGAAAGTAGTTTTTGTAGATCTCCACAATCAATGTATATTAGAAAATCATTCAGAGATTTTTTTTGTTTCCCTAGCTGGTTACCTTATATTTTACATCAACTCCCCTTATCACAAGATTCCATTTCCTAACTCTACACTCTAACCGTTGACTTTCCTATGCTCATCTTATATATTATCTTCTATAGTAGGTAGGCCTATTGTCTTTTTGTTGCTCTCTGTGATACGCTCACCTACGTGCCTAACATAGGACTGTACAAGCAACATTTTGTTTAACTCTGACATATCTGACTTCATGAAGGTGATTCCAATAGCAGAGTATAACAAAACGCTCACATGTAGAATAATATTGAAACAAAAAATTTTCCCCTCACAGCTAAAGGACAACCATGAACGCTCAGATGGTTATATATATTTATATTTTCTTAAATAAATATTTCTATTGAATATTACATTTTCTGATTCCGTATCGGGGATATTTTTCCGCATCAGGCATACACAAAGTCGCGTGCGTTTGTTCGCGGACTACTTCAGATTCGTAGTAATGACGTCATCAGAATGGAATGTAACATTATCAAAGATCGGGAGTTTTCCCTAGATTCTGTCG
Organism: Anadara kagoshimensis; assembly: GCA_021292105.1. Classification (NCBI taxonomy): domain Eukaryota; kingdom Metazoa; phylum Mollusca; class Bivalvia; order Arcoida; family Arcidae; genus Anadara; species Anadara kagoshimensis. Next base: position 36,672,996 of record CM037859.1, read on the forward strand.
AGTCAAGACAAATAAATGCAGTCACAAACTACAATTAATCGTAAAAATGTCTATCTTAATCCGAAAATAAAGCGGTAAAATGTAATTCTCGCCAATGACGGTATGTTGATTTGCATCGGCAGTACATAATCAAAAACAAACATACTAATCCATTTCCGAATCACAATCCAGAAGCAAAGTAAAAACTTTGGAACTGACAAGTTAGGTTAGACACGTGAACTTTCACCAGGGAAGTGAGGCCGGGTGCTCCGGAAAGGTAAGCACCTCCTGTTTAGCTAGCTACACCCGTCACGTGTGTAATCAAAATTGTGTGAAAGGAACATGGAACTATGTAACGAGGCGTCAAATATATCCAAGGACATATTCAATGCTCTTCACACTAATTCTCAATAAAAGTGTGCATTTGAGTAATTTCCATGTTAAAAAATAAACATCAGATTTTGCCATAGGTTGCATTTATTTTTTACTTTCAAACATGCAGGAACTAAATGCGATTAAAAGATGCAAGTAATCTCTCAAACATTTTTGTCAAAATTCACACCTAAACAGGGGAACAAACTCCAAAACAAACTCGGATGAAACGTACGATACATGCTGTATCCTTTCATTTAACTCCCAAATTATCAAACACTATATGTTAATTTCATGGAAAAAACATGTATCTATATCGAGGACACATTTCGGTCAAAGATTTAAATAACTTGCGATATCTGGTTTCAATTTCTACTTAATTTGTAACTTTACTAACTCACTGATATTTTTTCTGCAAAATAAATTTGACGACAAAACATTATTTGAAGACATGTCATTTGTTATGACAGAATTATGCAAACCAAATTTTTTGTATATTACACTTATTTGTCATCTGGATGTTGTTGATTAGCATGTAACAATTATTACGTTTGGGAATTATATGTAGTTATCTATGAATAAGAAAAATATGCAACACTACTAAATGTAACGTACGTTTTATAAAAAATGCTAAATTTAGAACAATAATCAAATTTACCTCTTATGACTTAAAACTACTCTTTTTCCCAAATATATAGTAAGTAAACACTTCAAGCGATAATACTTAACAAACAAGTGATTCGAGTCTCCGGAATACCATTGTAACGTACGTTTCATTATTTCAAAGTTAACATAAAGAGTCGGTATTACCGACTTGATTGCAGGTAAGTGTTACTTGTATCAATGGATATTACCACCCCTTAGTTGAATCTATAGCTTTCTATAACAAAAAGAGAGTATAACAACATAAGTTGCATATTCATAATAAGTGGTAACGTACATTTCAATTACACGTAACATCAAGATATGTGTTTTAACCAAAAATGCATTTGATTTTTTCCTCATCGGTTTCATCAAGTTTAAACATATACGCTTGGACTTTCCGGTTGCAGTTGGTTCGTTAACAGTACAGATAATCTTGAAATGGAATCCAAATTATGTCATCTTGCTCAGGCCATTGATATAATTGTTTCTTCTTTTGAAAAAAGGTAACCTCCATTTCATTGTCATCTAATTGCAAGACTTTTCCAATATACCAGCTGTTTTCGTAAATAGCAGCGATGTAGTCACCTTTATTTACACACGGTTTTACTGTATTTTTCAACGACGGAATGTTCTCTGTTAAATCTGGGTGTTAGTATTACCAGATCTGATCTGGCTCTGGTATCTGACGATTTCTTGATAATAATTGTCTGTGTCTTCCATTCTTCACAGAACTGGTTTCCATTCAGACACACGGCACAATAACAACTTGTATCTCTAAACGCAATTGAAGAGTCACCAAGTCCTATAACAGCATGAAGTTTAAAAGTTCCATGGACTGGAGTTAAATTCCTCTTGTTTAACATTTCTCTCGTTTTCGTACACTCATCTGAAGATACATATATAAATTTCACGCCTTTCAAATTTGACTTTATTGACCAGTTATAAAAATCGACAGAATCTTGTATGACAGCTCTTCCACTTCGAACAGCTTCATCTGCCATTGTCGTCCCTCCCAGACCATCACAAGGCCCCTTGCCATGTCCTACTTCGAAATAATTCCATTTGGCACGCATTCCATATATACTGAGATGGTTAGCAACGGTATAAAATATTTGCTTGTTACGATACTGACTGGTTGGCCCATCCGTCCAATAATGCACCATTTCAGCTTTAGGGTCTATCTCTTTGACCAATATTGTTTAAAATGGCATGTACTGTGGCAGTTGAGTGCGACAACTCGTCAGACACTACGACCAAGCTTTTGTGTTGAAGGGTTTTATCGCCATTGTAGTAAACAACAACCGGATGCAGTGTCACTCCAGCCTGAGTCCAATAAGCTGATTGTATTTCTTCGTGAGATTTACATGTATAATTTTCAGCGAAGTCCATATGCAATATAAAATGATGATCTGGAAGATTTTCTTTTAGTTTTCTGATTTCTTCATATTGTTTCTTTACTCGACTTACGTGACCCTTGAACTCAATAACCTGTTCTTCCATCATACTTATAAACTCTTTCTTGTCCTTCTGTATCTCTACTATTCGCATTATATTTTTTGTCTTTCCTTTTTCATTTACTTCAACCCTTTTCCACTGACTGACAGACACGTTCTCGGACAGTTTATTTTCAACTTCCTCGATTGTTGGTTTATTTGATTTTTAAAAACGACTCTGGATTCAGTGGTACATCAATCCTTCTCTTTTCAATGCACGCAACAACAAGGCCATATTCTGGTGACGAGTGCACAAACATGCACTTCTTGTTATAAGACTTGTTTTTAATATGTATGATGGTCTAATCTACAGAAAGTAGCCAAACTGATTTTAATATTAGGATTCTCTGACAAGAACTTATGGTGCAGATTTGCTAAGTAGTCAGTTAAAACTCTGGTCTGAACTTTTTCTCCTGACTCGGTCTTCTTAACATCCGATTTTCCCGGTTGCAAACGACTGTTGTCGTCCCTCTCTAAAAATGTCCGCACTGCGTCTCCATACACTTGTTGTTTTCTATTTCTGTTCTTCTTAGTGACACTCACCCATTTAGCAGTAGCACGACCTAACTTATTTCTATTAAGTCCAGTTCTTTTACTTAGCCATTTTAATCCACGGTACTTTTTTATTATACTTCCCGAGGCAAGACACTGCAGTATTTGTTTACGCTGCTTTGAGGAACCAGCTTTTTTATTAGCATCATTTATTTCTGCTAACACAGCATTACCTAGCAATAGCTTTCTGCGCACTTTCTCTTGTATTTTGGTGTTAGACCCGCATCTCTTAAATCTTTTTCTGTTTGACTTTTCGGTGTTTTTGGAGATTCTAATGTTTGTCTAAGTCTTCTTTGGTTTTGTTTTTGCATTGTCTTCACTTTTGTTTTCAGTTCATTATTCTTTGCTTTTAGATGTTTTATTTCTCGATGTGCTTTCGATAACGCACGGCTTATACGTTTTCTTGTTCCAGGTCTTCTTGCCCTGTGTTGTTGTTGAAATTCATATTCACAATTAGACGCCTGTCTCCGTCATCAGATGTTCCTTCAGCAGGCGATGTTAAATTACTCTCGTAGCCGCTTGTCGGTAAATCTTGTTCCCGCAACGTTGCGTCTTTTTTCTTTTGCCTAGAGCGTCTGACCCTTTCACGAGTTTTTAAATTTCTCTTTTTCCTTTCATGAGCAGACATTTCAGATGCAGGAATGTAATAAGCCATTCTTCTTTTCCTTTCTTTCTGTAAATATTGTTCTCTTCTTTCTTTTTCTTTCTCTCTCTGTACGCCCTCTGTATTTCCGCTCTACTCAAAGGCATAATCCAATCTGTAAATATTGAAGTTTGGACAATTAAAACTATCATTGGGATATTTTTTCTTTTTAAAAGTTGAGTGAGTAATGGTGTTAAATGTTCCTGTTAAGAATATTTCACTTATATCGAGGCTTTTCCAGCTATAGGCAAAGATGCACAAAATTTGTTTGTACGTTGCACTCATGGTATTATACAAGCAGGGTTCTTTATAGCGCCAAGCCTTTCGTGGCATGGGACTTCGTTTATTTTAAGTTACTATTCAAAAGAATCGTGACTTGCTGACGTAATGGCGACTACCCACTTTCTAGTGGGTCGGGTTTCAAACCCACGACCTCCCGTCTATTAATAGAACACTCTACCAACTGAGCTACGTACCCTAGTAGTGAATTGAAATGAAGGTATTATGGCTAAACCCGATTACCTGAATATGGAAACGTACGTTACATTGTTATGATACGTACGTTACCACATTTAAAGACAATTTTTCATATGTATTAAATCTACAAAAACATTAATCCGTGCATATTATAACATATCAACTATAAAACAAAGGGATAAATATGCATTTGTCTCCATTTGAGTGGAATCAAAGTTATGATTTGTTTGCAAATATGGGTTATTTTGATTTGCATTAGAAAATAGTTTAATATGTAGCATTAACACAGCTTTCAAAACTGATACAACTGATGTATATCTTTTATAATGCACTACATACACTTATTTTTAATTTTCTCTTGATAATCTTTAGTTATATAAGTTCACCTGTCTATTAATGATACGATTATTTCAGCTTCAGAATATGCCGTTTTGTCTGTTACGTACGTTACCATCGGTAACGTACGTTTCAGCTATGTTTTAACTTAGTGGAACAGTCTACAGAAAGAAATGATCATATCACAAGTTAAAACATGTATTTCTGTTTATACCACAGTATGATGATGCAATCCTACATAGTCAATTATATATAATCTCTCATGTTAAATTAACTGACATGTACAACATATAAAAACTCACCTTTCTGTCAACAAAATCAATACGAAATGTATCCCCTTGACCGTTAAACAGTCTTCTAACAATGGCTGCTGATGAAATTTACCGCGCATTTAACTTTGTATAAAGCTAGCTTTAATTTTAATCTTAGTTTCGTATTTGTGGGTAACGTACGTTACAGTAACGTTCGTTACACTATGATAGTTATTTCTCATTGTAAATCGTATTTCAACTGATGCTTTACATTACACGTGTTTAATACATGTAGTTGTTTGCTACAACTTATTAATAAACGGTACTTAATTCAAATTTATATAAATACCGAATAAACTATGGTAACGTACGTGTCATGCTTATCCATAACAATTAGCATTTATAAAATTTGAAGTGAATATAAAAACAGAAGAAAGCAAAACACATATGGCGTTGATTTAATCGTATTCGTGTGCAATTTAAGGTGTATACTGAACTGGATTACGCGTATTATTCAGTAAAATAAATACCGTATTCAAGCGAAATTAAGTGTCTATATGTTATTCAAATTTTATATTCATGAACTGGCGACAGTGATATTAACGCTTATTTCTTGTATTTCCAGGATCTATACCGAGTAAAATGCCCTGTGTCTTTTTAATTACACACATGTATTGTTAAAAAGAATTGAAATTTATTGTTATATGTTCCAATCATATTTCAGCGTTACAATTACATACATACTGCATAGTTGGCGACAGTAACGTACGTTTCAAATTTTGATTTTAATTTCGAAAAAAAATCAGAATATACGTTGCAATATGTCATAAAAATTTAGATTTATAACATTCAGGCTGAGTTTTCTATTTGATATTGATAAAACAGAAAAAATTACCCAGTACATTAGCTAAAACGCACTGGCGACATAAATGCAAACTTATATTGAGAATCAGTGTTCAAGGACGATTCATCTCTCAAAAAATAGTCAATTCATGTAAATTTAAACAACACAAAGAACTTCACTGTCATAATCATACGTATTATTAACAAATAATCGTCATTTTCATTTTACAAAGATTTCATTGTCTGAAAGCTTGTTGATCACACGTCCAATGAACTGGCGTCCGTCAACCGTGATCCGTGTTTTATATTGTAACGTTACACACCCCAGATATCCATCTAAAAAATAGTACGTACTATGTTTAACTTTATTTAATAAACTTTCTACTAAGTTTTTTGCTAAATTTGACAAAATTGTAAGATGAAAATATTTATATCTTATGTATGTACGGAATTTGTATCAGAGTCTCATCTTGTCCCCATGACAAATCACGACTCGCCGCTGTATTTATTTGCAACTTCACTCTTAGCTGATGGTATAGGACGTAATATTCTAACCTCCGTGAGACTCTTTTTATGTACACTTGAAATGACAACTAAAAATATCAATACAAATACACAATGCCACTGATACTAAGCGTGTCATTTCTTATTTCTTTAGATAAATTTGGTAAATGGCTTATTCTTTGCTCTTTTACATTTTGACCACCTCATTTTAGAATCGATACCTCATTTTAAAATCTATATAATTTGCATATAATAAAGGTAATAAGTTTCTAGAAACATGTTTTTACATGGGGTTTTACAGGGTTCGCGGTCTTGAAAAGTGCTTGAAAAATGAGCCCTGACTGGAAAAGCCCTTGAAAATGAGTATAAACAAGCCGAGTCCTTTAAAAGTTCTGGGATTTTGTCAGTCTGTCTTGGGAAGCCTTGGAATTTTGAAAAAACCTGAAACTCGCGGTAAAAATGCAGCTGCAACGTTTATGACGAATAAAAAAGATTGAGTTATCCCTCTTGTCTGGGTCAAAATCATTCGTGAATCTACGACTTGTAACGGAAGAATTCCGCAATGTTCCAATACAAGAAGGAAACTACAGAGAATAAGACACACAAGTTATTTTCTTTTGTATTACTTCCGGTTAGCTATGAAAGTGGCTGGTAAATGTGTTCAACCATACTTGGATAAAAACGTACAAATAGGTAACAAAGCCTATTGCATTGTTTGTAAAAATTCCATAATCATTAGTAATATGGGCGAAAGTGCCCTACGATCTCACATGAAAGGTGACAAGCTGTTTGTAAATGCCCGTGAAACAGACGGAACCAGTAGCACTATATTGGCGTTATTAGTTCTATATTTGATTTCAGTCCTTGAAAAATGGTCAAAGATACTTAAAAGTCCTTGAATTTCGTAAGGCATTGTATGAACCCTGTTGTAGTAGAGGTAATAAACTAATAATATAAATAACTTCTTTGTGGTATGTTTTGACAGTCCTGAAATATTTGTGAAAATATCGCCAAAATCTACCCCAAAAAGCTACTGTCGCGGCAAGGCATGCAAGTGTTCAACAAACTGCCTGAACAAGAACATTATGTCTGTAAATGAATTTTCAACATAAATTTGTGGAATTATTTATTTTTCTCATCATTCATAGTATATACAATGATTTTCAACTTTTATTGGTTTTTATCGGCAAATAGTATATACAACGATTTTCAATTTTTATTGGTTTTTATCGGCAGTTGTTTTGAACGTAACGTCTGTCCATTTCAAGCAGTAGCATTTTTACTCAAAAAATGCTGTTTAGTGTTAATCTTAAACAGAAAGTGTAAAAAATACTAGATCAGTTCATATTTACATTGTTAAAATCGTAATTGAGTAATTTATTCACAGGCTTTCGGGGTATAAGTCCACCTAAATCAAAGATGAAACTCTGTCTAAGAAAGTTTCTGTTACGGTCGGGAATTCCCTTACTTTATTTAGAACCGAAAGTGGGTATTTTCCAAAGCGGGAATACTTATGTACATGCGCGATGATGGGTTGACGTCATTTCCACCAGCTAGGGTCAATACAATCACGCTTTTGGAGCACCCGGCCTCACTTCCCTGGTGGAAGTCCACGTGTCTAACCTAACTTGTCAGTTCCAAAGTTTTTACTTGGCTTCTGGATTGTAATTCGGACATGGATTAGTATATTTTTGATTACCTAATACCACGTGCCTAAACAGTCCGCCCATATTTTATGTTCCAAGATTTGTAGTAAAATGTGCCGACTTGGACAGAAATTGGTAATGCATGGTAACTCGGACAGATATCACTTGTCTGTCCAAACTTACGTTACCTTGCATAAGTCGGAAAAAGACTAAATTATTCCTAGAATAAAAACAACTGCTACTGTTCATCTTTAATGTTTAGACACTGTCGTTTTTATAAATAACTTTTATATTTTTTAAATTTTTGAAACCGAATATTGCTATTTTCTTTTGAAAACAAAAAGCGCATCTAAAAATGTTTTACAATTACAATGCAAATCACTTATATTTTACACTTGTTATTGGAATCGGTTTTCACAAAATATTCATTTTAGATGACGCGAAGTATGTAATTTTGAAGTTTTGAAGTGGTTTGATTTGTAAAAAAACATGATTATTTGAAAGTGGACAAACTGATTAAGTCTATGACAGAGGCGTGAATATCAATGTTTTAGAACATGGGTTCCAAAACAGGTGTCTTAGTTCTTGGTCTGATCACGATATTTGTAAATTTGCTGATTTTTTTTTCTTTTTCTCTATATACAGAAATAAATGTAATTATTTCAATTTTTATGTATTTTTCCTTGTAAGTATTTTGTTTTTAAACACAAATATTGTGGTTATTTTATGAGACACCAAATGATAATATAGCAATTTTAGTTAATGACTGTCTCTTAGTGTAAAAGTCGAACACTAATATAAACATTGAGTAATGAAACAAGAAATTGATCACATATTGTGCAGTTTAGTGAGGTTTTTGTTTTTAATTGTAGTATTTTATATGGCACGTAACATGGACAGAAAAATCTAATGATAAATGATGATTTAACTTATCATTGCAAACTCTGTGTAATTAGTATCTGCACTCTAATTAGTGTAATTTCTTTATGTTAAAACATACTGTAGAGACATTTAAAGATTTATTTTCAATATAGGGTTTTAAACTAATTTTAGATTTATTTTGTATGTTTTGCAGATGTTTTTCAATCAATATTGGAAAAAACAAAATCCAGGTCAGAGCTTATCTGTGTATTAATTTGTATTTTTAAAACATACTAATGTTATGATCCAGAGAAACGGACGTCTCCTCCATTACCTCTGAATATTGCCAAAATTTCAAGCTGAAGTTGAAAGCTGTGAACAAGTAGCTTAGTAAAGAAAATGTTCCTCGATAAAGTGGTGTGTCTGAGGTAATAGATAATACCTTGTACCCAAATGGATTACATGCTTTGTCTTGTGTTCAGAGATTATGTAATAATTGTGGTACAAAGTGTTTGCAACAAAAACCATTTTTGTTGGGAAATGAAATCGAATGGTCAAATTGGGATAATGATAGAACTCTTAACAACAAAACAGGAAAATATGTAACAAAAAGACAGATTGTGGTAAAAAAAAACACCAGAGCTTTTAATTGCAGAGCTAATAGAAGAAGCGGAATATCTGTCTGAACAATTATAAATAATACCAGAAATGGAAAACAAATTATCTAAGTAGAGCTTGTGGTATACTTTGTTCCAAGAAAGTCGGTATTTATACACAACATAAGGACTTGAAATCGAACTAATTTTCAAATTAGAATCAAAAACAAACATACTTATCCATTTCCGAATCACAATCCAGAAGCAAAGTAAAAACTTTGGAACCGACACGTTAGGTTAGACACGTGAACTTCCACAAGGAAAGTGAGGCCGGGTGCTCCGGAAGGGTAAGCACCTCCTGTTTAGCTAGCTACACCCGCCACGTGTGTAATCAAAATTGTGTGAAAGGAACATGGAACTATGAGACGTCAAATATATCCAAGGCAATCCTGGACACGGAGACATCAAACTTATCAACAATACTGTGATGACGGCCATAAAACTATTACCAAACACAACAAATTTGTTATCTATCAAAAACTCCAACATTTTGTTGATGGTATCTTCAGTATATTTTTGTTTGGAATCTGTATGATGCAATTTTTGCAATCTATATTTGCAATTGAATAAAATTTATTTTTTTAACAGTATAATATATTGGCTAAACATTTTTACCTTAATTTTTTGCATGACGTAGGCATTATTAAGTCAATCATAGAAATAAAAATTATAAAAACGAAACCGTTCTAATTTACATGAAAAATACACTCATATTACAACAGTATTGTCGAAATATAAAGTACAAGTTGTAATAAAATATTTTTAAAATTAAATAAGGTATTCAATAGGACGTTTTTGGATTACTTTATATCCTGTCCGGTTCTGTATTTTATAACGCACTTCCGGGAATAAATTTTAGGCATACCTACTTCCGGTTTTTGTTGTCAAGGACGCATATGCCGGTAAATTCGGTTGATTGTCAATATGCAGAGTGCAAAGTATTGGTGTGCGCTACCGGGATGCAATTTCGATGAAAGGAAAGACCCCAGAAAATATCCTTTCATAAAAGATATTTTTGCCGTTTCCAACAAAGACAGACACACGAAAAGGAGGAAATGGTTAAATGCCATTAGACGTTCTCTCGCTAACAGGGTGTGTAGTTGGCATTTTAGTGGGTCGGATTATCCAAAAATATTCCGATAAAATAATTACGGTGATGATACACAAACGACGGCCGCCACTTCAATTTAAAAAGAAACCGCCAGGAGCCCAAAGACATGGATGATAATACAGAAGGTACGTCATGCCATTGTTGTGAAATTTATCAGCAAAGTTCAAATCAAACTTATAAATAAACCATCCTAGACAATTAAAAGTGTCTTCAATTCCGGGACTTAGAGTTGACGAAATGCCATGATAAAATGATAATTTAAAGAAAGCATGCGAAATCGTGTAAAACGGAAGTACGGATGCCTAAAATATTTGATTACGTGACCCGATATTATACTACACAAAATGGGAATCCGGACTATACCAGTGATGTTATAAGCCTATACATATATGGCTGGTCGCAATTTAAAATAAAATAATCATGAACAATATCCAACTACAAATGCTACGGAATTAAAATAATATATTACATACCTGAGTATAAAACGAATGTAGTATCCAATTACATTATAGCACTATAAAGATTTAAAGGAAATTTTAAACTCCTAACGTCATTTTTGATCTATCACCAGCTGGAATTTTATAACAAAGGAAAATATGAATTTTTTTTAAATTTTGTTACGTGAGCGACGTAAAAATCCAATATTTCTAACAAAGACTTTTAAAAGACAAACATGCCTGTCATCATCTAACTGAAATTTATTACCGCTGTGAAATGTGTAGCAACTTATCATATTATTAAATAGTATTAAAGACACAGTTTTTCCTAAATGTATGTAACACAATATGTCTCCACAAATGTTTCAATAACTTAAGTGAATAAGTTTAATTATTAAAGGAAAATGAATAATGAATGTTAGTTCAACATCATTGAACTTTCAATAAATTAACTTAAATCTTTAAAATAGAAAAAAGACATGTTTTGGTGTATATAATAGAATATAAGAAATAATGTTTAGAAAAGTAAAACATATCCATTCATTTAACAGCTAAAAACTGTATAGTAAATCTTGAGACAGTTTTCATAAGCATTCATTAAGGCTCATTCAGTTTATCCAACATTTCAAAATCACTATTTACATTGATTTAAGATTATTTAACTGTTATGTGATCACTTAGTTTTCATTGCCAGAATAAAAATTCCTTCGATGAAAAAGATTGTTAAAAATTAGCATAAACAAAAATAATAAAAATTGTCTTTTTTTTAGAAATTAAGATTTATTTCCTACATTTATAAAATCCAATAAAGTTATATTTAAAAAATAAAAAATATTCAGATTTATTTTGAAGTATTACAAATAACTATAAATAAGAAATAGTTAAATTTTAGATGTTTGAAAAATTTCTAAATAAATTCATTAAACTTTCAGGTATTTTCCATCATGATCAAGGGATGATAAGGGTTTAGATTGATTGAGAAATTGACAGATGTATGATATATACTGGTAAGTATTAGCTGATTTCAAATGAAATTATATTGTTACAGTATTCTGCCGGAGGAAAGCCAAAAGTAAGGAAAGTGAATGTCATAATATGTATATTTTTCAAATTATTTGAAAGTGTTTTTGGTTAAAACAATATTTTTATTTCTGGAAGTATAACATGACAGTGTACAACAATCATTGACAATAAATACAGAGGATTCCGGAACAAGATTATTACTCTTATATTAACCAGTCTTATCAACAGTCATTAAATTGCAATTAATTGTTTGCATGCCTCGGAATAACAGAAACAAAACATGTATGTTGAAATAAATAATTGTGTAGATTATGAATTTAAAAAAATTTAAAAATACAACAATTCATTTATATATGTATGGAGTTTGAAAAAGATACATCTGAAATGTATAAAACAGTAGTTTTAAAATGATGCTACTGTTACAAATGTGATGCCTGTTTTTGAGGATAGGGACAATCATGGACAGACACGTATTATAAACTTATTTCAGTTTTCTTTAAGGAATAACTGATATAAATAATGGATTTTAATATATCAAGGTCTTTAAAAAAACATTTGAAAAATCAATACTTTTAGCACAATCATTGAAGACATGTATATTGATTTTGTAATATTTGTTTAAAATAATTTTGTAATTTCTCTAAAATAAACAATTCGCAAAATTATGCAAATTTTGGGATATTATGTTCATATTTGTTAATCCCATCATGAATTAATGTTTTTAAAACATAGTTAAGTAGTGTACATTTATATGAAAATTTGTATTCAGTTGCCTCATAAAACATTTTCCGTTTTAACCTTTTTATTAATTCCAACCAACGAGATATAAACGATAAAAAGAACTTTTCAAATGGATCTGTACAGCAACTCATATAATTTAATGAGGGGAGCAAAAAGGTTGTTACTCTTTCGTGATTCAGCAATTAAAAATTATACGAAGTTTATTTTGTTTTCATTTACAAACAAACTAACAATATTTTGTCATGTTCCTTTAAACATACCCAAACGGTATAATGAGTGGTGATCTTCAAAACAATTTTATCTAATTCCCAATTTGTCACACAAAGTTTGTTACCATCACATATTACTATCTGTAAAAATCGTTTACTTACATTATCAAAATTAACATGTTTCAGTGCTGGTGGATTAAATTCGTCACATCTCGGTCTACGGGGCCATTTTCGTTTCACTCCATATCTAAATGAAGAAGCATGCACCAAAAACACGGTAACGAAAAATATGACTAAGTATGACTTCATTTTGTGTTACCAAAAAGCATAGACTTAGTACAAACGTGCCCTTTTATATAGGTACTCATTTTTATGGAAAATCAAATTTGTATTTATAGCCAATACAATCAACAAATAAAAATTAGACACGCATAGGCAAAACAACCTAGGCGAATGAAGAATAAGGAATTATTCATGTAAAGAATGGTTAAAGGTCATTGAAAATTTTTATGTGTAAACTTTATGTCAAAATGTTATTTTCAACATGTACAGTGGTTTACGCTGTGCCATTGAAAAACAAAATTGCATATGCATGAATACTAAAATATATTTATTATTATTCATGCACATACAATTTTGGTTAAAGGTCACTGAAAACTTTAATTTTATGTCATTTTTTGCGAAACAAAACAATGTTATCAACATATAGACTGATTTACGCTTTGTCGGTAGCTTTATTATTTAATTATTCATGCACAAAGGTCACTGAAAACTTAATTTTATGGTAACATCTGCAAATCAAAACAATGTTATTTTCAACATGTATTTGTCATTAAAAAACAAAATTGCATATGCATGAATAATAAAATATACCTGCCGCTTGCCTTGTAAATAATAAATATTAATATGTTTTTGAAAAATTGACATTGCATTGGGGTTAACCGCTGTACCATGTAATACCCTCAAACGTTTATGCGGAGCACTTATTTCCAATAGATATGGAATTACATAAGATGATGTTTTCCCGTAAAAACGACGTCATTCCGGGATTTTGTGATGTTGACGTTTTCCAATAATGTCTATAATGAATTTTCCAAATTCATTATAGACAGGCATTGAAACGTAGTACGGCGACAAATCCCATTGATTAACAATAATTTTCGAAATGTAATCATATTTAAATCAAAGTTGGTCGAGGAATACTAAATATATTTTCGTGGCATGTGCTTCTTGAATTGTTGCGAAATAATTTCTTAAACACTAACATTGGATACTTCATTGCAATTTTCATACGATCAAGATCAACGTATTGTGTTTATTATTCAAGTGATCAAAGGGTACTAAAATGGGGTTTGTTCGTATATGCTATAGGCAAACAACATTGACCTGTCCGCTTGACCTTTGATTTAGATATTCATTATAGACAGGTAAATTTAAATAATAGGGATCACACATGTATATTTCGTCTATGATGTGAATACTAATGGACAATGTGTATATGTATATTAACTACGGATTCACGCTACCCATGTATTGGGTGGACCCTTCCATATGAATATTCCTAATGAAAGGTCAAACGAACAGGTTTATGTTGTTTACCTTTACTTTTAATTTTTTGTAAAATTGAAAATAATATAACACTTGCAAATGATTTACCTTTATAGCCCCCCCCCCCTTGTCTCCGCCTGTATGTCCATAGATCATGTTTTCAGCACTCTTTCGTAGTGCTTTGAGATATTACATTCGAATTAATTCGGTACATAGCTGTATCTAACGGAGTAACGACTTTTATAGATAAGAAATTTTGTTCATTTAATATTTTACCGCAGTTTGTTTGCAGTGCTTGGAGATATTGCATTCAAATTTTTGCGTAGCTTAATGTTTTAGAGTTACATTACCAGTTTAACCTATAGTAATTTCGGTCAATTTTATGAGGTTACGGCCCTTTGATTTTATCAATCAACATTTTCTCAGTCTTTGTCACTTTTTAATTGTTTGTTTCGTGAATATGCAAGTATAGGTGAAGATCTGACAGTGTAACTGTATGAGTTTAACGTCCCATCCAAGAATGTCACTTACATCGAGACGTCCCCAGCTATAGGCAGGTGCAGCGTTTTGCCTGGGCATTGGGCTGATGGCATTATACTGCAGGGTTCTTTCGTATTGTAGAGTGCTTGGCGAAACAACAGGCACTACCCACTTTCAAATCTTGGGTCAGACCCGGTCGGGGTTCGAATCCACGTACGGAGCGAGTACTCTACCAACTGAGCTACCGCAGTGGTTCTGTTACTGTATAACCGTTAAGTACTAATATTACAGTAGTTAAAGAAATGGATGATTTAGAAGTACTATGAGATATAACAGTAGTGCGTATTAAACAATGGTAACCTGACATTGTATTACATACATTAATAACAAAAAACATGTCATGACAATTATAAATGGATATAAATGATTGATAAAACGTGATATTGAATCTTAATTAGGCCTATCAACGCTCTATTTATAAGACTATTTCCTTTTGGACAACCAATTTATTTTTAGACAATGTCATTTGAAATTGGATGATGGATTCGCCCGAATTTTTAGTTATTCTGTTGTAACATTTATGCCTTACCTTAACTCTGTCCTCAAGACCAAACACCTTATGATCTACGAAGTATAAGTAAAGCAATTTGCGGTAGCTCAGTTGGTAAAGTGTTCGCTCCGTAAGTGGCAGCCCGTGGGTTCGATCCCCGGTCGGGTCTGATCCAAGACTTGAAAGTGGGTAGTGACTGTTTTTTCGCCAAACACTCGGCATTACGATATAAAAGTCACGGTTCTTTCGGATGGGAACTTAAAATAAACGAAATCCCCGTGTCTCAGTGGGCTTGGCACGCTAAAGAACCCTGCTGTATAATGCTATCAGCGCAACCCACAGGCAAAATTTCTACACCTTTGCCTATAGCCGGCGACGTCTCGATATAAGTGAAATATACTTGAATGGGACGTCAAACACCATCACTCAACTTCTTGTAGATACTTTATATTATTAATCTCACGTTCCATATCCAGAAATATTTGTTCAACAAATAACCCGGCCCTGAATTTATATCTTAAAACACTAATGTTTATTTTAGTTCATCAAATGGTTTATTTAACATTATTTTAATTGGAATCGATATGTTTTGAATGAAGACGATTTAACATAGAAAGCAACGGAACATGAACGTGTTTAAAGACTTTTGGAATAGTACTTTAGGTCCGTGTCCTTCAAAAGGCTGGCTAGGATTGCAGTATAACGAAGGAAAAACAACTGCCTAACTGAAATTTAAAATAATAAAAATAAAACCAGAGGCACTAGTGAACTAATCATGAGGGAACGCAGCACGAGTTTTCCACAACGGAAGGCACTTTGCAAGCTTATCACTGCCCCAGGGGCGTTCTTCCAACATTGACAAATTAATCATCCGGAGGCGCTGTACTACCAAATCCTAAACAGAAGCTATTTAACAACTTAATAACCCGGGGCGTTTTACAAACGTCAGACTCTGGGCACACAAATTACTCGGACACACTCTACAATCATTTTTTGAAGTGTTGAGTGTACGCTAGTAGAAACACGCTTGCCAATGTCACGTCACACATTAACGAACTTGTTCTTGGAGATCAATTATTTGCTCTCGTCGCAAACATTTGCTCAAGTTTTTGGTGTACGCTAATAGAAAGCAGACCATGAAACATGCTTGCACATCTCACACATGCTTCAACTTATATTATCCTTCAAGGATAATAACTTGCTTTCGTCGCAAATATTTTCTGAAGCCTTGAGTGAGCGCTAGTCAAGGCAGTGCATAAAACACGCTTACACATCTCACACATGCACCGACTTGTTCTTACAGGTTAAGAATTTGCTTTCGTCGCAAACAGCTGATAGTTCACAATGGGCGTTAAGCATTACAACAGTAAACCAACACGCTGCGTGTACCCGAAAACACTTAACCATTACATGGTACGGACGTAATTTAGGACATTTTCAAGAGTTAGTTGACGGAAGACTATAGTCAACTAACATACTCCCAGCTAAATATAATAAACATGATGGCAGTTATTAATCAGACAGTACCATTAACTACTAAATTATGTAATCTTTTTCAGAACACACATCAGCTATGCTATTTTTGAAGGAGTCGCTAATTGCCTCAATTATCTTCAATGATCGATATCATAAAGTCACAATGTTACGACAAATTGTGACAAATATTCCTGTTTCATACTGTGGTCGGCAATGAGGTCACATATCCGCCTTTTGATTTCAGGCAGCTATAGGAAACTGGCAAAACTGAGGGTTCATCCATAATTAAAATCGGGCTGACTAGATTTCATAATTAAAGGAATTTTATTAGAAATTTGGTCTCTTTACGCTTTGTGCTAATTGGTAATTAAATTAATTACGGTTTAATTATCAAACTCTTAAACTTTATACAAATGGCTTGATTTACAGAAGCTGTAAGAACAGGTGAAACACTATACCGATCAACAAAATGTATTTGAACTCCATCATATTTTGAGATACACTTATTTAAATTATATATTAGATTTTGTACATAATTATATTATTAATTCACTTGACAAATTTGACCCCGAGTAAGAAAAAGGGGGTAGTTGAACACCTTAAAGCAAAAAAAGGTCGAAAACAGTCATCGACAGGTCATTCGAAAACAAGTAACATGAATAAAGTCAAGGCTTACGATCACAGATAAACCCATACACGGCAGAGGAACTACGTCCAGGGCACGCAGTCAAAGGTTGTTTGAAATATATCAAGGGGACAGACACAGTACTACGCCAGCACACAATACGTTTACACCACACTAATATACTAGTATTCGGTAAGAAATATTGATTAAAGTAGCTAAAAATCTACAATCGTTAATATTACAATACATCGTGAGAATTCGTTATTTGTAGCAAAAGCAGTAAATCAAGTTTTTTTTTTTATTTTATTTACTTTGAAAACATTGTTTAATCCAGGGTTACCAGTACCTACCGCAAACTATCAATCAATTTTTACTGTTAAAAGTGTTGATTGGAGTTTTTTTACTAAGACATAATGGAGACCTTAATATGACAGTAAAGAATAAATTTAAGAATTAGTACGTAATCAGCCGTAAGTTGTACATGATCGGAATAATAATAATAATAATAAATCTTTCAAAAACAAAGTGAAATATACCTGTCAAGGTTCAAATCACAATCTAAAATACAAAGTGAAAGCTGACAAAACACTTCACCTTTCACTAGGAGTGCTTTTGACGAAAAAACTTAAAGTACAAAAGTATAATTGGTAAGCAACGTTGTTGATGTGTGAACGGGAAATCCGCCAGCATTTTTAGATTTAGTGCCAGGAAAAAAACGGCCCGTTAGTTGCTCGAAAGTTGCTTTCGATGTACATAACGGAAAAAAAATGTTTCTCGGAATAACTATTTTATATTCATGGAGGTTAATACTGTACACATTTTTTGTTCACTGTCTTTACGTTGAGATCATCCCAAAGTAACTGTTCATCTTATTCTGATGGAGACAGCCGCCAATAAAACTAAATTATCCGCATAAAATAGACAGTTTGGCATGGCATTTCGAGTTTCAATAGATATAAGATACAGACTTGAATCATAATAAATAACATAACAATGATTATAGCTAGCTAAACAGGAGGTGCTTACCCTTCCGGAGCACCCGGCCTCACTTCCCTGGTGGAAGTTCACGTGTCTAACCTTACTTGTCAGTTCCAAAGTTGCACTTTGCTTCTGGATTGTGATTCGGTCATGGATTAGTATGTGTGTTTTTGATACAACCTTGTTTTAAATTACTCGCATCAATTTTTTTTATTCATACACACCTTTGCACGCTTGAATATATTAATCAAAAAACATACTAGACAAGTTAGGTTAGAGACGTGAACTTCCATCACGGAAGTGAGGCCTGATGCTCTGAAAGAGCAAGCACCTCCTGTTTAGCTAGCTACACCCGCCTCGTGTGTAATCAAAATTGTGTGAAAGGAACTATGGAACGTCAAATATATCAAGGGCAATCCTGGACACAGAGACATCAAACCTATCAACAAAACTGTGATGACGGCTATAAAACTTTTTTGAGTGCCTTGAAAAGCCTACTCTTGCAATATCCCCGAGTCAACAATTCATTTGCAATCAGCCTGCTTCGTGCTGTACAACTTTTAAACAACGCGCGTAATAATTTTTGTTAATCAGTCAAAGGAGATAAGAATATAAATAGAATGCAACTACGCAGTAAGTTGTTACTTTAAAACTAACTAAAGTAGATTTATAATACAGTCCATCGGTTTCCGTTAATTTCTCAAAAACGAGAGAAAGATATATTAAGAGAAAAATCGTACGTTTATTATTTAAATCATGCCATAATTATTTTTTAAATTGCGTCTTTTTTTAAACATTTACCAGATTTGTCCTATACTTCGAAATTTTAAGTAAATTTTAACAGTTACAATTTCGGTCGAGACAATTTTTGACAGGAATATACTGAAGCTAATTTGCATAAGAAATGCTTATCGACAATTTTGTCACGCAACACCACATATGTAACATGATTGACGAGGTCAGGATTAAAATTAAATATTAAATAGTTATTTAAATTACCTGAATAAGTTCATAAAGTTTTATTGCTGCACTCACGAATCTCATTTAGTAAAGATTTGTTAAATGTTTATATTATTGACAGCTCTTTCTCTTTTGTTGTGATACTTATTGTATTAAAAGTCCATAGAAAACGATTTGATATAACGGCCATACTTTACCTCTCTAAATTTAAATGTAAAATAAAAAAAATATGCAATGCCAATAAATACGCATAATTTTTTTCGAATTAAAAACTGAAAAGCGGTGCTAAGATTAACTCGAGGAATATCCTACTTTTTTTTAATGTTTTAAAACTGCAAAACCTTCAAGCTTTGTAACAACGTCGATTATTTGTCTAAAATATGAAGTTATTGACAATAAATAATTTTACTACATGTTTTGCATTATCTGAATGCGCGTCTAATACAAACGGGTTTAATATTACTTTTACACTAATATGAGGAATTTAACCATATTATTGCAACACGGATTATAAAATAACAGATTTACTGCATGTGGTATGATATTATTTTTGAGGAAATCAAAAACAAACATATTAATCCATGTCCGAATCACAATCCAGATTCTAAGTAAAAACTTTGAAACCTGACAAGTTAGGTTAAACACGTGAACTTTCCACAAAAGAAGTGAGGCCGGTAAGCATATCCTGTTAAGAAGAGTTGACAATAGAAAAACTGAAGTCATCACGTTTGTCATAAATTTTCAAATGTAGTCTTTTGTGGGCGTCATAATTGACATATAAGTCTAAATATAAAGCAGAACTTTAGCTAAAGAAACACTTTGCATGCGAGAGTATATCTAAGATTTTGAGGATTTTTCAAATTTTAACGCGCAGCAAATTTAGACAATATTATATTTTTGACAATACAAAAGTATTGCCGACTGAGTTTGTGATATCCTCGGGGAAACTTCTACTAGCAAGATACCGACTTAGTGGTTATAATTAGATATTATACTATTGTTAATTTCACAGCACTACAGTGACTACACTAGAGAAATACGATTCCTCATCAGCAGTGATTGGACCAAAATTGTGAAACCAAACTTTTTTCAAGGGTTGAAAAATATCCAAAAGGAGCAAAATATATTTTACCGAATTTAGCCACGGAAATATTTTGAATGAGGGAGTATACCTTAGTTATTGAGGATTTTTGTTTTCAAAAATTCCAATTGCTATTCATGCATAACCAATACCAGTTGGTATATCTTAAACCGGATAATATCATAACATGGGTGATCGTACTGTTTTGCATATAAAACATTGTTGCGATCATCTATACGGCAATATATAATTCCCAATGCCAAATAATGCAAATGTTGAATAATTATAGAGTATAAAACCGCACAAGTTGTGATAATACTACTATATAACCGAAGGTAGTTTTTCTTCTTTAAAATGCAAAACAAATGGAATTAATAAAAATAAATAATCAAAAACAAACAAACTAATCCACGTTCAAATAAGTTAATAAAATTGATATATGATATAAATACGCATGGAATATATAGAGAATCATAGACTAATGCGAGAGATTTATTTTTTATGAAATATTATCAGACAAAAACATACTACATATTTTCAAAAACAAACCCACCAAACCACAATCCCGAAGCAGAAAATTTGCTGCGTAAGGGTAACCACCTCCTTTTTAACAATGTAGATTCCGTTAAAATAAGCCATGTAACAAATACAGCACTAATTTAATGATAAATACTTTATTATAAAATAAAATCTTTAAAAAAAATTATTAAGAAAAATACAAATATTGAGAAGAAACATTTTTTTATAATAAAAAGTTTTTTTAGTACCGGCGTCACTATTTAATTATATGTTCCATATATATGCAATTATAGGTGGAGAACAGACAGTGCATGACTATAAAGAACTTATTGATGACTTGGTGACACTGTAAACTATAACACTACCTATAAGTATTAAAAATGCTAATTTTTTAATTAGGCATAATCAATCACTTAATATGAAGTAAATAATCAATTTAAGAATTTATACGTAATCAATCACTCGTTGCACATGACCGGAATAATAATTGGAATAAATCATTCAAAAACACACATACATGTCAATGTTCAAATCACAATCCAAAATACAAAGTGAAAACTATCAAAACACGCGACCTTTCACCAGGAAAGTCAGTGCGGGTGCTGTGGAGGGATAAACAAAAAGTACTCCGGGACTCGGGCTGATGAAAGGTGTGATATCAAAGTGGTCATATCCAGGACATCCCATAATTTTATGTTCCTTTCACACAATTTTGATTTCGCAGGTGGCTTACCCTTCCGGAGCACCCGACCTCACTACCCTGGTGGAAGTTCACGTGTCTAACCTAACTTGTCATTTCCAAAGTTGTATACTGTGCTCCTGAATTGTGATGCGGATTAGTATGTTTGTGTTTGATTAGAATGCGTCCTCAGAATCTGATGGCCAAGTGTTTAAATCGGGGTCAATTTTAAAGTGCAAGACCGGATTTGGTATAAAATAAAAATATCATGTAACCTTTTAATATTAATAAAAACACGCACCACACATACATGTGTATATTAATTAATCCAGGTCATAAGCCCGAGCACTAGTAGGTTTTTACTTCATTCCATGCTTAAAAGGTGTTATAATGAACATAATGTTACAAAAATTAATTATTGAGAATTACCGTTGAATTCAGGCCACTTTTCTGATTTGTTCTAAAAATTACAGCCACATTTTGAGCCACCGACATTATCAGTAAACACTTTTAATCTCAAAAATAGAAAGCTATTGAGGAATACTTACAATATCATTTAATAACTCAACATATGTTGACTGCATTAGTAATTTTCCTTCATATCAAGATAATTCTGATTTTGTGAAAAGGTTTGGAAAGTTTATTCCCCAAAACAAACAAATGAATGTTTAAGCATAGTTTCCTTATCGAGAGGAATTTTAACATTCATGCCAATGTTTATTTCTAAACCTAAAAACCCTATATAGAAAAGGGACTAATGGTTTAATCATCAAATTATGGGACTCGATTTCATTCCACATATTGGAAAAACAACATTCCACTAAATTTTTACATTCGTCACTACTTGCCAGCTAATACAAATCCTCCAAGTATTAAACATGTGACGGGTATAGCAAGCTTACCAAGAGGTGCTTAACCTTCTAGAGCACCTGGCCTCACTTCCCTTGTAGAAGTATGTTTTTGTTTGATATCACTCTGTGGCTTATAGTTTAGAAGTCACTCAATTCTTGAAAACATGAGCAAACTTTAGAGAACCCCTAAATGGTAAGCATTTATCTGTGAAGTAATAAATGCCGACTTTTTTTAAAACCTAACAGCAGCTGTTGGCCTACAATTTGATTAAAAGGTAATAATTCTATCGATCAACAGTTAATAACTTTAGTTTAGTATTCTTATACATCCGTAACCTACAATAATGTAATTCAAATGAATATACACAAATATAGTTTTTCAGAAGGATTGTTTTTTTATAGTTGACAGATTATTTGGTGCCCATTAAAAGGGCATTTATCAAATAACATTATTGTTAGTGAAATAGTAATAGTGTTATCAAATTAAGAACTAAAAAGGAAAAAAAACATAACTGCCATTTGATTTCGTTTGGTTGCACTTTTAAAATGGCATCTAACTAAAAAGAAAAAAAACTGCCTTTTGATTTCGTTTGGTTGCACTTTTGAAATGGAATCCCATTTCAATTATTAACAACTTTGAAAGAGTAAGTTTCCATCTGTTGCAAAAATTTCCTTACCACCGTAAAATCATTACAAACAAGTAAACAATGTATATGTTTTAGATTACAGCGATGAACTATGAGTACAAGAACTCTGCATTAGTTTGGAAACTAAGATAAGTTAACACTGAAATAAGATTTGATCTTGTTGCTTGTGACCTCATTGAAATAAATCTAATTAATTTAATATGCTGTACTCAATTTATATTCCATGTAAAATTCTATTTCGCTTATGTCTTGTTTGAAAACAACATACAAGTCAAATAGTAACGCATAATATAACCTTCGCAACATGGAAGAGGGTATTATTTCAGTTGTTTATATTGCTCAAAGACGGGACAGAATACATACGTATTTTGTCTTATTGCAGATGAATATCTATGGGATTCTGTGGATGAAGAACCGAAAACATGAGAACTTGTTGCATTAGACACAAGTTGAAGGTATGCCCGAGTGTGAAAATTAGCAACTTCGTTTTTCAAGTCACATATTTTAAACCTTACTTTAATCTCAACAAGCTGATGGAAAACAAATTCCCCACATGGACAGACACGGAGAAATATAAACTCGAGTTAAGTTGTCGCGCGCTATCTTGGTTACTATTACGTAATATTTCCCAACGCACTGGTGCATGCACGTTTGTTTACGAACAAAATAAAGGAGATCTATGATGACTCAGAACTGCCAAATTTTATTTCAGAAGCTGATATCGGGTCACTTGAATGAACGTTGTGAACATTTTTTGGCAATTCTAGTGTTGCTTATCTAAATCAAATATTTATTTATAAAACAAACTTCATAAAACTCAAAAGGATTGCGTGCATCGACACTTTAACAGACGACGTAGAGATAGTCAAAGGTGCTATAAAGATAATTTGTATATTTAAATATGAATGCTATTAGCGAAAGGGAGAGTTTAAACCTCTAATAATTACATGATGGATTTCTAAGAACTATGTAAAACATCATAATAAAAAAGCCAACCACAAGTTCTAGAGAAATAGCTACAACTAAAGAGAGATAACTCTAATATATTAAAACCAACGTCCAAATCACAGTCTAGAAACCCAAAGTTTGAACTTTGAAAACTGACAAATAAAGTTAAAGAAGTAAAATATCACCATGGGAGTGAGGCAGGGTGTTCCGGAAGGGTAAGCACCTCCTATTAAGATGACTACATCCGCCGCGTGTATAATTAGTTTACAGTGAAAGGAATATTCTAGACTCTGAAACGCCTATGATGTAAAAGATATTAATGAAGAAAACGTCTTCTGATTCCAGCAATGAATCTGATGGTGGTGGATTTGCCCCTGTTAACCCTTGCAGTCATAGTAAAAACAAGGTGTCCAAAAATAAGAGGAAAGGAAAGAGGGGGGATCATTAAAGACTCTAAAAAGGGGTCAAAAAAAAAATATGTTGAAAATGTTTTACTTGATTATGTTAGAATACGTGTTATTGATTGTGTAAAATCTGTAAATTTGAAGATTAACAAAATAACAGTAAAATCTTAATTCTACCTTTGATTTTTCTTTAATGATTATATAAATATACTGTTTAAAATTACTGCTTCCTGAAGATCATGAAAAACTAAGGTATACTCCCTCATGCAAAGTATTTTCTTAGACTTTGGGTTAAATATATTTTTGTCTTTTTTATACTAGTACATACCTCAGAGGATAAATTTTACATTTGCAAACTAGTATCATGTTTATAAAAGTTTGAATTAGAAAAATGTTTAAGTAAAAGCACTCAACTTTTCATAGAATGGTTGAATGCAAGAAAGAAAAAAAATGAAGACCTTCCCGTGCCTGTCTTGGGCCAAACAAAGGGGAAATTTTATGCAGATGAAAAATTGTATGCAAAACGTACAAATGTTTGAATTTATATGCCCATTAAACGGTATATTTTATCCACTTCAAAAAGTTTAACATGCTGACTGAATCTGACTTTCACCTTTTGTTCATTGTAAAAGAAAATTCAAGCAGAAAGTTTAGGAAACACATCACATTACCCATATAACTGAAGTTGATATGTACACTGGAGTTTGACAGTATAAAGAATGGTTTTATCTTGTGCTACATTTAGGTCGAAGGGGAAGAGAAAACTACACAGCTTTCCAAAAATGAATGGTAAAAACTTATGCTTTTGCAAATAAAATAGAGAAACAGTTTCTAGCGAAACAACGAAAAGTTATCAGGGTGACAAGATTTGTTTGAAACTAAACACAGGATGTATGCAACAGGTGAGAAAGTTTGTCATGTGTATGTATTTGATACAATAAGAAACCATACGTCATATAGCAACCAAAACTGACCAATAAAGTTAAAGAAGTAAAATATCACCATGGGAGTGAGGCAGGGTGTTCCGGAAGGGTACGCACCTCCTATTAAGATGACTACATCCGCCGCGTGTATAATTAGTTTACAGTGAAAGGAATATTCTAGACTCTGAAACGCCTATGATGTAAAAGATATTAATGAAGAAAACGTCTTCTGATTCCAGCAATGAATCTGATGGTGGTGGATTTGCCCCTGTTAACCCTTGCAGTCATAGTAAAAACAAGGTGTCCAAAAATAAGAGGAAAGGAAAGGGAGGGGGATCATTAAAGACTCTAAAAAGGGGGTCAAAAAGAAAAACTATGTTGAAAATGTTTTACTTGATTATGTTAGAATACGTGTTATTGATTGTGTAAAATCTGTAAATTTGAAGATTAACAAAATAACAGTAAAATCTTAATTCTACCTTTGATTTTTCTTTAATGATTATATAAATACTACTGTTTAAAATTACTGCTTCCTGAAGATCATGAAAAACTAAGGTATACTCCCTCATGCAAAGTATTTTCTTAGACACATTGGGTTAAATATATTTTTGTCTTTTTTATACTAGTACATACCTCAGAGGATAAATTTTACATTTGCAAACTAGTATCATGTTTATAAAAGTTTGAATTAGAAAAATGTTTAAGTAAAAGCACTCAACGTTTCATAGAATGGTTGAATGCAAGAAAGAAAAAAAATGAAGACCTTCCCGTGCCTGTCTTGGGCCAAACAAAGGGGAAATTTTATGCAGATGAAAAATTGTATGCAAAACGTACAAATGTTTGAATTTATATGCCCATTAAACGGTATATTTTATCCACTTCAAAAAGTTTAACATGCTAACTGAATCTGACTTTCACCTTTTGTTCATTGTAAAAGAAAATTCAAGCAGAAGGTTTAGGAAACACATTACATTACCCATATAACTGAAGTTGATATGTACACTGGAGTCTGACAGTATAAAGAATGGTTTTATCTTGTGCTACATTTAGGTCGAAGGGGAAGAGAAAACTACACAGCTTTCCAAAAATGAATGGTAAAAACTTATGCTTTTGCAAATAAAATAGAGAAACAGTTTCTAGCGAAACAACGAAAGTTATCAGGGTGACAAGATTTGTTTGAAACTAAACACAGGATGTATGCAACAGGTGAGAAAGTTTGTCATGTGTATGTATTTGATACAATAAGAAACCATACGTCATATAGCAACCCCGCCCCTGATTTACATACAAGCAGACAAGTTGGGAGTTACATCGCTCAATGGTTTCATGAAAGAAATATACAAATCTTCCAAGTTGAGCAAGGTTTAAACAAACCATTCTGTAAGAGCGAGTTTAGATTCTTGCACATCCTGGTGTTCCAAACCGTAAAAAACATTAAAATCACTGGTCATAGATTGGAAGCGTCATACTCTGGTATTGTTGATGGTAAACAGCGTGAAACTACAACAACATTGCAGATTTGACAAGCGGTATTTAATACAGGACTTACCCATTTCTATCCCCTGGTATGCCCCTCATTTGCACCTAGTTCTCTAAGTAATCAACAGTTAATAGTTTCTAATTGGTCAAATGTGTGTCTTATAAAATTTGACCGCCGATATTTAATACAGGACTCACCAATCTTTCTCCCCAGGTTTGTCCCTAATATGCTCCCAGTTTTTTATTATTCAACAGTTAAGAATTCTAAATATGCCAAATGTCTATCTTGTCAAAAACACCTTGAAAGTTATAATTCCAGTAAGCAAGTATTTAGCTACCTCCTCGGTCAACAGTAAATAACTTGCTGACCTACATTGCATGATCTGTGATGTAATGTTGAATCAATAATCGGTATCAAGACTTCATTGTTACTAACAAAAACGATATTTTAACAATTTATCACCCTTTCGGAGCACCCTTATTTTCCTTCTTGAAAAATACCTAGTTGGATTAAACACAAAGGTAAATGTCTATTTTAAGACTACTTCAACCATTCTCTTGTTGACATTAGGCTCCTTTGTTAAAGTTAGTAGATCTCGATTTTACTTCACATTAAATATAACTTCACATTTAATATTATAACTTTTACTGTTGTATGAAGTGTTGCATTGTAACAAACTATGGATTATACACAATAAAGTTATTATTTTTGAGTTATCGAACTTTTTTGATGAAGCACGTGAATATCGGTTAAATATGCTAGTATTTCAACAACTAAAAAATTTATTTTTTGTATCAAAATACTTTAAGTAATAAATCATCTTTTATGCGCTTTATGGAGCATTCGAAACGTTAATCAGCAATATTTCGGGTTCCTCCTTAACCGAAATATTTAAGAGTTCTGAGAAAAATAAAAATATTCGAGTTCTAGGTAGATTTATATCATATTTCCTGTAAGTGATGGTAATCTCACTATAAGGTTATTATAACTGATCATATTTCAATGTACTTGATAGTCTTTTATACTCATACAGTACTAAGGTCCCACTTGAATGATCTTTTTTTCATTAAAAATATATTTTTTGATTATTGAGGTTAACGACCTTATAAAGAGATATGAACCTTATCTTTTAAGTACATACACAGTGGGAAATTTTATGTCGGTAACTTATATGTTACTTTTAATTTACGAGTAAGGATAATTGTTAGTTAAATTATTGACTCGGGGATATTGTAAGCCTAGGCAAATTGGTGTCATCACAGCATTGTTGATAAGTTTAGGATTACCCTGGATATATTTGACGTGCCATAAATCCATGTTTCTTTTTTACTCTCAATTTTGTTTACACAAATGGCGGTTGTAGCTTGCTAAACAAGAGGTTTTTACCCTTTTGGAGCACCCGACCTCAATTCACTTAAGGTATTTCACGTGTTTTATTTAATGTTTTAGTTATAAAGTTTTTACTTTGCTTTCGGATTGTAATTTTGACATGGATTAGTGTGTTTGTTAATGATCATTGAAGGCTCCCATTCGAAAGAAAATGTTGAAAAAATAATTAACATGTATTTTACAAGAATGTAAATTCGTTTTATATGTTTATATAGTTTTAGGACAAATTAAATATTATTGATTCCATGAAATAGAATAATTACATAGTGTATGTCAATATAAACAATTATAAAATGAATTTCTAAATCAAATACTTACATGAAGGCAACTATATGTATTTCTTTGACAACGTAAACTTGCAACAATAGATAAATGTCGAGATTTGTTATTGATGTTTTACGTCCCAGTCAAGGTTTTTCCATTTATATTATGGCGATCGTCAGTTTCGGAATAGTGTAGATAACCAAAGAGTTCGCAAAAGAAACGACATACTTTTACAAGTTTATTTGCATGCCAACTGTGTGAGCCGATTTTATTTTGTAACGGTAATATATTCGCTTTTTTATTGTATCGATTAAAAAATTGAATAAAATCGAAATATATTGCAAACATTGGTATAATTTGTTTTAGTGATGAACAAATTATTTACTTAGGCCATATGAAATGATTCCTTTATCAAAATTTAGGCGGGGTAAATTTTATGTTTTATTTTCAGCTGGAAGATGACTAGAAAGAGCAGACCCAGAACATTAAAAAAAAACCACAAAATGCAAGGGAATAACATAATCCTTTCATTTTAACAAGTTACGTTACTTTTAACTAAATATTGTCTGTAAAATTAAAGATAACAATTAGACATAAAACTAATATTTAACCTTATTTCGGTCAAAATTTAATAAGCAAAGAAACAAAAAATATAGATCATAAATTTGTATGTATAAAATGGCTGATGGTTTGTAAATAAAAGTGAAATTGTAAATTAAAATTCGTTGTTTTTATTTG
Source organism: Anadara kagoshimensis (assembly GCA_021292105.1). Taxonomy (NCBI): domain Eukaryota; kingdom Metazoa; phylum Mollusca; class Bivalvia; order Arcoida; family Arcidae; genus Anadara; species Anadara kagoshimensis. The sequence goes on from CM037859.1 coordinate 36,702,315, forward strand.
ACTAAGATTAACATAGACTTTATAAATTCGATCCAAACGTGCATAAACCTACATCATGTAATTAAATAACAAATGAAACATTTGCTTTTTCGGATTGTGGTTTGGACATGAATAAGTATGTTCTTGATTACACACTTTGTGGATGCAGCTAGCTTAACAACAAGTGCTTACCTTTCCGGAGCCCCTGGTCCAACTCCCTTGGTGGAAATTCGCATGTTTCATCTTATTTGTCAGTTTCAGTTTTTATTTGGCTTCTTGATTGTGTTTCGGATATGGATAAGTATATTTTTATTGATTATAGTGTAAAAATAAAAATAAAGAACAGTTTCTGAAAATACAGTTATTGAATATTTTTTCAACCACTTGAAAAATATTTCGGTTTCACTTTTTTTTTTCTAAACACTTTTGTTGAGGATAGTATTCAAAGATGGCCGTCTAGTGCTGTAAAATAAACACTGGTATGTAGTCCAAACTGTTTTAAAGTTCACATGTTTGAATATTGAAGAAAAAAGTTGTGTTCTTTTTATCTATGTAAGTGTATATACAAAGTGACTACAGCTGCACAAGTTAAATATTTCTAATCGTCGTAAGAAACGTGATTTATTGAATTACGTTCTAGATGGATCTATTTATGTTGACGATAAAAAATTGTTTATTGCAAAATTTATAAAATTCAACGAAATCGTATATGAAGTTTAAATTTCATTTTTAAGTGTTTATTTTTCAATTGTTAAAAATTGAATCCCACAACATTGAATTGGACTGGTATGTTTTTGATTTCACAATAAATTGTATTTTTATTTGTTGACTCTTGTTGTTCAGCTTGACATCCAGTAAACTGTCTCGAAATTCGAAAAAAAACATAATTAATAATTGAGATTAACCGGTCCATGCCGAAATCGCAAGCAAAAAAGCCAAGTTAGTATATTTTTACTATGAGATAGGATTGTTAAATAATATACTTGTTATATAAAAAAATATTTCAAAAAGCAAACACTAAAAACCAAAAAATTAGAATTTATTGCTTTTAGATATTAATAAAGGTAAAAATGGTTTACTTACGTCGTCAAAATTAAGGGTTTTCAATGCTGGTGGATTAAATTCATCACATCTTTGCCTGTAGGGCCATTTCATTTTCACTTTATATTTAAACGAAGATGCATACACAAAACAAAGTAACACCAAGTAGGACTAAAGTTAATTTCATTTTGCGTCACCAAAAGACCAAAACTTCACGAATGACAGACCTATTGCGCACTTATATTTATATAAATATATAAGTGGCCTTCTACTTAAAAATAACACCTTTTTCTTGAATGCAAATGAGATGTAACAATATATCACCGCAGTTTTTTTAGAAAAATTATTACAAATAAAGACCACGAAATTTTTAAAGGATGAAAAATGCAGACATTTTATTTCAACAGATATACAAAAAGTGTTGAAATGACGTCTTCATTAAATCCTTTACAATTTGTTTCGTTATGATTATTTAGAAAATGTTCTTAAAATAAGATTCGGGCAAATTTTAAGAACATTTATGGTCATAAAGACCATAAAATTTGATTTCAAGAATGATTAAGAAACACGAACATTTAATTCCTGGCAAATATACTCGAAGTGTTAAAAAGCGTCTGTCTTCTTTAAATCCATTACGTATATACTTTAGAATCTTCATGACAACGTAGAAAATATTCTAAACAATGTTGATTAGAACAACTGATTATTTGTGCAAGAGTAATGTTATAATTGTGTTAAACGCCTACGTTAGATGTATAGGACCAAGTGAAATGTACAGCCAGCAACTTGTGTCATAGGACTCTTTGTGCTAGACCATTGGGTACCCATATCGTATAAAAAATCCTAGACTCGTGAGGATAAAATTATCGAACGAAATTAATAATTCTATATTAAAACCTCATAAGTCTAAGATTCTATATATTATATAACTCAAAATATTGAGACACAACATGTACATGTTATCTGATGTTATATAGAAACAGCTGGTTTCGAATTCTTTGTAGACCAGACATCACCTCCATTCTTTGTTATATCCGACAAGTATCGACAACCGACTTTTTTATTTGTGATTCTCTTACCAAAACCATTTCCCGACTATTAACTTTTGCGATATTTGCTATTGATAAATGATAACATTTTCAACAACAAGATCTAGTCGATTTTCTTACGCGATTATTTTGTCCTGGCGAAGTTGCTTCCACACGAATAACCATTTTACATTTCAGAAACCCCTGAAACTGCGACATCTTTTTCACCGCGACAGAAGGCCCGTGATTATTTTCACCTGGTTCATTTTTCCAATTTCAAACCATTTTTAGACTATACGCTGTAAAAATCCCACGTTTAGACAGTCGTGTCTGAATGTACATTTTATAAGATAAATTTAATATTATTATATTAAAAAAATTCTTACCGCGCAACTTTTTCAATGAAACGTAGACTGTTGTTATTAAAACTGTCAAATAATTCCTATAATTAATATTAGTTTTTGCTTTGGAATTGTGATTTGATTTTCCAGAATAATAGTCCGAGCACTATTGATTAGAAATTATATTCCCAAACGACAGTCTAGATGCGTCATTGTGAAATTCAATAATGCTACACACACTTAACGGAAATCTACATCTTAATCCACTAATTAAATGAATTTAAAGTAAAAGTAATATCATTTTAATATGGACAGTTTTTTACTCAGAAGATTACGTAACAAAGCAAACTTCGTGCATACTTTGGAATTATTTATAAATCATTGGAAAATACGAATGTCTAAAATGCTTCTGTGCATACTGATTAAGTTGTGTGTTCATTTTACATATCAATTTAATCAGAAAGTAATTGTTTTAAGAGGAACAAAATTATTAAGAATAGTCCATACTTATTTTTTCCGGGCGTATCACATATATGAGTCATTGCAAGAAAAGTTTTGCGTTTTATTTTCTGAATGAGATGGTATGTACCTTATTACTCATTTATTACGACAAAAAGCATACTTCACAACGGTATATGACATGATAGAAAATTTACTGATTTTCATATCTAAAAGCTTGAAAAACATGTGCTCTGCCGGACATGAATTAAACAGTAATGCATATCCGAATCACAATCCAGAAGCAAAGTAAAAACTTTGGAACTGACAAGTTAGGTTATACACGTGAACTTCCACCAGGGAAATGAGGCAGGGTGCTCCGGAAGGGTAAGCACCTCCTGTTTAGCTAGCTACACCCGCCACGTGTGCGATCAAAATTTTGTGAAAGCATGGAACTATGAGACGTCAAAAATATCCAGGGCATTCCTGGACACAGAGACATCAAACTTGGCAACAATACTGTGATGACGACCATAAAACTGTTTGAGGGCATTGATAAGCCTAGGCTTGCAATATCCCTGTTTATTTGCAAGCAGCCTACTTCGTTGTACAAAGTCTCCTTAGTGGGAACAAGCTCTACCATAGCGTATTAATTGGGAAACAAATACACCATAAGCAGGAGAAGCAGGTATATTGCTGCATAACTTAAAAACTCTTTAAGATAACGTTATTTATAACAAATTCAGCAAATGTTATACCAAAACAACAATACAGCAATAAAATATTACATTCTTTGTAACACAAGCATTAAAATTTGGTTGGCGTATCGGATAGCCTTTTAAGCATATTCACATTAGAAAACAATTTTATGCCAAAATTTTGCCATAAAGTACAATTATTGAGACAACAAGACATGACATGTTCATTCCATTTATTGTGTCTTCACTAATAAAACAGTTTTTACTGGAATTACGGCAACGTAAAAATTATTTGTTTTTATTGTTCATTAACATTTACATTTATTACTTGGTGGAATCGACCAGCTTCGGCATTCTGAAATAAATAGAAAACAAATATGTATTTAAACATAAAAGCATAGAACATATGACACAAGAGGAATTTGATATGAGAAGTATTATATGTTCAAATCAATGGTTCTTGGGTACTTTAGGAAACGGAAATACAAGAAGAAACGCCCTTTGATTTGAGCCATAAGGCTTACTGAGCTTAGAAGTTTATTGATAAATCCAATCCTACCAATTCATGTTTTATGTTTTTGTTTTGTTTTAAACCGTTGGTTGCGTTGGCTAACATGTTGGTTGTCCAATGTTCTTTGCTGCGTTGATTTTATAGCATATTTTGTGTTCTTGTTTTGGATACATTCAAGATTGTCGATTTGTGTGTTTGGTAATACTGATGTTTTTCTTGATTTCAGTGTTTGGTTGTACTGATGTTTTTTCTGATTTGTGTGTTTGGTTGTACTGATGTCTTTGTTGATTTGTGTGTTTGGTTGTACTGATGTTTTTCCTGATTTCAGTGTTTGGTTGTACTGATGTTTTTCCTGATTTCAGTGTTTGGTTGTACTGATGTTTTTCCTGATTTGTGTGTTTGGTTGTACTGATGTTTTTCCTGATTTGTGTGTTTGGTTGTACTGATGTTTTTCCTGATTTGTGTGTTTGGTTGTACTGATGTTTTTCTTGATTTGTGTGTTTGATTGTACTGATGTCTTTGTTGATTCGTTTTTGGTTTTACTGATGTTTTTGTTGATTTGTGTGTTTGGTTGTACTGATGTTTTTCCTGAATTGTATTTTTGGTTGTACTGATGTTTTGTTGATTTGTGTGTTTGATTGTACTGATGTTTTTCTTGATTTGCGTGTTTGGTTTTACTGATGTTTTGTTGATTTGTGTGTTTGATTGTACTGATGTTTTTCTTGATTTGCGTGTTTGGTTGTACTGATGTCTTTGTTGTTGATTTGTGTGTTTAGTTGTACCGATGGTTTTCCTGATTTGTATGTTTGGTTGTACTGATGTTTTATATAGTTGTTATCGTTTTTACCTTCCTGTAATTCTCGTTTTTCATAATCATCTGTTATCGTTTTACACGTCTTCTTCTTCACAATACGGTCCAGCCTTTTCATATCATTGTCACTTATATTTACATCTGGTGTCTTTCGTAACAAACCGGAAGCCCAGTCTACACATTTGCCATACTTATTTTTCCTAAAACATGACCAGGTGATAACGTACTCCGAATCGAAGTACATTAGTCGCCATTCTACCACAAAATTATCCTCTTCTGAAATATCAATTGTAAATGAAGACATTTAAAAAAGGACTACAACTATTTAACTCACTTTTTAACCACTGGAAACTTTAATGTTCGTATAATAGCACTTATTTCTTTCTGAAGTAGAAAGACTGCTGTCTCATAAATCTCTGTGGGTGCCTTTTACATTATATGGTATGCATTGTTATGCCGTGTACATGTTAATACTCTACCGCTGTTTTTATTTGTTAACTTTGGAAAGACTTAACTACCTAGCTTGTTATATTTAATGCGCAAGGAAACATAATTCGAACCAAATTACTCGATCTAATGTCACCTACCTCCCAGTCCGACGACTAGAGGCCGCGGTGGTCAAATGGATAAGACAAAGGGTATCTCACCGCTGTGAGTTCGAGTCCCGCTCAGACCACATGTGAATTTTCCTTGCCGTTGGCTTTTATTAGTTCAACCGGTGCCACTGGGAGAGTGGTACGCTTATCTGCGGCGTTTTGACTCGGTGAGTCTCCCTGAGTACAAACTGGTACAAGACAGACCATAAAACACACTCGAACTTCACATGCATACACGAACTTGTTTATATATTAATCCATCGTGATTAATAAAGTAGTTCTCGTCGTGAACAGCTGAACAAATTGCTGACTCGACGTTAAGCAACATTCAACAATAACTATTCCACCCACTGAGTTAATGTGAAATACCCCAGTGTCTTTGAACTAAAAAAAGCAGCATGAAACAGCTCCAAAGACAACAAACTCGATTATTCTAAAAAAATTAAATTTAAATAATTTTACCTCTAAGTATTAAATTAAAGTTTTGAAAAATATTTGTTAGTATGACGTCTAGTGATGCAAAGTTGAAACAGTTTAATAATAATAATTATAATAAAAATTATCTTCTAAATACCAAGTTTATATTCAAAGAAGAACATAGTCAAAACGAATTCTCACACGGGAAACTACCAAGTTTTAATACTTAACTATATAAGTATCACTTATTCAAAATGTGATTTGTCACTGTTTTATCAAAATCATTTGTGTCATTTTGAAATTGTTTGCTGTAATGTTTACATTTTTAACAACAATCTTGACAGCATGTTTGGGAATTATTGTTTTTCTTGTCTGTGCATTTAAGGACAAATCATATCATTTTTAAAAATGTTGGCTGTTTCAAATTAATTGTTAACAAAATTATTATACTGACAGCGTTCTTTAGGGAATATTTATATTTTTGGAAAATTTTCTGATCTGTCCATTTAAGGAAAACATCATATCTTAACTGTCCTAATAATCCTTCAACAATCATTCTTACCTAAGGTCATATTGAACTTTGAACCATCTTTGTCTCCCAAAGGTGTATATTCACGAAGGACAATAGTACAAACAGTAGGATTAAACTTCAGTCTAAAAGAGGTAAAAGAAAAAAAGAAAAATGTTTGATTCTTTTTAAATAATATCATAATATCCTATAACATTTTTATACATTTACGCTTCTATTTGTACAAGTGGCGGGTGAAGCTATCCAAAAAGGAGGTGCTTAAACTTCCGGAGCACCCGGCCTCAATTCCCCGGTGGGAACTTGTCAGTTTCAAAGTTTTTACATTGCTAATGGATAGTGATTCGGACATATATTAGTATGTTTGTTTTTGATATATATGTGTTGTCCGTCCGTAACTGTATCTGTTACTTCTATTAGGAACTTGAAAAATTGGACTGATATAAAGGAAAATATAAATGTAATGTAGATATAAACTGTACTCATAACACGATATGGATATATCGTGATTTACTTCAAACTATGTCAACTGGCCATGGTTCTGGACAACCACAAATACTTGTATGATCTAATCAAAAATAAAAATAAAATACCGTGAAGCTGAAAATTATATAAAACGCGTGAACATCCACTGGCGATTTGAGGCCGGGTGTTGCAGAAGAATAAGCATCTCCTGCCTAGCTACATTGGCCACTATTGAAATCAAAACAGAGAGAGAAAAAGAAACATGGAAGTATGGGTAGTTAAATGTATTTTTATCATTTTGGATACAGAGACAACATTCTTATCAACAATATGACTCTCATAAACCTTTTAAAGGTCTTTGATAAGCCAAGGCTTGCAATTTCCCCGAGTCAGCTATTTATTTGTAACAGCTTGTTTCGTTGTATAAACTTCCCGTATAGGATGTAAGCTTCACTAAAGCGCATAGATATTGAAACAAATACACCATAAGGGAAGGCAGGAGAAGCAGCCTGAGGTTTATTTTGTTTCATACAAAAGTTAACAATTGAAAAAAATGGAATCTTCATGTTGATGTTTCAATTGTTTTTCTGGAATAATCGTAACTTTTTAGTATTAAACGTATATAATCCGTATCACAAATCCAGTCATTTGCTTAAGTATTCTAGAACTTTGAAATTCGAAATGTATGAAGATTACTTTTTAAGTATCTTAAACATTTGTGATGGCCGCAAATTATTGGAAGTACATTTGTAATAACAAGCAAATATGGCTATATTGACATAAACAATTACGCGAAAATTATCCGGCAATGGCCAAAATGTTATCCATTTTTTCTTGGCAGAAACTCTCGGCAACCCACTGAAAATTTGTTTCTATATAGCGAGTTTCCTTTTTATTATTATTTCAATATTTTTATGACTAACGAATATGTTTAATTCAAGTATAAAAAATAAAAAATAGTATTTGCAATTTTGCATCGTTAAATATAATAATAATGATTAACATAAAATATGTTGCTAAATAGTTTTGGTTCGAATACGCGAAAAAAATGTTTTGAGAAAAAAGTGTAATTTACAACATTATTGTATAATAAATATATCATCAGTTATTACGGTTTTTTAATCTTCCGTCGATTACACTCATTTATTTACATTTATTGTCTTAATTTATATTTTATTTTAGTGCATTGAAAAACCAAAGTAAAACTGAAAAACTTGCATCTCATAGAACAGGTGAGCTGCCATCAGCAAAGACATGTGGTTTCTATATGGTTATCAAACCATCTGGTTCCTGCAAAGAACAGAAATTATGGACTCAGGGATATTGCAAGCCAAAGTTTATCAAGGCCCTAAAAATTTTAATAAGTTGTCTCTCTATCACAAATTCCCTTGAATATAGCTGACGTCGAATAGTTCCATAATCCTTTCATTTTCAAATTTAACATAGGTGGTAGTTACCCTTCCGGAGCATCTGGCCTCACTTTCCTGCTGGAAGTTCACATTTTTGGGATTGTGATTTGACCTTCTGGAGCACTCGGCCTCACTTCCCTGTTGGATGGACGTTCGCGTGTCGAACCTAACTTGTCAGTTCCAAAGTTTTTACTTTGCTTTTGGATTGTGATTCGGACATGGATTAGTGTTTGTTTTAAATTGGTATGATTGTTTTTTTTTTTATTCTTATAAGTGAAATTTTCCTACCTAGAACTTCTGATTGCGGCATTTCTTCCGTGTATCCATTCTACTGTTCCACTGAGTGTTGGTGGTGCATTCCTATTTCGACATGGAGATTTTACTCTTACAGGGTAATATTTACCAGCAATCTTCATGAAAATAAATCATTAAGAATTACTGTTATAAATTACGAAATGTCAAAACAAACATTACAAATATTCTATATAGATCTGTTCTAGAAAAAAATGGATTTTCTTCCTGGTGTTGAATATTCGAAAAGGATTCGAATAACAACCCACGGATAATCGAAAGGAAAAATCGATTGCACGGAACAGGTTGCAATATATCGCGTGAAAAAATGTTTTTAGATATATTTAATGATCATTTAAAATCTTATATTGCTCAGGGTTATAGCCGATTCTAAAATTTATTTCAATTTTGTTTAAAAGTATGACGTCTACGTCTACATTGACAATTTAATCGCCCGTTTGCTTTGTGCGTTTTATTCTAAGTATTCAGTACTTTTTCTTCTTAATGACATTCTGTTGCAGTTTATTTTAAATGTGTTCAGAACTGCTGCAAGACACTAAAGAAATGAAATTGATTACAGAAGTAGGAAAGAATTTGACATTGCGCACACTGAATAATTCGAGTGACAAATTATTTTACGCATGAAAATTGTCCAATTATTTCATACTTCAATAAAAATAAAAGAAAAAATTATTTCATTTATTAGGATTCAATTTATATTTTTTCAACAAGTCAACAATTTAAACAACAATATAGCCTTATCAAGAATAAATATTATCGTTTTGGCGTAAGAATTCAAATGGCTCTTTGCGACGGCCATAATAAGATTGCTTCACTAAGAGCCAATCAAATCACGCTGATCTGACATTTAAATTATTGAAATCGAGGAGAATTGAATTGAATTTGAATTATTTATAATTATTAAGGTTAAAGGATTAGTTATCTGCTAAGATAATCAGAATATCCTGAGCACCCAGCTTTACGTTCCTGGTGGAAGTTCGCGTAATTAATAAATTGCCAGTATTTTAATTTTTATTTTGCTTTTTAATTGTGATTTGAACATGGACCTGTATATTTGTTCTTAAATGTAATAAGATACGATTATTAATACAGTCAAACCTAAAGACCATCCAAGGGAACCAGTAAAAGTGGCCTGTATCGGCAGGTAGTCGTTATATACAGGTTCAAATAATATGAATAAAAACAACTGGTATACAATTATACTGACCTTTATAAGAAGTTGGTCCTTATATAGAGGTGGTCTTTAAGGCAGGTTAAACTATGAAAAAAATGTTACTTACGTCGTCCAAGTTTACATGTTTAACTGTCGATGGATTATATTCATCACATTTCGGTGCTTTCCCTTTCTTGTTTCCATATATTTCTCGATATGAACACACACACGCAAACAGTAAAGCAACACAAAATATGATCAAGTTTGATTTCATTTTGTGTAAGCCTTAAATCTAGCACTTCGTAGGTGACAGACCAGTGAGCGACAAGTCTGGTATTTATACAGCATGCTTTTTTACACCACTGGTTGGTAAGATTTATTACTACTCAAGCAATGAAATCATCTTAATTTGCATAAAGTGCAATTTTTGAAGTATTCTTGGTTTTATATTATTTTCTTCTTCAAACCTGACACATTTAAACATTTGACAGTTTTTATGATGTGCCAAAAATTTAAATGGACAAATACGAAAGCTTGTTAGTGCCATTTCTTCAAAGTAAAAAATCAATAAATCGTACAAACGATTTTTTTACTCTGAAGAAATGGCACTAACAAGCTTTCGTAACAAAAACTTGCAGGAAAGAGCGTTTTTATCTTATCATTAGTCTTTCAAATCACGTTTGTTGGCTATCCATGCCTTAAATCTACCAGGCTATAAATATCCATAATGAAACACAAATAAACAAATCCATGTCCAAATTACAATCCATAACCCAAGTCAAGACTTTGAAAACCCGCAAATTAAGCAAAACGTGAACTTCTACCAGGGAAGTGAGGCCGGGTGCTGCTAATGGTTCGGTTAAAATTTGCTTTTAATTCTAATTTGGAAATACAATAACATTACTTTTTTCCTCCACCAAAAATTAACAAAAATTGTGATCTATATTTTTAATTGCGTATAAATAGTCTGAACAAATCATAATTGTTTGCAATTTCTTTAGCTACTTTCCAAAATGATTATATTGTATATTTTATATTTGTTTGAATATTTTGCGAGCTTTATACTGACAGAAAAAATGTGCCTTGTAAACTTTATTTCATTTGATCCTTTATAATCAAGAACAAAAGTACTAATCCATGTCTAAATCGAAATCAAGAAGCAACGTATAAACTTTGAAACTGAAAAGTTAGGTTAGACACGTGAACTTCCACCAGGGAAGTGAGGACGGGTCCTCCAGAAGGGTAAGCACCTGCTGTTTAGCTCGGTACAACCGCCACGTGTGTAATCAAAATTGGGTGAAAGGAACATGGAACTATGGGACCTCAAATATATCCAGGCCAATTCTAGGCACAGAGACATCAAACTTATCAACAGTACTGTGATGACGACCATAAATATTTTTTGAAAGCCTTGATAAGCCTAGGCTTGCAATATCCCTGGGTCAACAATTTATTCGCAAGTAGCCTGCTTCCCGTAGTTGGAACAGGCTCTACCATGGCGTATTATTTGGGAAACAAACACACCCAGGTTTGTTGCTGCATAGAAATGGAAAGTTGACAATAGAAAAATTGAAGTCATCACGTTTGTCACATAGTTTCAAATGTAGCCTTTCTTGAGCGTCATAGTTGAGGTTAGAGTCTAAAAAAACATAAATACAAGAACATTGTAGGGATGACACTCATTTTTAGAGGGAAAAAATCGTAAAAAGACATCAACCGTAAATTGTCCAGTTTTCAAAAACCTTGTATTTCTAACAAACTCTGGCCCCTATGCACTAGATTGATATTTTCCTCATTGATTTGTAAACTTTATTAACCCCCGCCGAGAAATCGGCAATGGGAGATAGTAATGCATTCCGTGTGTCCGTCCGTCACAACGTTTGTCTACGCTAGTTCTCCTAAACCATCCATACAATATTCATGAAATTTTACAGTGATGATCCGTGGGAAGTGTAGTTGTACATATCTTGAACCAGTTCCGGCTATAGATTTTTAAAGGAGGTATGACCCTTTGTAGTTTTTTTCGTCCGTTACAAAGTTTGTCCGCACTAGTTCTCCTATACTGTCCACCCAATATTCATGAAATTTTACAGCAATGGTCAGTGTGAAGTATAGTACCATTTCCGGTCCATTAGCTTTTCTAGGAGTAATGACCCTTTTTAGTTTATTTTCGTCTGTCATGAAGTTCTCTGCACAGTTCTCCTAGCTGCTTTGCAGTTCGCAGCTCATTGCTGTTTGCTAGTTTGAAAATTTGGGTCATTACTTGATGTCCTTGAATAAAAATAAAGTCAATTCTTAAAAAAAAATGAAAACACATGTAATTAGGACATGGAAGTTATTTTTGTGTTTTACTTATCAGTTTAGACAAGGACCACGCACCAATCCCCATTTCCTCTGTCTGGTAAATCATATGACGTAAACTCTGACTAAATTCTATAAAAGCGGTTGTTAAATTGAATTACATGACCAACCCTGTATCAGTCCTTAAAAAGCCGCATGCTTAAAAATACTGGTTATGTTAGGCTCATTCCGCGTGGGTTAGAGTTACGTTCCCATCTGTCGCTAAGGTCAACCACAATGGCGAACATAAATAAACGGGTTGCGGAACATTCTGTTGCTTCGTGCTTTAGACAGTGATTTGAAACGCATGAAAGTATTAGTTTGAGATATTGAAGGGCAACAAAGAGACTGTTAGACTCCTTTATTATGCGACCACTGCGGTAGCTCAGTAGGTAGAGTGCTCGCTCCGTAAGTGGGGAGGTCGTGGGTTCGAACCACGGCCGGGTCTGACTCAAGACTTGAAAGTGGGTAGTGACTGTTCTTTCGCCAAGCACTCGGCATTACGAAATGAAAGTCATAGTTCTTTCGGATTGGAACTTAATATAAACGAGGTCCCGTGTCACGGTGGGCTTGGCACGCTAAAGAACTCTGCTGTATAATGCCATCAATGCAACTCACAGGCAAAATTTCTGCACTTTCGCCTATAGCTGGTGACGTCTTGATATAAGTGAAATATTCTTGACTGGGACGTTAAACACCATTACTACTACTACTACTTTAGTATGCCCAAATTTAGTATCGATTTATGTTTCGTCTGTAGGTACTCAAACTAGGTACCAGTAAGTGAAAAATATTAATCTTTATTCAAATTTATTTGATTTTATATGGATATGAAGAGTATTTCCCTGTCACAAACATAGTGGTTCCTACAGTAAGTTTTATTTTTCACACTATGTCAATCATGTCGGCAAAAAAGCATTTGATAATCTATAAAATGCATGTTCTGAATATAAACTAAGCATAATAATAATAATTAATAACTTTTAATTATTACATAATTGTACAGTTTATCATTGGAATACAAATATTGTTTATGTGGAAAAATTAAAACTCATTTAACTTTTAACCGTTTTAAGGAACCTACGATATATGTTTCCTTATAACTTGGGGCGCGACCTCTATCTATAATGTCAAAAAGACTTGATTGAATTATGATTAATAAGGTTATTGTCCCAGTTAAAGTGGCAAAATGTTTTACCTTTGCAGTACGCCAGGTTAATGACTTCATAACTTATCATCTGTCATCATTATTGCGAATGGTTTAGTGAGAAAATTGATATTCATAAATACAAATTTATTTTGTACATGTATGTATTATTGAGTGATGTACTGGACAAAGGAGATTCAGAATGGTTAAAAAACATTCAGGACAATTTATATAAGAATCCATAAATTAAAAGAAATCAACCCTAGACCTCCATTACAGTACAGATCAGTAGCTCATGTGGTAGAGTGCTCGCTCCATAAGTGGGAGGTCGTGGGTTCGATCCCCGGTCGGGTCTGACCCAAGACTTGAAAGTGGGAAGTGACTGTTGTTTCGTCAAGCACTCGGCATTACAAAATGAAAGTCACGGTTCTTTCGAATGGGAACTTAAAATAAACGAGGTCCGTGTCACGATGGGTTTGGCACGCTTAAGAAACCCTGCTGTATGATGCCATCAGCGCAACGCACAGACAAAATTTCTGCACTTTCGCCTATAGCTGGCGACGTCTTGATATAAGTGAAATATTCTTGACTGGACGTTAAACACCATTACTACTACTACTACTTTAGTATGCCCAGATTTAGTATCGATTTTATTTTCTTTTGAAAGTACCCAACTAGGTACCGGTAAGTGAAAAAATATTAATCTTTATTTAATTTTATTTGATTTTATATGGATATAAAGAGTATTTCCCTGTCGTCACAAACAGAGTGGTTCCTACAATAAGTTTTATTTTAACGATGTCAATCATGTCGGCAAAAAGCATTTGATATAATCTATAAAATGCATGTTCAGAATATAAACTAAGCATAAAAATAATAAATATCTTAAATATTATATAATTGTACAGTTTATGAACAGAATACCAATATTGTTTTTGTGTAAAAATTTTAAATTCATTTAACTTTTAGCCGTTTTAAGGAATCCATGATATATTTTTCCTTGTAACTTAGGGTGCGTCCTCTATCTATATATAATGTTAAAAAGACTTGATTGATTTATGATTTAATAAGGTTATTGTCCCAGTTTAATCGAAAACATCACCATATTAGATGAAGTGGCACAATGTTTTACCTTTTGCAGTACGCCCAGGTTAATGACTATGTTTTTTTTTTCTTCATAACTTATCATCTGTCATCATTATTGCGAATGGTTTAGTGGAAAATTGATATTCAAAAATACAAATTTGTTTTATACGTTGTAGTATATATATACGTGTATGTATTACTGAGTGATGTAATGGACAAAGGACGATTCAGAATGGTTAAAAACATACAGGATTTCATAAAAGAAATCAACCCATAGACCCCCATTTACAGTACAGATCAGTAGCTCAGTTGGTAGAGTGCTCGCTCCATAAGTGGGAGGTCGTGGGTTCGATCCCCGGCCGGGTCTGACCCAAGACTTGAAAGTGGGTAGTGGCTGTTCTTTCGCTAAGCACTCGGCATTACGATATGAAAGTCACAGTTCTTTCAAATGGGAACTTAAAATAAACGAGGTCTGTTTTTACGATGGGCTTGGTACGCTTAAAGAAGCCTGTGGGACCCCTATATGTAGTAACTACCACAAATGTAGTAACTGTCACAAATGTAATAAAATTGTGTCACATATGTAGTAACGAACCACAAATGTAGTAAGGTTTGTCACATATGTAGTAAATGTTGGTCACAAATGTAGCTAAATTTTACCACAAATGTAGCAACAAAATTTTACCACAAATGTAACAACTTAATTCTCGCACAAATGTAGTAAAATTTAAAAATTGATAATTTTTTTTCCAATATGGATAATATCTTGGCTAATGTTAATAAATGACAAGCACGTGCACTGTGGTTTCTCTGTCAGGTAATTAAAGGTATGTATGTCGGGTAATTTAATACGGAGCCCCTGAAGGGACACACTTGAAAAAAAATATTAAATCGTATAAACGATATACTAAATCGTTATAACGATATACTAAATCGTAATAACGATATACTAAATCGTTATAACGATATATTAAATCGATATAACGATATACTAAATCGTTATAACGATATACTAAATCGTTATAACGATATATTAAATCGTTATAACGATATACTAAATCGTTATAACGATATATTAAATCGTTATAACGATATACTAAATCGTTATAACGATATACTAAATCGTTATAACGATATATTACAACTAATGTAGAAATGGCGGCCGAAGGGTCTGTCAGCGTACAGGCACGAGGGTACCACATACACCAATGTACCCGACAGACGCCAGTGTACCGGAAACGGTCATGTCTAAGTTGTATATGGATTCGGATTGAGAAAAAGTCGCGGATTTATATATTTACTTGATTGTTTCAGTAATAATGCACTATGTGTTACATTTTATATCTTGCAAATAAAGAAATTCAATGTCCTATATGCCTTAATGGATACAAAAATTAATTTTTTAATTATGTATTTCCGGATTCCATTAAATTCTTAAAGTATCGTGCAGCCATATAACCGTCCATTTAAACTCATAACATGGATGTATGTATCTAATATATTAACTAATTTTAAACTAAAGAATTATTTAAAAGACAATTAAAATATTAACACGGGTATGGTGGTGAATGTAGTGTACGGGTCTGTAGTATGTGATATACAACACGGGTATGGTGGTGAATGTAGTGTACGGGTCTGTAGTATGTGATATACAACACGGGTATGGTGGTGAATGTAGTGTACGGGTCTGTAGTATGTGATATACAACACGGGTATGGTGGTGGATGTAGTTAACGGGTCTGTAGTATGTGATATACAACACGGGTATGGTGGTGGATGTAGTGGTAATTTAATATATACCCGATTTGTTACTTTCGGAACATATGTTCTAAAGGTCTAAGAATATTGACATTGCCAAAATGTAGTGTTACAAAATAACACTTTCGAAATCCGGGCACAATGGTTGGTTGATTGGTTGGTTGGTTGAATGTTGCTTAACGTCGCATCAGCAGTTGTTCAGCTATTCGCGACGAGAACTATTTAATTAATCTCTATGGATTAATCTATGAACAATTTCGTGTATGCATGTGAAGTGCGAGTGTGTTGTATGGTCTGCCTTGTACTAGCGCGCACTCAGGGCGACTTTACCGTGCTAGCTCACAGAATCAGTACGCCGCAGACGAGCGTACCACCCCCCCCAGTCCATTATACTGATACCAGGTGAATCAGTAAAGGTCAACGGCAAGGAAAATTCACTTTCCCACATGTGACGGGAATCGAACTTACAGCGGTGAGAGACCCTGGATTTGAAGACTGACGGCTTATCCATTAGGCCACCGCGCCCCGGGCACAATGGAATAGTTGGCTTACCTAAACCCCTTACTCTTCGGTTTTATTAATATTATTTGATTTTATTTATATGGTACATTCTATGTTACTTCCGGAACATGTGTTCCGAGGGTATGATACTCGTCTTTAGCGTTGACCTTATTTTTTTTTATTTGACGATGGCAAATACTTTTATAGTTATAGGAAAATACCGTATTTTATATACATATTTCGTTGATTTTCAAAATGTGTTCCCTAGATCTGTTTCTATTCTATAGTGACAATGCCCACATGAGGTGTACAATAAGGTATTTCAAAAATTACCAAACAGTCGAAGTTCATTTTGCCCGAAAATTTTACTTTATACATATTCCAAGGGCTTAGATGGATGAGATCTAAGGCACTGTACTGAGAGAATCATACTTGGTAGTGACTTTATATATTAACTTGAATTTGAAATTGTCAGTGAAAGCTTCACCATGCCAGAACCTTTTACTTTCCACATATGTATAATTTATTGTGTAATGAAAATGCTAAGATTGCTGCTTTAGGTCAAAGTGTCCCAAAGCACTACAGGAAACAGTGACATTGCCTCAGAATAGTATATCAACACGATGTTACCAACTGTTTACCACAATATAAACCAAACTATGCTCCAACACTTTACGACTATATGAAATCTACAGTACGTCTATCGAATGTTTTACCCAATGTGTTCCAAGACATTGATTACAACACTTGGTAGTGAAGCTTTACTTTGTTCAGGCACTTTACTTTCCGTCTATATATACTGTATGATGGTATTGGTTTACATTGAAACTTTAAGCCAATGTGTTCCGAGGCACTGGGGTTAACCATACTTGGTAGTGACATTTAATTGTGAAATGTGATAAAATTTGTTTTATTGGATGTTTTATAAATGGAAGGCGAATGTTGAATAAGTAACTGTTACTTATTTAATGATGAAGGCTGCAATGTTGAATAAGTAACGTACTTCAGGTATCCCATATACGAGTACCTATGTTCTATAGCACCAAAACACCAATCTTCTTCCAGTAGCAAGCCAAACCTTACAGCATCCGAGTTGATCAAATCACATTTAACTGGGATATAGTCTAGGTTGGAAGTTGAGTATGTGGCTGATGCAGTCAGCATCATATGGTCAGTCAATCATAACACAGAAAAGACTGACCATTTGAAGTAAGCACATCGACAATGATGCTTATGTGGCAAGCCGAGGCACACCCTGTTGCACCGATTAAGCATGTCAAGGCTAAGATCTGTGATAAAGTGTTTTCTTGCCACAACAGGCACCGTCATTGCTGTTGATTAACTGTTGTTTGTTCTGGAAAAAAAATATATTGGAAGTGGTCAGAATATTTAAAGGTATTAATACTGATCCATCTCTGAGATATGGCAATATAGTAAAAATATTAAAATGAGATTTAAAATAGCTAGCTGGGTAATAGGTTATGTCTGTTGTCTTGAGCACAAGCCCAATAACGTTTGTTAAAAACATTGCGGTAATGCAGGAAATAGATAAAATCAGCAGACATGACCGTGTTTTGTACAAAACTAGTGCAAAACTAATTGTAACTAAAATAATAGCTGCAGATCACTGTTGAGACAAATAACAGTTTCATCATAAAAAAGGCTACATGATCGAACTGAAAGTATTGTCGATCATCAAATCAAAAAAACTAATGTTTCATTATTCAAATGAGAGCAAGTCAAGAGAATTTCTAAGAAGAAACACAAAAATGTTGACTTCAGTTATTCTTTCAATGTTATCTAATGGCATAAAAAAGGATTATTTGCTTCACAATATCTATCATTTACTTGACCATACCATCATGTACTTGACCAAACCTATCATTACTGACCATTCCCATTATATACTTTACAAAAACCATATTGAAATTGGCAAGAATCGGCATGCACTTGGCAGTAATTACCATATACATGTAATCAAAATCAAAAACAAACATACTTATCCATTTCCGAATCACAATCCAGAAGCAAAGTAAAAACTTTGGAACTGACAAGTAGGTTAGACACGTGAACTTCCACAGGGAAGTGAGGCCGGGTGCTCCGGAAGGGTAAGCACCTCTGTTTAGCTAGCTACACCCGTCACGTGTGTAATCAAAATTGTGTGAAAGGAACATGGAACTATGAGACGTCAAATAATCCAAGGCAATCCTGGACACAGAGACATCAAACTTATCAACAATACTGTGATGACGACCATAAAACTTTTTGAGGGCCTTGATAAGCCTAGGCTTGCAATATCCCTGAGTCAACAATTTATTTGCAAGCAGCCTACTTCGTTGTACAAAGTCCCCGTAGTGGGAACAAGCTCTACCATAGCGTATTAATTGGGAAACAAATACACCATAAGCAGGAGAAGCAGGTATATTGCTGCATAAAAAAGGAAAGTTGACAATAGAAAAATTGAAGTCATCACGTTTGTCATAAAATTTCAAATGTAGCCATTCTTGTGCGTCATAATTCAGGTATAAGTCTAAATATGAAGCAGAACTTGAGGAATCAGTCGTGTCTTTTATTTCAAGCTCACTAGGATAGATGACATTTACATAGTCTCCAAATTTAGGAATGTTAAAACACAGACTCATCTATGTATCTGTATGTTGAATGAATGATTTGGCGACAGTTTTCTCTCCAGATTTAACAAGGTTCTGCATACATTCTGCTTCGTAAGAATAAAGAAACAAATCAGCAAGCAATGGTGCACAGTTTGTACCCATTGGTATACCGATTGTTTGCTGAAATACTATATTACCAAACACAACAAATAGTTATCTATCAAAAAACTCCAACATTTTGTTGATGGTATCTTCAGTATATTTTTGTTTTGAATCCGTATGATGCTTGACAAAATAACCAGAATCCCTGTTCAGCACCAGATATTTGTATCTTGGCTTACCGTTTTTGTAGAAGAAAGACAAGTGAATATTTCTTTAAGACGTTCTTTCAATTTAGAATGAGGGATTGTGGTGTATAGTGTAGAAAAATCAAATGTTTTTATACTTTTTACATGAGATAAAGTATTAGAAGCAAGATGTTCAAGTAATTCTTTAGAATTTTTTAGAATCCACATTTGGTTGATTCCAGATGTAGAATATACTTTTTCTGAATAAGACTGAAGACCATCTTTGACGATTGTCAAAATTTGTGTTAGAGTTACGATAATGATTTAGTAGTACATTTAGATGAGCCTGCTATATATCTTCGTTGTATGGATTTTTATGAAGTTTAGGAATCCAATACAGTAAGGAAGATCAAGATCTTCCTCTTTAAGATTGATACCAAAAGACTCGAAAACTCCCTATGGTAGGAAAGAACTTCATCTTTGGTAAAATTAGTTCTAGAATATGCCAGGGTTATTTGATATACTATCTAAACCAAGCTATTGACTCTATCATCATATACTTGATAATAATAACATTTAATTGGCAATTTTCATCATATACCTAGCAATACCTATCATATATTTGGCAAATATTCATCATGCACTTCACAATATCCATCATCTATTTGACAATATTATTGAAACCTTCACCAATCTCATCCAGCATTAATTTGTGGTCTTGACACCCAGAGATCGGACGTTCTCATGTCGGACAGATCAGCAAAGCAACTGACGAAGCAACACTTAACATGTTTTTTCCATCCCTGGATACAGACGTTGCATAACTGAATTCAACAAACAGGGATGTAAAACATTCAACCTTCCAGGTTTAGATAATCTGAGTCCAGGCAGCCATTTGTAATGCAAACATTAGTAGCCCAGCTGAATTTTGGCGGAAACAGAGAGAAGAGTTATATGGCACTCGACAGCACTACCACTGGTTGCAACAAAAATTGTTCCTATAAGATGGAATTTTTAACTGGCAAATCGAGTAGATTTGATCAGTAGCCCTCTAAAACATAGGAATCCACACTTTGATCATTCAAATTGGACATTGGCAAATGTGTTGACATGCTCTTTAATGAAAGAAATTGACCATAAGGCAATGCATGAGATAGATGTACACAACCTCAGGTGAGCGCTAAGGTCCATGTGCCTCATGTTTCACTTGTAATCTATACTAAGGTGGTAAGTTCCAAAATGGTGGGACATTAACCAAGAAGAAAGCAGCAACATAAAGCAATAAAATACAACATGTTTTCAGTGTTAAATCTAGTAGTGTGTTTAGAAAGGAACATTTTCAATATCCTATAAAACACAATAACATCAACATTTTAACATGCACGTAACGATCATTATAGCTCACTAAGGCTTTAACAAAGGGATCATTTGGCGAAATAAATTAACAAATTAATTTTTGTATCTATTAAGGCATATAGGACATTTAATTTCTTTATTTGCAAAATATAAAATGTAACACATAGTGCATTATTACTGAAACAATCAAGTAAATATATAAATCCGCGACTTTTTCTCTATCCGGATCCATATACAACTTAGACATGACCGTTTCCGGTACACTGGCGTCTGTCCGGTACACTGGTGTATGCGGTACCCTCGTGCCTGTACGCTGACAGACCCTTCGGCCGCCATTTTTACATTAGTTGTAATATATCGTTATAACGATTTAGTATATCGTTATAACGATTTAATATATCGTTATAACGATTTAGTATATCGTTATAACGATTTAGTATATCGTTATAACGATTTAATATATCGTTATAACGATTTAATATATCGTTATTACGATTTAGTATATCGTTATAACGATTTAGTATATCGTTATAACGATTTAGTAAATCGTGGTAACGATTTAGTATATCGTTATAACGATTTAATATTTTTTTCAAGTGTGTCCCTTCAGGGGCTCCGTATGTTTGTGTTTGATTAGAATGGGTCCTCACAATCTGATGGCCAAGTGTTTATAATCAGGGTCAATTTTAAAGTGCAAGACCGGATTTGGTATAAAATAAAAATATCATGTAACCTTTTAATATTAATAAATACACGCACCACACATACATGTGTATATTAATTAATCCAGGTCATAAGCCCGAGCACTAGTAGGTTTTTACGTCATTCCATGCACAAAATGTGTTATAATGAACATAATGGTACAAAAATCTATTATTGAGAATTGCCGTTGAATTCAGGCCACTTTCTGATTTGTTCTAAAAATTACAGCCACATTTTGAGCCACCGACATTATCAGTAAACACTTTAATCTCAAAACTAGAAAGCCATTTAGGAATACTTACAATACCATTTAATAACTCAACATATGTTGACTGCATTAGTAATTTTCCTTCATATCAAGATAATTCTGATTTTGTGAAAAGGTTTGGAAAGTTTATTCCCCAAAACAAACAAATGAATGTTTAAGCATAGTTTCCTTATCGAGAGGAATTTTAACATTCATGCCAATGTTTATTTCTAAACCTAAAAACCCTATATAGAAAAGGGACTAATGGTTTAATCATCAAATTATGGGACTCGATTTCATTCCACATATTGGAAAAACAACATTCCACTAAATTTTTACATTCGTCACTACTTGCCAGCTAATACAAATCCTCCAAGTATTAAACATGTGACGGGTATAGCAAGCTTACCAAGAGGTGCTTAACCTTCTAGAGCACCTGGCCTCACTTCCCTTGTAGAAGTATGTTTTTGTTTGATATCACTCTGTGGCTTATAGTTTAGAAGTCACTCAATTCTTGAAAACATGAGCAAACTTTAGAGAACCCCTAAATGGTAAGCATTTATCTGTGAAGTAATAAATGCCGACTTTTTTTAAAACCTAACAGCAGCTGTTGGCCTACAATTGATTAAAAGGTAATAATTCTATCGATCAACAGTTAATAACTTTAGTTTAGTATTCTTATACATCCGTAACCTACAATAATGTAATTCAAATGAATATACACAAATATAGTTTTTCAGAAGGATTGTTTTTTCATAGTTGACAGATTATTTGGTGCCCATTAAAAGGGCATTTATCAAATAACATTATTGTTAGTGAAATAGTAATAGTGTTATCAAATTAAGAACTAAAAAGGAAAAAAAACATAACTGCCATTTGATTTCGTTTGGTTGCACTTTTAAAATGGCATCTAACTAAAAAGAAAAAAAACTGCCTTTTGATTTCGTTTGGTTGCACTTTTGAAATGGAATCCCATTTCAATTATTAACAACTTTGAAAGAGTAAGTTTCCATCTGTTGCAAAAATTTCCTTACCACCGTAAAATCATTACAAACAAGTAAACAATGTATATGTTTTAGATTACAGCGATGAACTATGAGTACAAGAACTCTGCATTAGTTTGGAAACTAAGATAAGTTAACACTGAAATAAGATTTGATCTTGTTGCTTGTGACCTCATTGAAATAAATCTAATTAATTTAATATGCTGTACTCAATTTATATTCCATGTAAAATTCTATTTCGCTTATGTCTTGTTTGAAAACAACATACAAGTCAAATAGTAACGCATAATATAACCTTCGCAACATGGAAGAGGGTATTATTTCAGTTGTTTATATTGCTCAAAGACGGGACAGAATACATACGTATTTTGTCTTATTGCAGATGAATATCTATGGGATTCTGTGGATGAAGAACCGAAAACATGAGAACTTGTTGCATTAGACACAAGTTGAAGGTATGCCCGAGTGTGAAAATTAGCAACTTCGTTTTTCAAGTCACATATTTTAAACCTTACTTTAATCTCAACAAGCTGATGGAAAACAAATTCCCCACATGGACAGACACGGAGAAATATAAACTCGAGTTAAGTTGTCGCGCGCTATCTTGGTTACTATTACGTAATATTTCCCAACGCACTGGTGCATGCACGTTTGTTTACGAACAAAATAAAGGAGATCTATGATGACTCAGAACTGCCAAATTTTATTTCAGAAGCTGATATCGGGTCACTTGAATGAACGTTGTGAACATTTTTTGGCAATTCTAGTGTTGCTTATCTAAATCAAATATTTATTTATAAAACAAACTTCATAAAACTCAAAAGGATTGCGTGCATCGACACTTTAACAGACGACGTAGAGATAGTCAAAGGTGCTATAAAGATAATTTGTATATTTAAATATGAATGCTATTAGCGAAAGGGAGAGTTTGAACCTCTAATAATTACATGATGGATTTCTAAGAACTATGTAAAACATCATAATAAAAAAGCCAACCACAAGTTCTAGAGAAATAGCTACAACTAAAGAGAGATAACTCTAATATATTAAAACCAACATCCAAATCACAGTCTAGAAACCCAAAGTTTGAACTTTGAAAACTGACAAATAAAGTTAAAGAAGTAAAATATCACCATGGGAGTGAGGCAGGGTGTTCCGGAAGGGTAAGCACCTCCTATTAAGATGACTACATCCGCCGCGTGTATAATTAGTTTACAGTGAAAGGAATATTCTAGACTCTGAAACGCCTATGATGTAAAAGATATTAATGAAGAAAACGTCTTCTGATTCCAGCAATGAATCTGATGGTGGTGGATTTGCCCCTGTTAACCCTTGCAGTCATAGTAAAAACAAGGTGTCCAAAAATAAGAGGAAAGGAAAGGGAGGGGGATCATTAAAGACTCTAAAAAGGGGGTCAAAAAAAAAAATATGTTGAAAATGTTTTACTTGATTATGTTAGAATACGTGTTATTGATTGTGTAAAATCTGTAAATTTGAAGATTAACAAAATAACAGTAAAATCTTAATTCTACCTTTGATTTTTCTTTAATGATTATATAAATACTACTGTTTAAAATTACTGCTTCCTGAAGATCATGAAAAACTAAGGTACTCCCTCATGCAAAGTATTTTCTTAGACACATTCGGTTAAATATATTTTTGTCTTTTTTATACTAGTACATACCTCAGAGGATAAATTTTACATTTGCAAACTAGTATCATTTATAAAAGTTTGAATTAGAAAAATGTTTAAGTAAAAGCACTCAACTTTTCATAGAATGGTTGAATGCAAGAAAGAAAAAAAACGAGACCTTCCCGTGCCTGTCTTGGGCCAAACAAAGGGGAAATTTTATGCAGATGAAAAATTGTATGCAAAACGTACAAATGTTTGAATTTATATGCCCATTAAACGGTATATTTTATCCACTTCAAAAAGTTTAACATGCTGACTGAATCTGACTTTCACCTTTTGTTCATTGTAAAAGAAAATTCAAGCAGAAGGTTTAGGAAACACATCACATTACCCATATAACTGAAGTTGATATGTACACTGGAGTCTGACAGTATAAAGAATGGTTTTATCTTGTGCTACATTTAGGTCGAAGGGGAAGAGAAAACTACACAGCTTTCCAAAAATGAATGGTAAAAACTTATGCTTTTGCAAATAAAATAGAGAAACAGTTTCTAGCGAAACAGCGAAAAGTTATAAGGGTGACAAGATTTGTTTGAAACTAAACACAGGATGTATGCAACAGGTGAGAAAGTTTGTCATGTGTATGTATTTGATACAATAAGAAACCATACGTCATATAGCAACCCCGCCCCTGATTTACATACAAGCAGACAAGTTGGGAGTTACATCGCTCAA
Source organism: Anadara kagoshimensis (assembly GCA_021292105.1). Taxonomy (NCBI): domain Eukaryota; kingdom Metazoa; phylum Mollusca; class Bivalvia; order Arcoida; family Arcidae; genus Anadara; species Anadara kagoshimensis. Next base: position 36,727,448 of record CM037859.1, read on the forward strand.
TGGTTTCATGAAAGAAATATACAAATCTTACAAGTTGAGCAAGGTTTAAACAAACCATTCTGTAAGAGCGAGTTTAGATTCTTGCACATCCTGGTGTTCCAAACGGTAAAAAACATTAAAATCACTGGTCATAGATTGGAAGCGTCATACTCTGGTATTGTTGATGGTAAACAGCGTGAAACTACAACAACATTGCAGATTTGACAAGCGGTATTTAATACAGGACTTACCCATTTCTATCCCCAGGTATGCCCCTCATTTGCACCTAGTTCTCTAAGTAATCAACAGTTAATAGTTTCTAATTGGTCAAATGTGTGTCTTATAAAAATTTGACCGCCGATATTTAATACAGGACTTGCCTATCTTTCTCCCCAGGTTTGTCCCTAATATGCTCCCAGTTTTTTTATTATTCAACAGTTAAGAATTCTAAATATGCCAAATGTCTATCTTGTCAAAAACACCTTGAAAGTCATAATTCAGTCAGCAAGTATTTAGCTACCTCCTCGGTCAACAGTAAATAACTTGCTGACCTACATTGCATGATCTGTGATGTAATTGAATCAATAATCGGTATCAAGACTTCATTGTTACTAACAAAAACGATATTTAACAATTTATCACCCTTTCGGAGCACCTTATTTTCCTTCTTGAAAAATACCTAGTTGGATTAAACACAAAGGTAAATGTCTATTTTAAGACTACTTCAACCATTCTCTTGTTGACATTAGGCTCCTTTGTTAAAGTTAGTAGATCTCGATTTTACTTCACATTAAATATAACTTCACATTTAATATTATAACTTTTACTGTTGTATGAAGTGTTGCATTGTAACAAACTTTGGATTATACACAATAAAGTTATTATTTTTGAGTTATCGAACTTTTTTGATGAAGCACGTGAATATCGGTTAAATATGCTAGTATTTCAACAACTAAAAAATTTATTTTTTGTATCAAAATACTTTAAGTAATAAATCATCTTTTATGCGCTTTATGGAGCATTCGAAACGTTAATCAGCAATATTTCGGGTTCCTCCTTAACCGAAATATTTAAGAGTTCTGAGAAAAATAAAAATATTCGAGTTCTAGGTAGAACAGTGATGGAAACTTTATATCATATTTCCTGTAAGTGATGGTAATCTCACTATAAGGTTATTATAACTGATCATATTTCAATGTACTTGATAGTCTTTTATACTCATACAGTACTAAGGTCCCACTTGAATGATCTTTTTTTCATTAAAAATATATTTTTTGATTATTGAGGTTAACGACCTTATAAAGAGATATGAACCTTATCTTTTAAGTACATACACAGTGGGAAATTTTATGTCGGTAACTTATATGTTACTTTTAATTTACGAGTAAGGATAATTGTTAGTTAAATTATTGACTCGGGGATATTGTAAGCCTAGGCAAATTGGTGTCATCACAGCATTGTTGATAAGTTTAGGATTACCCTGGATATATTTGACGTGCCATAAATCCATGTTTTTTTTACTCTCAATTTTGTTTACACAAATGGCGGTTGTAGCTAGCTAAACAAGAGGTTTTTACCCTTTTGGAGCACCCGACCTCAATTCACTTAAGGTATTTCACGTGTTTATTTAATGTTTTAGTTATAAAGTTTTTACTTTGCTTTCGGATTGTAATTTTGACATGGATTAGTGTGTTTGTTAATGATCATTGAAGGCTCCCATTCGAAAGAAAATGTTGAAAAAATAATTAACATGTATTTTACAAGAATGTAAATTCGTTTTATATGTTTATATAGTTTTAGGACAAATTAAATATTATTGATTCCATGAAATAGAATAATTACATAGTGTATGTCAATATAAACAATTATAAAATGAATTTCTAAATCAAATACTTACATGAAGGCAACTATATGTATTTCTTTGACAACGTAAACTTGCAACAATAGATAAATGTCGAGATTTGTTATTGATGTTTTACGTCCCAGTCAAGGTTTTTCCATTTATATTATGGCGATCGTCAGTTTCGGAATAGTGTAGATAACCAAAGAGTTCGCAAAAGAAACGACATACTTTTACAAGTTTATTTGCATGCCAACTGTGTGAGCCGATTTTATTTTGTAACGGTAATATATTCGCTTTTTTATTGTATCGATTAAAAAATTGAATAAAATCGAAATATATAGCAAACATTGGTATAATTTGTTTTAGTGATGAACAAATTATTTACTTAGGCCATATAAAATGATTCCTTTATCAAAATTTAGGCGGGGTAAATTTTATGTTTTATTTTCAGCTGGAAGATGACTAGAAAGAGCAGACCCAGAACATTAAAAAAAACCACAAAATGCAAGGGAATAACATAATCCTTTCATTTTAACAAGTTACGTTACTTTTAACTAAATATTGTCTGTAAAATTAAAGATAAAAATGAGACATAAAACTAATATTTAACCTTATTTCGGTCAAAATTTAATAAGCAAAGAAACAAAAAATATAGATCATAAATTTGTATGTATAAAATGGCTAATGGTTTGTAAATAAAAGTGAAAGTGTAAATTAAAATTCGTTGTTTTTATTTGACTAAGATTAACATAGACTTTATAAATTCGATCCAAACGTGCATAAACCTACATCATGTAATTAAATAAAAATTGAAACATTTGCTTTTTCGGATTGTGGTTTGGACATGAATAAGTATGTTTTTGATTAAACACTTGGTGGATGCAGCTAGCTTAACAACAAGTGCTTACCTTTCCGGAGCCCCTGGTCCAACTCCCTTAGTGGAAATTCGCATGTTTCATCTTATTTGTCAGTTTCAGTTTTTACTTGGCTTCTTGATTGTGTTTCGGATATGGATAATTATATTTTTATTGATTATAGTGTAAAATAAAAACAAAGAACAGTTTCTGAAAATACAGTTATTGAATATTTTTTCAACCACTTGAAAAATATTTTGGTTTCACGTTTTTTTTCTAAACACTTTTGTTGAGGATTGTATTCAAAGATGGCCGTCTAGTGCTGTAAAATAAACACTCGTATGTAATCCAAACTGTTTTAAAGTTCACATGTTTGAATATTGAAGAAAAAATTGTGTTTTTTATCTATGTAAGTGTTTATACAAAGTGACTACAGCTGTACAAGTTTAAATATTTCTAATCGTCGTAAGAAACGTGATTTATTGAAATACTTTCTAGATGGATCTATTTATGTTGCCGATAAAAACTTATTTATTGCAAAATTTATAAAATTCAACGAAATCTAATATGAAGTTTAAATTTCATTTTTAAGTGTTTATTTTTCAATTGTTAAAAATTGAATTTCACAACATTGAATTGGACTGGTATGTTTTTGATTTCCCAATAAATTGTATTGTTATTTGTTGACCCTTCATGTTCAGCTTGACATTTAGTTTGTGTTAACCGTCTCGAAATTCGAAAAAAAACATAATTAATAAAAAAAAAAAAAAAATTAACCGGTCCATGTCGAAATCACAAGCAAAAAAGCTAAGTTAGTATATTTTTATTATAAGATAGGATTGTTAAATAATATACTTGCTATAAAAAATATTTCAAAAAAGCAAAGACTAAAAACCTAATAATTAGAATTTATTGCTTTTGGATATTTATATAGGTAAAAATAGTTTAGTTACGTTGTCAAAATTAAGGTTTTTCAATGCTGGTGGATTAAATTCATCACATCTTTGTCTGTATGGCCATTTCATTTTCACTTTATATTTAAACGAAGATGCATACACAAAACATAAAGTAACACCAAGTAGGACTAAAGTTAATTTCATTTTGCGTCACCAAAAAACCAAAACTTTACGAATGACAGACCTATTGCGCACTTACATTTATATAAATATATAAGTGGCCTTCTACTTGGAACATAACACCTTTTTCTCGAATGCAAATGAGATGTAACAATATGTCACCGCAGTTTTTTTAGAAAAATTATTACAAATAAAGACCACAAAATTTGAATTTTTAAAGAATGTTAGAAAAATACAGACATTTTATTTTAACAAAAATACAAAAAGTGTTGAAATGACGTCTTCACTAAATCCTTTACTATTTGTGTCGTTATGATTATTTAGAAAATGTTCTTAAATTAAAATTCGGGCAACTTTTAGGAACATTAATTGTCATAAAGAACATGGAATTTGATTTCAAGGATAATTAAAAAAACGGACATTTAATTCCAGGCAAATATACTCGAAGTGTTAAAAAGCGTCTGTCTTCTTAAAATCCATTACGTATATACTTTAGAATCTTCATGACAACGTAGAAAATATTCTAAACAATGTTGATTAGAACAACGGATTATTTGTGCAAGAGTAATGTTACAATTGTGTTAAACGCCTACGTTAGATGTATAGGACCAAGTGAAATGTACAGCCAGCAACTTGTGTCATGGGTCTCTTTGTGCGAGACAATTGGGTACCCATATCGTATAGAAAATCCTAGACTCGTGAGGATAAAATTATCGAATGAAATTAATAATGCCATATTAAACCTCATGAATCTATATATTATATAACTCGAAATATCGAGACACAACAACATGTACATGTTATCTGATGCTATATAGAAAAGAGTGGTTTCTTTGTAGACCAGACATTACCTCTATTCTTTGTAATATCCGACAAGTATCGACAACCGACTTTTATGTGTGATTCTCTTACTAAAACCATTTCACGACTATTAACTTTTGCGATATTAATTAGCTGAATATATGGAACAAATAATACCATTTTCAAAACAAAGTTTGAGTCGATTTCCTTACGCGATTAGTTTTCAGAAATCACTGAAACTGTGACATCACCGCGACAGAAGGCCCGTGATTATTTTCACGCGCTCAGCTCATTTTCCCATTTCAAATCAGTTTTAGACTATACACAGTATAATTCCCACGTTTGGACAGTTGTGTCTGAATGTACATTTTAAAAAATCAATTAAACATTATTATATTTGAAAAAATTTTACCGCGCAAATTTTTTAATGAAATGTAGCCAGTTGTTATTACAAATAATTCCTAAAATTAATATTAGTCTTTGCTTTGGAATTGTGATTTGGATTTCCAGAATTTAAATCCGAGCACTACTGATAAAGAATTTTATTCCCAAACGACTGTCTAGTCCTGCAAAATTAAAAAGGTTTAGCAATAGGTGCGTCATTGTGAAATTCAATAATGCTACACACATTTAACGGAAATCTACATCTTAATCCACTAATTAAATGAATTTAAAGTAAAAGTAATATCATTTTAATATGAACAGTTTTTTACTCAGAAGATTACGTAACAAAGCAAACTTCGTGCATACTTTGAAATTATTTATAAATCATTGGAAAATACGAATGTCTAAAATGCTTCTGTGCATACTGATAAAGTTATGTGTTCATTTTACATATCAATTTAATCAGAAAGTAATTGTTTTAAGAGGAACAAAATTATTAAGAATAGTCCATATTTTATTTTTTCCGGGCGTATCACATATATGAGTCATTGCAAGAAAAGTTTTGCGTTTTATTTTCTGAATGAGAGGGTATGTACCTTGGTGCTCATTTATTACGACAGAATGCATACTTCACAACGGTATATGACATGATAGAAAATTTATTGATTTTCATATCTAAAAGCTTGAAAAACATGTGCTCTGCCGGACATGAATTAAACAGTAATGCATATCGGAATCACAATCCAGAAACAAAGTAAAAACTTTGGAACTGACAAGTTAGGTTATACACGTGAACTTCCACCAGGGAAGTGAGGCCGGGTGCTCCGGAAGGGTAAGCACCTACTGTTTAGCTAGCTACACCCGCCACGTGTGCAATCAAAATTTTGTGAAAGGAATATGGAACTATGAGACGTCAAAATATCCAGGGCAATCCTGGACACAGAGACATCAAACTTGTCAACAATACTGTGATGATGGCCATAAAACTTTTTGAGGGCCTTGATAAGCCTATGCTTGCAATATCCCTGAGTCAACAATTTATTTGCCAGCAGCCTACTTCGTTGTACAAAGTCCCCGTAGTGGAAACAAGCTCTACCATAGCGTATTAATTAGGAAACAAATACACCATAAGCAGGAGAAGCAGGTATATTGCTGCATAACTTAAAAACTCTTAAGATAACGTTATTTATAACAAATTCAGCGAATGTTATACCAAAACAACAATTCAGCATTAAAATATTACATTCTTTATAACACAAGCATTGAAATTTGGTTGGCGTATCGGATAACCTTTTAAGCATATTCTCATTAGAAAACTATTTTATGTTAAAATTTTGCCATAAAGTACAATTATTGAGACAACAAGACATGACATGTTCATTCCATTTATTATGTCTAATAAAACAGTTTTTACTGGAATTACGGCAACGTAAAAATTATTTGCTTTTATTGTTCATTAACATTTACATTTATTACTTGGTGGAATCGACCAGCTTCGGCATTCTGAAATAAATAGAAAAAAATATGTATTTAAACATAAAAGCATAGAACATATGACACAAGAGGAATTTGATATGAGAAGAATTATATGTTCAAATCAATGGTTCTTGGGTACTTTAGGAAACGGAAATACAAGAAGAAACGCCCTTTGATTTGAGCCATAAGGCTTACTAAGCTTAGAAGTTTATTGATAAATCCAACCCTACCAATTCAAGTTTTATGTTTTTGTTTTGGTTTTAACCGTTGGTTGCGTTGGCTAACATGTTGGTTGTCTAATGTTCTTTGCTGCGTTGATTTTATATCATATTTTGTGTTCCTGTTTTGGATACATTCAAGGTTGTTGATTTGTGTGTTTGGTTGTACTGATGTTTTTCTTGATTTCAGTGTTTGGTTGTACTGATGTTTTTTCTGATTTGTGTGTTTGGTTGTACTGATGTCTTTGTTGATTTGTGTGTTTGGTTGTACTGATGTTTTTCCTGATTTCAGTGTTTGGTTGTACTGATGTTTTTCCTGATTTGTGTGTTTGGTTGTACTGATGTTTTTCTTGATTTGTGTGTTTGGTTGTACTGATGTTTTTCTTGATTTCAGTGTTTGGTTGTACTGATGTTTTTCTTGATTTGTGTGTTTGGTTGTACTGATGTTTTTCTTGATTTCAGTGTTTGGTTGTACTGATGTTTTTCTTGATTTCAGTGTTTGGTTGTATTGATGTTTTTCTTGATTTCAGTGTTTGGTTGTACTGATGTTTTTCTTGATTTCAGTGTTTGGTTGTACTGACGTTTTTCTTGATTTCAGTGTTTGGTTGTACTGATGTTTTTCTTGATTTCAGTGTTTGGTTGTATTGATGTTTTTCTTGATTTCAGTGTTTGGTTGTATTGATGTTTTTCTTGATTTCAGTGTTTGGTTGTACTGATGTTTTTCTTGATTTCAGTGTTTGGTTGTATTGATGTTTTTCTTGATTTCAGTGTTTGGTTGTACTGATGTTTTTCTTGATTTCAGTGTTTGGTTGTACTGACGTTTTTCTTGATTTCAGTGTTTGGTTGTACTGACGTTTTTCTTGATTTCAGTGTTTGGTTGTACTGATGTTTTTCTTGATTTCAGTGTTTGGTTGTACTGATGTTTTTCTTGATTTCAGTGTTTGGTTGTACTGATGTTTTTCTTGATTTCAGTGTTTGGTTGTACTGATGTTTTTCTTGATTTCAGTGTTTGGTTGTACTGATGTTTTTCTTGATTTCAGTGTTTGGTTGTATTGATGTTTTTCTTGATTTCAGTGTTTGGTTGTATTGATGTTTTTCTTGATTTGTGTGTTTGGTTGTACTGATGTTTTTCTTGATTTCAGTGTTTGGTTGTACTGATGTTTTTCTTGATTTCAGTGTTTGGTTGTATTGATGTTTTTCTTGATTTCAGTGTTTGGTTGTACTGATGTTTTTCTTGATTTCAGTGTTTGGTTGTACTGACGTTTTTCTTGATTTCAGTGTTTGGTTGTACTGATGTTTTTCCTGATTTGTGTGTTTGGTTGTACTGATGTTTTTCCTGATTTGTGTGTTTGGTTGTACTGATGTTTTTCTTGATTTCAGTGTTTGGTTGTACTGATGTTTTTCTTGATTTCAGTGTTTGGTTGTACTGATGTTTTTCCTGATTTGTGTGTTTGGTTGTACTGATGTTTTTCTTGATTTCAGTGTTTGGTTGTACTGATGTTTTTCTTGATTTCAGTGTTTGGTTGTATTGATGTCTTTGTTGATTTCGGTGTTTGGTTGTACTGATGTTTTTCTTGATTTCAGTGTTTGGTTGTACTGATGTTTTTCTTGATTTCAGTGTTTGGTTGTATTGATGTTTTTCTTGATTTGTGTGTTTGGTTGTATTGATGTTTTTCTTGATTTCAGTGTTTGGTTGTATTGATGTTTTTCTTGATTTCAGTGTTTGGTTGTACTGATGTTTTTCTTGATTTCAGTGTTTGGTTGTATTGATGTTTTTCTTGATTTCAGTGTTTGGTTGTACTGATGTTTTTCTTGATTTCAGTGTTTGGTTGTACTGATGTTTTTCTTGATTTCAGTGTTTGGTTGTACTGATGTTTTTCTTGATTTCAGTGTTTGGTTATATTGATGTTTTTCTTGATTTCAGTGTTTGGTTGTACTGATGTTTTTCTTGATTTCAGTGTTTGGTTGTATTGATGTTTTTCTTGATTTCAGTGTTTGGTTGTACTGATGTTTTTCTTGATTTCAGTGTTTGGTTGTATTGATGTTTTTCTTGATTTCAGTGTTTGGTTGTACTGATGTTTTTCTTGATTTCAGTGTTTGGTTGTACTGATGTTTTTCTTGATTTCAGTGTTTGGTTATATTGATGTTTTTCTTGATTTCGGTGTTTGGTTTTACTGATGTTTTTCCTGATTTGTGTGTTTGGTTGTACTGATGTTTTTCTTGATTTGTGTGTTTGATTGTACTGATGTCTTTGTTAATTTGTGTGTTTGATTGTACTGATGTTTTTGTTGATTCGTTTTTGGTTTTACTGATGTTTTTGTTGATTTGTGTGTTTGGTTGTACTGATGTTTTTGTTGATTCGTTTTTGGTTTTACTGATGTTTTTGTTGATTTGTGTGTTTGTTTGTACTGATGTTTTTCTTGATTTGCGTGTTTGGTTGTACTGATGTCTTTGTTAATTTGTGTGTTTAGTTGTACCGATGGTTTTCCTGATTTGTATGTTTGGTTGTACTGATGTTTTATATAGTTGTTATTGTTTTTACCTTCCTGTAATTCTCTTTTTTCATAATCATCTGTTATCGTTTTACACGTTCTTCTTCACAATACGATCCAGCCTTTTCATATCATTGTCACTTATATTTACATCTGGTGTCCTTCTTAACAAACCGGAAGCCCAGTCTACACATTTGCCATACTTATTTTTCCTAAAACATGACCAGGTGATAACGTACTCCGAATCGAAGTACATTAGTCGCCATTCTACCACAAAATTATCCTCTTCTGAAATATCAATTGTAAATGAAGACATTTAAAAAAGACTACAACTATTTAACTCACTTTTCAACCTCAGGAAACTTTAATGTTCGTGTAATAGCACTTATTTCTTTCTGAAGTAGAAAGACTGCTGTTTCATAAATCTCTGTGGGTGCCTTTGACATTATATAGTATGCATTGTTATGCCGTGTAGATGTTAATACTCTACCGCTGTTTTTATTTGTTTACTTTGGAAAAACTTAACTACCTAGCTTGTTATATATGATGCGCAAGGAAACATAATTCGAACCAAATTACTCGATCAAATGTTACCTATCTCCCAATCCGACGACTAGAGGCCGCGGTGGTCAAATAGATAAGACTAAGGGTATCTCACCGCTGTGAGTTCGAGTCCCGCTCAGACCATATGTGAATTTTCCTTGCCGTTGGCTTTTATTAGTTCAACCGATGCCACTGGGAGAGTGGTACGCTTATCTGCGGGTTTTGACTCGGTGAGTCTCCCTGAGTGCGAACTGGTACAAGTCGGACCATAAAACACACTCGAACTTCACATGCATACACGAACTTGTTTATATATTAATCCATCGTGATTAATAAAGTAGTTCTCGTCGTGAATAGCTGAACAAATTGCTGACTCGACGTTAAGCAACATTCAACAATAACCATTCCACCCACTGAGTTAATGTGAAATACCCCAGTGTCTTTGAACCAAAAAAGCCGCATGAAACCAACTACCAAGACAACAAACTCGATTATTCTATTTTTTTTAAATTTGAATAATTTTACCTATAAGTATTAAAGTTAAAGTTTTAAAAATATATGTTAGTATGACGTCTAGTGATGCAAAGTTGAAACAGGTTAAATAATAATAATTATAATAAAAAATTTTCTTCTAAACACCAAGTTTGTATTCAAATTACATATTATACCAGTTTTAATTTTACAGCACTAAACGGCCGTTTCGGAATACAATTCCTCATCAGTAGTGCTTGGACCAAAATTATGAAATCAAAATTATTTTGAAGATGTTTAAAAGCTACCCAAAGGACCAAAATATATTTTACCAAATTAAGCTAAGGAAATACTTTGCATGAGGGAGTATACCTTAGTTTTCGAGAAATTTCAAATTTTAACTTGCAGGAAATTTAGACAATTATAGTATATTTCTGACAATAATACGAAATTATTGCCTACTGAGTTGGTGTTATCCTCGGGGCACCAGCCACCAGCAGAGATATCGGTTCAGGGGGTTTAAATTACATATTATACCAGTTTTAATTTTACAGCACTAGACGGCTGTCAAAGAAGAACATAGTCAAAACGAATCCTCACACGGGAAACTACCACTCTTTTAATACTTAAGTATAAAACTATCACTTATTCAAAATATGATTTGTCACTGTTTTGTCAAAATCGTTTGTCTCATTTTGAAATTGTTTGCTGTAATGTTTAATGTTTTAACAACATTATAACCTTGACAGCATGTTTGGGCATTGTTGTTTTTCTTGTCTGTGCATTAAATTATCTCATTTTTGAAAATGTTTGCTGTAGTCTTCAAATAAATTGTTAAGAAAATTGTAATATTGACAGCGTTCCCTAAGGAATATTTATATTTTTGGAAAATTTTCTGATCTGTCCATTTAAGGAAAACCTTATATCTTAACTGCCCTAACCATCCTTCAACAATCATTTTTACCTAAGGTCATATTGAACTTCGAACCATCTTTGTCTCCCAAAGGTGTATATTCACGAAGGACAATAGTACAAACAGTAGGATTGAACTTCAGTCTGAAAAATGTAAAACAAAAAGAATTAAAAATGTTAATTCTTGTTAAATAATATCTTAGTAACATCTTTATACATTTACGCTTCTATTTGTACAAGTGGCGGGTGAAGCTATCCAAAAAAGGAGGTGCTTAAACTTCCGGAGCACCCGGCCTCACTTCCCCGATGGGAACTTGTCGGTATTAAAGTTTTTACATTGCTAATGGATAGTGATTCGGACATAGATTAGTATGATTGTTTTTGATATATATATGTGTTGTCCGTCCGTAGCTGTATCTGTTACTTATATTAGGAACTTGAAAAATTGGACTGATATAAAGGAAATTATAGATGTAATGTAGAATATATCTCAGATATTTAAACTGTACTCATAACACGATATGGATATGTCGTGATTTACTTCAAACTATGTCAACTGGTTCTGGACAACCACAGATACTTGTATGATCTAATAAAAAATAAAAAAACTGTGAAGCTGAGAATTATATAAAACGCGCGAACATCCACTGGCGATTTGAGGCCGGGTGTTGCAGAAGGATAAGCATCTCCTGCCTAGCTACATTCGCAACTATTGAAATCAAAACAGTGAGTGAGTAATGGTGTTTAACGTCCGTCAAGAATATTTCACTTATATCGAGACGTCGCCAGCTATAGGCGAAGGTGCAGAAATTTTGCCTGTGTGTTGCGCTTATGGCATTATACAGCAGGGTTCTTTAGCGTGCCAAGCCCACCGTGACACGGGACCTCGTTTATTTTAAGTTCCCATCCGAAAGAATCGTGACTTTCATTTCGTAATGCCGAGTGCTTGGCGAAAGAACAGTCACTACCCACTTTCAAGTCTTGGATCAGAATCGGTCAGGGTTCGAACCCACGACCTTCCACTTACGGAGCGAGCACTCTACCAACTGAGCTACCGCAGTGGTTGAAATCAAAACAGAAAAAGAAACATGGAAGTATGGGAAGTTAAATGTATTTTTATTATTTTGGATACAGAGACAACATTCTTAACAACAATATGACTCTCATAAACCTTTAAAAGGTCTTTGATAAGCCAAGGCTTGCAATTTCTATGAATCAGCTATTTATTTAGAACAGCTTGTTTCGTTGTATAAAGTTCCCGTAGAAGATGTAAGCTTCACTAAAGCGCATAGATATTGAAACAAATACACCATAAGGGAAGGCAGAAGAAACAGGTATATATTGCTTCATACAAAAGTTGACAATTGAAAAAATAGAATCTTCATGTTGATGTTTCAATTGTTTTTTCTGGAATAATCGTAACTTTTTAGTATTAAACGTATATAATCCGTATCACAAATCCAGTCATTTGCTTAAGTATTCTAGAACTTTGAAATTCGAAATGTATGAAGATTACTTTTTAAGTATCTTAAACATTTGTGATGGCCGCAAATTATTGGAAGTACATTTGTTATAGCAAGCAAATATGGCTATATGACATAAACAATTACGCGAAAATTAGCCGGCAATGGCCAAAATGTTATCCATTTTCTTGGCAGAAACTCTCGGCAACCCACTGAAAATTTGTTTCTATATAGCGAGTTTCCTTTTATTATTATTTCAATATTTTATGACTAACGAATATGTTTAATTCAAGTATAAAAAATAAAAAATAGTATTTGCAATTTTGCATCATTAAATATAATAATAATGATTAACATAAAATATGTTGCTAATAGTTTTGGTTCGAATACGCGAAAAAAAATGTTTTGAGAAAAAGGTGTATTTAAACATTATTGTATAATAAATATATCATCAGTTATTACGGTTTTTTAATCTTCCGTCGATTACACTCATTTATTTACATTTATGTCTTAATTTATATTTTATTTTAGTGCATTGAAAAACCAAAGTTAAACTGAAAAACTTGCATCTCAAAGTAGAACAGGTGAGCTGCCATCAGCAAAGACATGTGGTTTCTATATGGTTATCAAACCATCTGGTTCCTGCAAAGAACAGAAATTATGGACTCAGGGATATTGCAAGCCAAGGTTTATCAAGGCCCTAAAAATTTTAATAAGTTGTCTCTCTATCACAAATTCACCTGAATATAGCTGACGTCTAATAGTTCCATAATCCTTTCATTTTCAAATTTTACATGTGGCGTATGCAACTACCAATATAGGTGGTAGTTACCCTTCCGGAGCATCTGGCCTCACTTCCCTGCTGGAAGTTCACATGTTTAACTTAATTTGCCAGTTTCATAGTTTCTTTTTTATTCTTGGGATTGTGATTTGGACCTTCTGGAGCACCCGGCCTCACTTCCCTGTTGGACAGACGTTCGCGTGTCGAACCTAACTTGTCAGTTCCAAAGTTTTTACTTTGCTTTTGGATTGTGATACGGACATGGATTAGTGTTTGTTTTAAATTGGTATGATTGTTTTTTTTTTAATTCTTATAAGTGAAATTTTCCTACCTAGAACTTCTGATTGCGGCATTTCTTCCGTGTATCCATTCTACTGTTCCACTGAGTGTTGGTGGTGCATTCCTATTTCGACATGGAGATTTTACTCTTACAGGGTAATATTTACCAGCAATCTTCATGAAAATAAACCATTAAGAATTACTGTTATAAATTACGAAATGTCAAAACAAACATTACAAATACATGTATTCTATATAGATCTGTTCTAGAAAAAATGGATTTTCTTCCTGGTGTCGAATATTCGAAAAGGATTCGAATAACAACCCACGGATAATCGAAAGGAAAAATCGATTGCACGGAACAGGTTGCAATATATCGCGTGAACAAATGTTTTGAGATATATTTAATGATCATTTAAAATATTATATTGCTCAGCGTTATAGCTGATTCTAAAATTTATTTCAATTTTGTTTAAAAGTATGACGTCTAAATTGACAATTTAATCGCCCGTTTGCTTCGTTCGTTTTATTCTAAGTATTCAGTACTTTTTCTTCTTAATGACATTTTGTTGCAGTTTATTTTAGATGTGTTCAGAACTGCTGCAAGACACTAAAGAAATGAAATTGATAACAGAAGTAGGAAAGAATTTGACATTGCGCACACTGAATAATTCGCGTAACAAATTATTGTACACATGAAAATTGTCCAATTATTTTATACTTCAATAAAAATAAAAGAAAAAATTATTTCATTTATTAGGATGCAATTTATATTTTTTCAACAACAAGTCAACAATTTAAACAACAATATAGCCGTATCAAGTATAAATATCATCGTTTTGGCGTAGGAATTCAAATGGCTCTTTGCGTCGAACATACTAAGATTGCTTCACTAAGAGCCAATCAAATCATGCTGATCTGACATTTAAATTATTAAAACCGAGGAGAATTGAATTGAATGATTTATAATTATTTAGGTTAAAGGATTAGTTATCTGCTAAGATAATCAGAATTACCTTAGCACCCAGCTTTACGTTCTTGATGGAAGTTCGCGTGATTGATACATTTTTATTTTGCTTTTTTATTGTGATTTGAACATGGACCTGTATATTTGTTCTTAAATGTAATAAGATACGATTATTAATACAGTCAAACCTGTCTATAAAGACCACCCAAGGGAACCAGTATAAGTGGCCTGTATCGGCAGGTAGTCGTTATATATATACAGGTTCAATATGAATAAAGAACAACTGGGATACAATTATACTGACCTTTATAAGCAGTTGGCCCTTATATAGAGGTGGTTTTTAAGGCAGGTTAGACTGTATGAAAAAATGTTACTTACGTCGTCCAAGTTTACATGTTTAACTGTCGGTGGATTATATTCATCACATTTCGGTGCTCTCCATTTCTTGTTTCCATATATTTCTCGATATGAAGACACACACGCAAACAGTAAAGCAACACAAAATATGATCAAGTTTGATTTCATTTTGTATAAGCCTTAAATCTAACACTTCGTAGGCGACAGACCAGTGGGCGACAAATCTTGTATTTATACAGCATGCTTTTTTACACCACTGGTTGGCAAGATTTATTATTATTCAAACAATGACAGTATTCTTTGTTTAATATTATTTTTTTGTTCAAACCTGACACATTTAAAATTTGATGGTTTTTATGATATGCCAAAAATTTAAATGGACAAAAACTTGCAGGAAAGAGCGATTTTATCTTATCATTGGCCTTTCAAATCACGTTTGTTGGCTATCCATGCCTTAAATCTACCAGGCTATAAATATCCATAATCAAACACAAATAAACAAATCCGTTTCCAAATTACAATCCATAACCCAAGTCAAAACTTTGAAAACCCGCAAATTAAGTAAAACGTGAACTTCTACCAGGGAAGTGAGGCCGGGTGCTGCTAATGGTTTGGTTAAAATTTGCTTTTAATTCCAATTTGGAAATACAATAACATTACTTTTTTCCTCCACCAAAAATTAAAAAAAATTGTGATCTAGATTTTTAATTGCATATAAATAGTCTGAACAAATCATAATTGTTTGCAATTTCTTCAGTCATTTTCCAAAATGATTATGTATATTTTATATTTGTTTGAATATTTTGCGAGAATTATACTGACATGTCCAGAAAAATATGCCTTTCAAACTTTGTTTCCTTTATAATCAAGAACAAAAGAATCGAAATCAAGAAGCAAAGTATAAACTTTGAAACTGAAAAGTTAGGTTAGACACATAAACTTCCACCAGGGAAGTGAGGACGGGTGCTCCAGAAGGGTAAGCACTTGCTGTTTAGCTCGCTACAACCGTCACGTGTGTAATCAAAATTGGGTGAAAGGAACATGGAACTATGGGACCTCAAATATATTCAGGGCAATGCTGGGCACAGAGACATCAAACTTATCAACAGTACTGTGACGACGGCCATAAAACTTTCTGAGGGTCTTGATAAGCCTAGGCTTGCAATATCCCTGAGTCAACAATTTATTCGCAAGCAGCCTGCTTCCCGGAGTTGGAACAGGCTCTACCATGGCGTATTATTTGGGAAACAAACACACCCAGGTTTGTTGCTGCATAGAAAAGAACAGTTGACAATAGAAAAATTGAAGTCATCACGTTTGTCATAAAGTTTCAAATGTAGCCTTTCTTGGGCGTCATAATTGAGGTAAGAGTCTAAAGAAACATAAATATATAGGACCCTTTGTAGTTTTTTTCGTCCGTTACAAAGTTTGTCCGCACTAGTTCTCCTATACTGTCCACCCAATATTCATGAAATTTTACAGCAATGGTCAGTGTGAAGTATAGTACCATTTCCGGTCCATTAGCTTTTCTAGGAGTAATGGCCCTTTTTAGTTTATTTTCGTCTGTCATGAAGTTTATCTGCACAGTTCTCCTAGCTGCTTTGCAGTTCGCAGCTCATTGGATTTGCTAGTTTGAAAATCTGGGTCATTACTTGATGTCCTTGAATAAAAATAAAGTCAATTCTTAAAAACAAAATTTGAAAACAACTGTTATTAGGGCATGGAAGTTATTTTTGTGTTTTACTTATCAGTTTAGACAAGGACCGCGAACCAATCCCCATTTCCTCTGTCTGGTAAATCATATGACGTAAACTCTTGACTAAATTCTATAAAAGCGGCTGTTAAATTGAATTACATGACCAACCCTATATCAGTCCTTAAAAAGCCGCATGCTTAAAAATACTGGTTATGTTAGGCTCATTCCGCGTGGGTTAGAGTTACGTTCCCATCTGTCGCTAAGGTAAACATCAACCACAATGGCGAACATAAATAAACGGGTTGCGGAACATTCTGTTGCTTCGTGCTGAAGACAGAGATTTGAAACGCATGAAAGTATTAGTTTGAGATATTGAAGGCCAACAAAGAGACTGTTAGACTCCTTTATTATGCGACCACTGCGGTAGCTCAGTAGGTAGAGTGCTCGCTCCGTAAGTGGGGAGGTCGTGGGTTCGAACCACGGCCGGGTCTGACCCAAGACTTGAAAGTGGGTAGTGACTGTTCTTTCGCCAAGCACTCGGCATTACGAAATGAAAGTCATAGTTCTTTCGGATGGGAACTTAAAATAAACGAGGTCGCGTGTCACGGTGGGCTTGGCACGATAAAGAACCCTGCTGTATAATGCCATCAGCGCAACGCACAGGCAAAATTTCTGCACTTTCGCCTATAGCTGGCGACGTCTTGATATAAGTGAAATATTCTTGACTGGGACGTTAAACACCATTACTACTACTACTACTTTAGTGTGCCCAGATTTAGTATCGATTTTATTTTTCTTCTGAAAGTACCCAACTAGGTACCGGTAAGTTAAAAATATTAATCTTTATTCAATTTTATTTGATTTTATATGGATATAAAGAGTATTTCACTGTCACAAAACAGAGTGGTTCCTACAGTAAGTTTTATTGACTATGTCAATCATGTTGGCAAAAAAGCATTTGATATAATCTATAAAATGCATGTTCTGAATATAAACTAAGCATACTAGTAATAATTAATAACTTTTAATTATTACATAATTGTACAGTTTATCAATGGAATACAAAATTAATATTGTTTATGCATGTATGTGGAAAAATTAAAACTCATTTAACTTTCAACCGTTTTAAGGAACCTACGATATATGTTTTCTTATAACTTGGGGCGCGACCTCTATCTATAATGTCAAAAAGACTTGATTGAATTATGATTAATAAGGTTATTGTCCCAGTTAAAGTGGCAAAATGTTTTACCTTTGCAGTACGCCCAGGTTAATGACTTCATAACTTATCATCTGTCATCATTATTGCGAATGGTTTAGTGGAAAATTGATATTCATAAATACAAATTTATTTTGTACATGTATGTATTATTGAGTGATGTACTGGACAAAGAAGATTCAGAATGGTTAAAAACATTCAGGACAATTTATATAAGAATCCATAAATTAAAAGAAATCAACCCTAGACCTCCATTACAGTACAGATCAGTAGCTCATGTGGTAGAGTGCTCGCTCCATAAGTGGGAGGTCGTGGGTTCGATCCCCGGTCGGGTCTGACCCAAGACTTGAAAGTGGGAAGTGACTGTTGTTTCGTCAAGCACTCGGCATTACAAAATGAAAGTCACGGTTCTTTCGAATGGGAACTTAAAATAAACGAGGTCCCGTGTCACGATGGGTTTGGCACGCTTAAGAACCCTGCTGTATGATGCCATCAGCGCAACGCACAGACAAAATTTCTGCACTTTCGCCTATAGCTGGCGACGTCTTGATATAAGTGAAATATTCTTGACTGGGACGTTAAACACCATTACTACTACTACTACTTTAGTATGCCCAGATTTAGTATCGATTTTATTTTTCTTTTGAAAGTACCCAACTAGGTACCGGTAAGTGAATAATATCAATCTTTATTTAATTTTATTTGATTTTATATGGATATAAAGAGTATTTCCCTGTCACAAACAGAGTGGTTCCTACAATAAGTTTTATTTTAAACGATGTCAATCATGTCGGCAAAAAGCATTTGATATAATCTATAAAATGCATGTTCAGAATATAAACTAAGCATAAAAATAATAAATATCTTTAAATATTATATAATTGTACAGTTTATGAACAGAATACCAATATTGTTTTTGTGTAAAAATTTTAAATTCATTTAACTTTTAGCCGTTTTAAGGAATCCATGATATATTTTTCCTTGTAACTTAGGGTGCGTCCTCTATCTCTATAATGTTAAAAAGACTTGATTGATTTATGATTTAATAAGGTTATTGTCCCAGTTTAATCGAAACATCACCATATTTAGATGAAGTGGCACAATGTTTTACCTTTTGCAGTACGCCCAGGTTGATGACTATGTTTTTTTTCTTCATAACTTATCATCTGTCATCATTATTGCGAATGGTTTAGTGGAAAATTGATATTCAAAAATACAAATTTGTTTTATACGTTGTAGTATATACGTGTATCTATTACTGAGTGATGTAATGGACAAAGGACGATTCAGAATGGTTAAAAACATACAGGATTTCATAAAAGAAATCAACCCATAGACCCCCATTTACAGTACAGATCAGTAGCTCAGTTGGTAGAGTGCTCGCTCCATAAGTGGGGTGTCGTGGGTTCGATCCCCGGTCGGGTCTGACCCAAGACTTGAAAGTGGGTAGTGACTGTTGTTTCGTCAAGCACTCGGCATTACGAAATGAAAGTCACAGTTCTTTCAAATGGGAACTTAAAATAAACGAGGTCTGTTTTTACGATGGGCTTGGTACGCTTAAAGAACCCTGTGGGACCCCTATATGTAGTAACTACCACAAATGTAGTAAAGGTAACAAATGTAATAAAATTGTGTCACATATGTAGTAACGAACCACAAATGTAGTAAGGTTTGTCACATATGTAGTAAATGTTGGTCACAAATGTAGCTAAATTTTACCACAAATGTAGCAACAAAATTTTACCACAAATGTAACAACTTAATTCTCGCACAAATGTAGTAAAATTTAAAAATTGATAATTTTTTTTCCAATATGGATAATATCTTGGCTAATGTTAATAAATGACAAGCACGTGCACTGTGGTTTCTCTGTCAGGTAATTAAAGGTATGTATGTTGGGTAATTTAAGGAATGAAACCCAAAACCCATATTATGCTTCGATTTCAACATGTTTAGCCAGATACAATGCAAGTTACGTTAGATTTTTCAGTTCTGAGCGACTCATAACGATGTGGAATATCGCGTTTCATGTTCATGTGAACAGTTATTTTCAGCTATGACAAGGCTACTACAAGAAAGTCCCGAGATGAATTTCACGTCCCCACTACATGTATTAGTCGCCGCTTCGAAGAGATATTTTTTTCATTCTATTTCATTTTTTATTGGTCACACCCCCTTCTTTGATGGGTTGAGTTTTATTTATTTGTTATATAGTTTGTTTATTATTCCACTTTGAGGAAGGTAATTTCCGTGTGTAGAAGATCCTGGGTTCGTTACTTAAAGATGGTATTTTAAAATGGCTTTCATTTTTTAGGTTATTTTGTAAAAGATCCTAATACCAGGTGTGACGAGTTTAAGAACCCTAGCGCATTTCATTGCATTCCATGGCTCAAACTTTCTTCCACTTCGCATATAGCTGGTGAAGTCTTGATATAGGTGGAACATTCATTCAATTAAGGAACGATACTCTTGCAAATTACAAATGACGTCGGATCGACATTTATCAAAAGTCTTAAAAACGTGTAACCTTTATACAAATCAAAATAGACAGTTTGTAGAGCTGCGATTATTACAGAGTGATCAGATAACTTCGTGAGTGTGTGTCAACAGTTGGTTGATAATGGCTAATGTATGAGAACCATCACTTATAACTTTGAAAACGCCAAATTGCTTATTATGTTCGTTTTTTTTTTTTTTTTTGGGGGGGGGGGGGGTGCATTGTTCATCTAGTTGGTCAAATTGCAATATTCAGCAGACAACTGGACATCCATAGCAATGCGCGAATTACAATAATAGGCTAAGAATTTAGTAACAAAATAAAACAACCTGGAATCGTTTTTAACACTTCCGTTTAATTTAAACCACAGACAAAAGAGAAAACCCTAAACAAGTACCACACTATAATCTGTCTTTAGCGGATTGGGTACGCAACTAGTTTCTGAGAAGTGCACTTAAACAGTAAGCAGGGTACAAGAGTTGAGAGTTATGTAATGGTCCCAGTCAAGAATATTTCACTTATATCGAGACGTCGCCAGCTATAGGCGAAGGTGCAGAAAGCCTGTGGGTTGTGCTGATGGCATCATACAGCAGGGTTTTTTAGCGTGCCAAGCCGACCGTGACACGGGACCTCGTTTATTTTAAGTTCCCATCCGAAAGAACCGTAACTTTCATTTCGTAATGCCGAGTGCTTGGCGAAAGAACACGATACACCATATATGATTACAGACGTTCTATTTACAGACTAACACATCTTATAAAATCCAGTTCATATACTTCAATAACGATATTTACGAAGTATTGTAAATGCAACAGAGAGAGAGAGAGAGAGAAATCAGCAAATATTACAAAAACCTTTGTGAGGTTGCTCCCACATATTGGACCAAATCAAGGGTAGACATCGTAAAAACGTAAATTTCAGCGAAGCAAAATGAGACGTGAACTTGATCTGTAACACATTGTGGTAGACTTACATGCCAAATCATTTCAATATGTGCAAGCTTTTACGAAATAAACTGCAGAGAACTGTTATTTCAATCAAATTATCAAAGACAAATGCAAAAGATCAGATTCGTAGCAAAACAAAACGTTAACTTGATCTGCAACTCATTGTGGTTGACTCGCATTCACAAACTCAGCTGCAGAAAACTTTTAATTGACTGATGGACCGCCGGAGGGACCGACCAACAGCATTATACTTCCTACATCGTAAGTTTCGTGGAGTATGTACCCTACTTAAATCTGCCAAAATACAGAAACCAGAAACTTAAATTTAAAAACTGAATTTTACATGTACTTTACAAACCGAAGTACATGTATATTGAAAATAAGAGGCCAATTGGCATTATCGCTCATCGCATAATACATAACATACGTACAGGGGTAACACCCTACAATGATTATCAGATACCAGTAGTTATTTATTACACTTATATCTGAATTACTATTAGATGTTATGTTAATCATTTTGTAATGTGTCGATTTATGTGTCACTAATAGTTTTCAAGTAAATATTTAAAAACCAGCAAAATTAACAATATATATATATATATATAGTAGTTTGGTATTTAATAAAGTCACTTATATCGGAATCAGAGTCACTTCTATCGGGATAGAATTCCCTTTCATCGGGTTAAAAGTCACTTCTAATGCGTTAAAGTCACTTCTATCGAAACAACAGTCGCTGCTATCGGGTTAGAACGTACCTTAAATGTTGGTTTCTAACGTTCAAATTTCAAAATTTTCATTACTACATATAGCGGTTTTCATTTACTACATTTGTGGTAACGGTCGTTCCTACATTTGTGGTTCGCTACTACATATGTGACACAATTTTATTACATTTGTGACCGTTACTACATTTGTGGTAGTTACTACATATAGGGGTCCCACAAACCCTGCTGTATAATGACATCAACGCAACGCACAGGCAAAATTTCTGCAACTTCGTCTAAAGCTGGCGACGTCTCGATATAGGTGAAATATTCTTGACTGGGACGTTAAAATACCATTACTCAACCCAATCTACAGTACATATCTGTTGACAGTTTAACACTGAGCTAACAAAAGCCTCGACATTTGTATAGTGCGTAAAGTTTGAGCTGGCCGTTTGACCTTTAAATAGACATATCCATTATGTATAATTTAGGGGCTATATAGTAAGTATAGACGATAATAATACTGGATACAGGGTGTTTATGGTAATGAAACACGCTGTCTAGATCTTACTAAATTAACAATTAGCCCAATCCAATAGTCAAATCAAAGGTTAAACAGCCAGATCAACTTGGCGGACTAAATAGTTCCTTTCATTATATTTTATATACAGTATAGACCTGTCGAAAGTTTAAAACTTTGACGAATTAGTGCCGAATCATCAGCTAATCTCGACTCTTCGTTGGCTTTATTTCGACACCTTTTTAATAGCTGCTACCTATTTACAGGCCTCTTTCGGCCGTTGTAGTTGCTAATATCGCGAGTAGTATGGAAGGTGGACATTCTCTTTGTGGTCATCATATGCACTTTGTCTAGCGGTATGGTGTGAATACCATCATCGGCCACCTCCCTCTTACAGACTTGACCGAAAGGGGTCATGTGATATACCGTCGTGTCCGGCTCGAGGAGAGGCATCGAACGGGAAAGGTGGTGAAGTGCTAGAATGCAGTAGAAAAGAGTTATCGCTCTTGATGCGTTTTTCACGGATCCGGACTCGTCGCTCGACTACCCGGGAGATGGGTGGCATAGAACGATATGACCACCTTCCATACTACTAACGTGGCCACTCGGAAGTCGCGACCACTTGGAGGCCAAGTTTCGTTAGATCAATGTTAAACTTTCGACAGACCGGTATTGTACATGTCTGACATATTGACGTTTTATTTGATAAAGCAAATTAATCAGTATTGAAAAGATATACAGTTACAGACCTGTCGAAAGTTAAACACCAAGCTAACGAATTGGTGTCGAATTTTTAGTAAGCCTCGTCATTCGTTAGCCATATATTTGCAGCTTTTCGGTAGCTACTGTCCATCTTTCTGCAGGTTGTTTAGACAACTAGTTTCTAGTATCTATGTCTCGGCAGTCGAGCCTCGACTCCTTTTGCTCAGTGTTAAGCTTTCGACATGTCTGTACTGTCTTTTTTTTGGGCTTTGTCATTAATATTCACTTTTGAGCAAAATGTCATACATGTTATTCAAAATAACTTATAAATAAATCTCTATAAGTAATGAATAAATTAATCTTTTTTTCTAAAAACAATCCTTATAAAACCAAACTTACTCATAAATCAATAAATAAATTTATCAAAACCTCAATATTAAGCACGGTGTTAAAAGTTCAACTTAATCGTACACGCGTGTTACTTAAAATAACTTATAAAATTAATCTCTATAATGAATTAATTATTATAAATTAGAATTCCTTATAAAACCAAAATGTCCCATAAATCAATTAAAAATTTCAATATTAATGTTTTAAAAGTTAAACAAAATCGTATACACAATAAATAATTACATGAAACAAAATGACAGATATAAAATGTAGGTCTCATTGATATTATGATACAACAAAGTGTTCAGAGCACAATAGCAAAAACGTTCTCGATTTTACAATACTTTTGTCACATATCCCCATATCAAAATATCAAATGTTGGATAAATGTGAAGACACCGTTATAGAAGTACAATTAACATTGTTAATTGACGTCATTCATTTCTAGCTTATGTCTATATATACACGTGACGTCATGGTCTCACTGATCGTTTTTTTTTTAATTTCATAATTTTAAAAAACCCAAAAAACAAAATAAGATTTTCAACCAAAGCAATTTTAAATATAACCATTGAACTGTCTCTAAAAACGGTATTTAGAGCTATGTAACTTCCATTGCCTTGCTATCGCGCGTTATCCAGTTTCAGTTGGCTTTGCACGACAACGGGTTTTATAGCACTTTAAACGCAAGGCCAGTTCAATGTTTAAATATCACACAAATAATGAAATTAAAAATGATATGTCTTAAATTTCTTTAATCTTCAAGAATATTTATGGGAATGTCTCGCATTTAAAACCATTATGAAAATCAAAGACTTTTGCTTTTGCATCTTCAAATACAACAACATGTTCTATTCTATTTTCACTATCATTTTTAGACGAATGATGGGCTTCATGATGACCAATAAGATGAACATCTTCAATTAAACCGGATACGGTTAGCTACATGTATTTAATTACAGTTCTAGTTCATTTTCTTATAACCGACTGTTATAATTATATATAAAATGCGTATACTGACTGCTGAAGGCCCCTTCGGCCCTGCGGTATTAAGTACAATCCTGGGCATTGGCCCAAGTATGTATCCGTCCAAAGTCGGAAGTTTTATAATCAATGGCCCTGTTCTGAATTCGTCTTGTTTTGGCTGTTGCCATCATTAACTGTTGTGACATATCGTGTTTGTATTGCCTATTGCAATTGCAAAAACCGTGCTTTTTAGTCACAAATTTCATCTCTTTTATTACATTTCAGACAGAGCGATGTGGCAAGCAGATGCACCAGAGACAAATGTAATTTAAGTTAAATGACAAACAAACACATTCTGATCGAGGCCAGGCAAACCACACTTTGCCAACAATGCTTCAAAATGGCGAGTATTGGAAAGAGTTAAATAATTGAATTATGCTACACGTGTCGATTATGAAGCATAATAATGTTGTTTTACGCACCAGACAGGATTCTTTTAATAAGATCGTGGTGGTCAGTTCAAGGACGGTGGTGGAAACTGGAGTTCCCGGAGAAAACCTACCTTCAGGAGGCGAACTGAAAAATTTTCTCGCACAATAATCTACCCAAGTGGGATTCGAACCTAGGCGGTGAGCGGCATTGTAATCCGTAAGCGTACTTTATAGCACTCGCCCACCGAGGACCACGTTTCGATTATGGTAATTTTTTCTAGCTATGTCATGAATGGCGAAATTTCGATTTTCCATCTTATTTTAAAACAAAATAACTCTGGATAATTGTTCTTAAAACTATTTCTTGCTTAGTTTATCTACCTTTGTATAGTAACAGAAGTGACAATCAGCATGTGATAGACGATAAATTCACCCGAATTAATTTAAATGTTTTTATTGTATAGGTTTATGATATGTGCAGGTTTTTTTTAAATTTCATCGAGCACAAACGGTCGGAGTGTTCAGGGCAGATACTACTTCGAAATGAAGTTTTTTTTTAATACTTAGCAGGTTTGCTAAGTCCTCAAAAAGTTTTAACGGCGTGATCACAGTATTGTTGATAAGTACAAGTATGATGTCTGAATATTAAATTATTTTGGACAAAGCTCATTTCATTCCACACGCAGCAGCCGTAGCGAACTATACAAGAGGTAGTTATCCTACATTGACAAGACCACAAGAGGTAGTTATCCTACATTGACAAGACCACAAGAGGTAGTTATCCTACATTGACAAGACCACAAGAGGTAGTTATCCTACATTGACAAGACCACAAGAGGCAGTTATCCTACATTGACAAGACCACAAGAGGTAGTTATCCTACATTGACAAGACCACCCTGGTGGAAGTTTACTGTTCCTTTTAATTTGTTTTCAAAAGTTTAACTTTGTTTTAGGGATTTTTATATGAACATGGGCCAGTATATTCATAGTTGGATTTCACTTATTTTTCTAACCACTGCGGTAGCTCAGTTGGTAGAGTGCTCGCTTCGTAAGTGGGAGGTCGTGGGTTCGATCTGCGGCCGGGTCTGACCCAAGACTTGACAGTGGGTAGTTGCTGTTCTTTCGCTAAGCACTCGGCATTTCGAATGGGAACTTAAAATTAACGAGGTCTGTTGTCACGGTGGGCTTGGCACGCTAAAGAACCCTGCTGTATAATGTCATCAGCGCAACGCACAGGCAAAATTTCTGCACCTTCGCCTATAGCTATCGACGTCTCGATATAAGTGAAATATTCTTGACTGGGACGTTAAACACCATTACTCAACCCAATCTACAGTACATATCTGTTGACAGTTTAACACTGAGCTAACAAAAGCCTCGACATTTGTATAGTGCGTAAAGTTTGAGCTGGTCGTTTGACCTTTAAATAGACATATCCATTATGTATAATTTAGGGGCTATATAAAGTTGATATGCAAGTATAGACGATAATAATATTGGATACCGGGTGTTTATGGTAATGAAACACGCTGTCTAGATCTTACTAAATCATACAATTAGCCCAATCCAATAGTCAAATCAAAGGTTAAACGGCCAGATCAACTTGGCGGACTAAATAGTTCCTTTCATTATATTTTATACAGTACAGACCTGTCGAAAGTTTAAAACTTTGACGAATTATATTAGTGCCGAATCATCAGCTAATCTCGACTCTTCGTTGGCTTTATTTCGACACCTTTTTAATAGCTGCTACCTATTTACAGGCCTCTTTCGGCCGTTGTAGTTGCTAATATCGCGAGTAGTATGGAAGGTGGTCATTCTCTTTGTGGTCATCATATGCACTTTGTCTAGCGGTATGGTGTTAATACCATCATCGGCCACCTCCCTCTTACACACTTGACCGAAAGGGGTCATGTGATATACCGTCGTGTCCGGCTCGAGGAGAGGCATCGAATGGGAAAGGTGGTGAAGTGCTAGAATGCAGTAGAAAAGAGTTATCGCTCTTGATGCGTTTTTCACGGATTCGGACTCGTCGCTCGACTACCCGGGAGATGGGTGGCATAGAACGATATGACCACCTTCCATACTATTATCGTGGCCACTCGGAAGTCGCGGCCACTTGGAGGCCAAGTTTCGTTAGATCAATGTTAAACTTTCGACAGACCGGTATTGTACATGTCTGATATATTGACGTTTTATTTGATAAAACAAATTCATCAGTATTAAAAAGATATACAGTACAGACCTGTCGAAAATTTAACACTAAGCTAACGAATTGGTGCCGAATTTTTAGTAAGCCTTGTATTTCGTTAGCCATTTCTTGGCAGTTTTCTGTAGCTACTGTCCATCTTTCTGCAGGTTTTTTAGACAACTAGTTTCTAGTATCTATGTCTCGGGCGTCAAATGTCGACTCCTTTTGCTCAGTGTTAAGCTTTCAACAGGTCTGTATTGTCTTTTTTCTGGGCTATGTCATTAATATTCACTTTTGAGCAAAATGTCATGCATGTTATTCAAAATAACTTATAAATAAATCTCTATAATTAATGAACAAATTAATCTTTTTTTTCTAAAAAAAATCCTTATAAAACCAAAGTTACTCATAAATCAATAAATAAATTAATCAAAACCTCAATATTAAGCACGGTGTTAAAAGTTCAACTTAATCGTACACGCTAAAGTGTCACGTGTGTTACTTAAAATAACTTATAAAAATAATCTCTATAATGAATTAATTATAATAAATTAGAATTCCTTATAAAACCAAAATGTCCCATAAATCAATTAAAAATTTCAATATTAATGTTTTAAAAGTTAAACAAAACCGTATGCACAATAAATAATTACATGAAACAAAATTTCATAATTTAAAAAAAAAACCAAAAAAAAAAACAAAATAAGATTTTCAACCAAAGCAAATTTAAATATAACTATTGAACTGTCTCTAAAAAGTTAAAAACGGTATTTAGGGTGATGTAACTTCCATTGCCTTGCTATCGCGCGTTATCCAGTTTCAGTTGGCTTTGCACGACAACGGGTTTTATTGCACTTTAAACGCAAGGCCAGTTCAATGTTTAAATATCACACAAATAATGAAATTAAAAATGATATGTCTTAAATTTCTTTAATCTTCAAGAATATTAATGAGAATGTCTCGCATTTAAAACCATTATGAAAATCAAAGACCTTTGCTTTTGCATCTTCAAATACAACATGTTCTATTCTATTTTCACTATCATTTTTAGACGAATGAAGGACTCCATGATGACCAATAAGATGAACATCTTCAATTAAACCGGATACGGTTAGCTACATGTATTTAATTACAGTTCTAGTTCATTTTCTTATAACCGACTGTTTTAATTATATATAAAATGCGTATACTGACTGCTGAAGGCTCCTTTGTGCCTGCGGTATTAAGTACAATCCTGGTCATTGGCCCAAGTATGTATCCGTCCAAAGTCGGAACTTTTATAATCAATGGCCCTGTTCTCAATTCGTCTTGTTTTGGCTGTTGCCATCATTAACTGTTGTGACATATCGTGTTTGTATTGCCTTTTGCAATTGCAAAAGCCGTGCTTTTTAGTCACACATTTCATCTCTTTTATTACATTTTAGACAGAGCGATGTGGCAAGCAGATGCACTCAGAGACAAATGTATTTTAAGTTAAATGACAAACAAACACATTCTGATCGAGGCCAGGCAAACCACACTTTGCCAACAATGCTTCAAAATGGCGAGTATTGGAAAGAGTTAAATAATTGAATTATGCTACACGTGTCGATTATGAAGCAGAATAAAGGTTTTTACGCATCAGACAGGATTCTTTTAATAAGATCGTGGTGGTCAGTTCAAAAACGGTGGTGAAAACTGGAGTTCCCGGAGAAAACCTACCTTCGGGAGGCGGAGTGAGAATTTTTCTCGCACAAGAATCCACCCAAGTAGGATTCAAATCTAGGCGGTGAGCGGCATTGTAATTCGTAAGCGTATTTTATAGCACTCGGCACCGAGGACCACGTGTCGATTATGGTAATTCTTTCTAGCTATGTCATGAATGGTGAAATTTCGATTTTCCATCTTATTTTAAAACAAAATAACTCTGGATAATTGTTCTTAAAGCCATTTCTTGCTTAATTTATCTATGAACAGTAAAACACCTTTGCAGTAATTGTTCTTAAAACTATTTCTTGCTTAATTTATCTATGAACAGTAAAACGCCTTTGCAGTAATTGCTCTTCAAACTATTTCTTGCTTAATTTATCTATGAACAGTAAAACACCTTTGCAGTAATTGCTCTTAAAACTATTTCTTGTTTAATATATCTATGAACAGTAAAACACTTTTGCAGTAACAGGGGAGACAATAAGCATGTGATAGACGATTAATTCCCCTTAATTCATGTAAATGTTTTAATTGTATAGGTTTTTGATATGTGCAGTTTTTTCATCCGGTCGAATTGTTCAGGGCAGAGACTACTTCGAAATGAAGATTTTTTAATACTTAGCAGGTTTGCTAAGTCCTCAAGAAGTTTTAACGCTGTGATCACAGTATTGTTGATAAGTACATGTATGATGTCTGAATCTAAAATTATTTTGGACAAAGCTTATTTCATTCCACACGTAGCAGCCGTAGCGAACTATACAAGAGGTAGTTATCCTACATTGACAAGACCACAAGAGGTAGTTATCCTACATTGACAAGACCACAAGAGGTAGTTATCCTACATTGACAAGACCACAAGAGGTAGTTATCCTACATTGACAAGACCACAAGAGGTAGTTATCCTACATTGACAAGACCACAAGAGGTAGTTATCCTACATTCACAAGACCACAAGAGGTAGTTATCCTACATTGACAAGACCACCCTGGTGGAAGTTTACTGTTCCTTTTAATTTGTTTTTAAAAGTTTAACTTTGTTTTGGGCATTTTTATATGAACATGGGCCAGTATATTCATAGTTGGATTTCACTTATTTTTCTAACCACTGTGGTAGCTCAGTTTGTAGAGTGCTCGCTCCGTTAGTGGGAGGTCGTGGGTTCGATAGTGGCTGTTCTTTCGCTAAGCACTCGGGCATTACGAAATGAAAGTCACGATTTTTTCGGATGGGAACTTAAAATAAACGAGGTCTGTTGTCACGGGGGGCTTGGCACGCTAAAGAACCCTGTTGTATAATGCCATCAGCGCAACGCACAGGCAAAATTTCTGCACCTTCGCCTATAGCTAGCGACGTCTCTATATAAGTAAAATATTCTTGACTGGGACGTTAAACACCATTACTCAACTCATTTTCTTGTTGTCATTATATGTAAAGACTAACTAGGCTTATCATTCTTACGTTAGGTCAAAACATAAATTTTTATTCAAAATACAGATAAATACAAATAGATGATTTAATGCTTCTTACAATTATTTTTGTAGAACATTGATTCGAAATTTTTGAACATGCATATGTTCTATATATTAATGGGGTACATCTGATATTAATTTTTTAATCTTCGAAAACCTATCAGATCTTCATTTTCAAGAACACAATCATTTTGCGTCTTTAAAATACTAGTTTTAAACCTTTTAGTTCAAGACAAAAACCAAATAAACTTATGCATTTTAAAATTTTGAGATCTATTTTTCATTGTACAAAAAATAACATAATTACACTTTAATTGCTTTTCGAAATAGATATATAATATGTACACATGGCAGTTGCGTCAATATTTATTTTTTTAGTTCTTTAAACACATAATATGTGAATGTTTTCATCCATCACGGGTCGTAAGAGCGCTTACGCCTGGCACCATAAAGTGTCATAAATTGTGGAACTGCGTGTTGATTGCATTGGCTGTCCACACAACAGAAACTACACTGCATTGGTTTGTTTGGTGGCCCGGATGGAGAATCGTCCATATTTAAAATGCACGTGGGATCTGGCGCTGTATTGACATACCATTCTCGTCGACAAATGTTCTCATTGACACACCTAGAAATGACAAAAAATCTTAAATTTCATGTTCAATGAATTTACAAGAAGCAAATTTAGGGAATTTTGTGATTTGCACATATGTTCAAAGGCCACACCTCCCAGGAAAATGAGCAACCAACTCACGTTATTGATGTTTACATCTCCTTTCCATGTTGAAGCTTTGCACCGAGTTTGGTAAAAAAAAAAGTGTTTCATATTTCTGGTGAATTAATCATGTTAATCGGACAAGAAGGTTCCGGATGAGAGGAAGTTTAAATCTAATATCCCCATTCTTTCGAAAGACAGGATAAAAAATCCAAGATATTGAAATAACTGAATTTATATACGATTCATCACAGAATTCAAATTTAACGAATGGAGCCAATGGTTTAATGGCCACGAAATTTAACCGGAAAAATCTTCATTTTCGAATAAATTCTTCTACAGGAGGAGCTTATGCTTTCGAAGAATACGCCTCAAGGCCCAGGTGGAACATCACGTTTTTTATTAACTTGCCAGTTTCATCTTTGCTTTTTGGATTGTAATTTGGACATGGACTAACATGTTTGACATTTGGCTGTGGTTACTATTATGACTATTTCATGTAACCAAGTATTTTTTAGCCGTTAGTTCTTGATAGAAAAATGTTTGTTTTCATTGGATAAGATGTACAGGTGAGCTACAATCTTTCGACAACGCCCTACCTTTTGATGAATTTCCTTCCTCCGTTTTTATCCTGTACAATTGTGTTCAGACAATGTTTCAATCCTCCTGGACATGCCTTGATAGTCTGATCCTGACAAGTATCGTCCTTGCACACATAACAACCAAATGCTGAAATAGTTTTATAAAATAATGAAAACAAAATGGATTGATGAAAACGAGAAATGCATTACAACAGCTGGAAAACTAAATATGCTGATTACTAAAATAAATTAATTTTTGTGGTTCAAATTTTTGTTGTTTTGTAATTTACAACCATTTTGCAGGATATTATATTGATTTCACGGATTTATTTTTATGGGTAGCTAAACAGGAGGTGCTTACCCTTCCGGATCACCCGGCCTCACTTCCCTGGTGGAAGTTCAGTGTCTAACTTACTTGTCAGTTTCAAAGTTTTTACTTTGCTTTTGGATTGTGATTCGGACATTGGTTAGTATGTTTGTTTTTGATATGGCAGTAATCACAGTGTTGTTGATAAGTATGATGTCTCTGTGTCAAAGGTTTGCCCTGGATATGTTTGATTTCCCATGGTTCAATGTTCCTTTTCACATAAGTTTGTTTGTACACTCGACGGGTGTAGCTAGCAAAACAAAGGTGGCTTACCCTTTCCAAGCACCCGGCCCAACTTAAATAATTGTAAAAATGGGAGGATTAGGGCCACCAAAAGCAGAGATGAACATTAGCAGGGGCACAGTAGCCAATGGCTTCTAAAATCAGTCTGGGCCCCTAAATTTTTACACATTTTACCTATTTATTACTATTATAACTTCTTTTCTGGAGTGAACTGGGCCCCTAACTCAAAATCGTTAAGCTTCTTTCCTGCAAAGGATACTCAAACCTCACCCCTGGATATTATTTTGTCATTAGACATAGTGCCGGTTCAAAGTCGACCAGTTTTGTTTTGTCATTAGATCTGGTACCCGTCAATAAAGCTACAGAGAGTAGTTTTTGTCATTAGACTAGTACCAGTCCAATGTCGGTCGAGAGCCTTTTAATACGTAAAGAGAATATGATAACATGCGTTCGAACAACTATGGAATGAATATTTGCGCCACCCCAAGGAGACTTCTGACGGAGAAAATTATAATGTAACATTAAAGTACCTTTCTTAAATAAAAAATTTAACAAAAAAATTAACAAAAAATTAGGCTAGTATTTGAGATATTTAAAGTTTTTTTTGTAAAATTCCAATTGGAAAAAAAATCCAATTGGAATTCCAATTGGAAAAACTAAAAATTCCAATTGAAATTTATTCCAAAAAAAGATATTTTTGGAAAAAAAATCCAAAACCATTTATCCGTTGGAAAATCATACTTATTTTGGAATAAAAAATCCAATAAAAATTCAATTGGAAAAAAACCAGGTTTATATCGTATTGTTTTGTGTCTCTGTTCTGTTGTGTTGTTTGCACTGATAATTGTGTATTACGAGTGTTTCAGCTACTGTGGTATCATCTCCTGATTTATATTTTTCCCTTAATAAGCTGCTGTACATTGCTAGACAAGAGGTGCTTCACCTTTCCGGAGCTCAGGCTCTACTTACCTGGTGGTAGTTGACGTGTTTGATTTGGTTTTCCGGTTTTCAAGAACTTTGCTTTGCTTTTAGGTTGGAGATGTACTGGTATGTTTACATTTAATTGGAGGTGTTAATCGATCGTTTCACAATAATCCTTTTTAAAATAGACTATTGAGTGAGTAATGGTGTTTAACGTCCCAGTCAGAAATGCTTTACTAATATCGAGACGTCACCAGCTATAGGCGGAGGTGCAGATTTTGCCCGTGCGTTGCGAAGATAGCATTATACAGCAGGGTTCTTTAATGTGCCACGCCTACCGTAACACGGGACCTCGTTTTTTTAAAGTTCTCATCCAAAATAACCGTGGTTTTCTCCAAGTTTTGAAATGCCGAGTGCTTGGTGAAAGAACAGTCACTACCCACTTTCAACTTCTCAGTCACTACCCACTTTCAACTTCTCAGTCACTACCCACTTTCAACTTCCCACTTTCAACTTCTCAGTCACTACCCACTTTCAACTTCTCAGTCACTACCCACTTTCAACTTCAAGTCTTGGGTCAGACCAGGTCGGAGTTCGAACCTACGAGCTCCAACTTACAGAGAGAGCGCTGTACCAACTGAGCTTCCGAAGTGGTTCCTGCTATTGAGGTGATGATCATCAGTGACTAAACATTATGTATATTATGTATATGTATCATTCCTACAAGCGATTTAAACAAACAGACGATGACGATTTAGCTAAGCAGACAAACATGCAGACGGACAGACACCAACCAAAACCTCCATATATATAATACACATATACTGTATGTAAATAACATATAAACTAGCTTGATCTGTCATATAATGATAAAATGGAATCATCCACCCACCCACCAACCCCGACCCAGAAAAATTAAATTCGTCCAAAAATATTTATAAAGTTTTACCATTCTGGAAATTCTAGTAATTTGCTTATTAAAAATAAGCTCGATAAGCTGGTAATGTTTTCATTAAGAAGTTATTGATTCCATTTTCCACATATCAATGAGATAAAATTGTTACTATTGGCCAAACTAATTTATACACATTTAGGCATAAATTTTCGTGGATCTGTCAGAATCAAAATTATCAATTTTTTTATCAAGCAAAATTGAAGACAGAGGTGACCAATTGATTTTCGTCTGTTGATGATTTTTTTGTGCATACAATATGTTAACGAAATTTGGAGATCCTTGAAATTCAATACGATTTCTATATCAAAATATAATTGTGTAATTCGCGAAATTATGAGACCCTCGAAATTTAATACGGTTTCTATATCAAAATGTTTTGTGCAATTCATTTGTTTACAAATTTTGGTGACCCAAGAAATTTAAAATGGATTTGTTTTACCAAAATGTCTTTGCGTATTTTAAATTATATTAACGAAATCTGATGACCCACGAAATTTGATTGCCTTACATAAAGTACATGTATATTCATACCAGGTTTTGGTGTTGTCAGGATCTGGACAATATTATTTTGAGAAGACTGTTTTGGTGATGGCTGTATAAACTTTGTAACGAGTTTCATCTTTGTCGAGTTCTGATGGCCTTTAATTAACAACAATGTCGTTAGTTTTTTCGCCAACGTCGTCGTGAATTTCGATTTCGCAGTCGTTGCTGTGTTAAAATTTGTTGACGTCGAACTGGGTTTTGAAGTAATCGATTTTGTCGTTGGAATATCCGATGGTTTTGTCGACGAAGTTGTCCTTGCAGTTTTCGAAATTGTTGACGAATTAGTAATATATTTTGGAATATTTGTTGATATTGTCGATGCATTCGTCACAGATTTTGGTGTCGTTGACATTGTCGATGTATTTGTTACAGATTTTGGTGTTGTTGATAGTGTCGATGTATTTGTCACAAATTTTAGTGTTGTCGTTGTCACTGTCGATGTATTGGTTACAGGTGATGACGTCATCGTTGACAATGTCGATGTATTTGTCACGGATTTTGGTGTCGTTGACATTGTCGATGTATTCGTCACAGATTTTGGTGTCATTGTTGACATTGTCGATGTATTTGTCACAGATTTTGGCGTCGTTGTTGATAATGGCGATGTATTTGATGGTGTCGATGGCGTCATTGTTTTTATTTGTGATGTTGAGGCTGAAACTGATGACGATACTGCTTGTGTATTTGCCGTTGTTTTAGTAGATAGATGTGTTGAAGAGTTTATTATTTGTGTCGGTTTCGATTGTGTGGAAGATATAGTACTTGATCCAACTAACTGAGTTGTGGACAGTTTGGTGGATGAAAGTATATACTGTGTTTGTAAAGGCGTCGATGACTTTGTACTAGAACCTACCGTCTTGGTAGTGGACATTTTAATCGAGGACATACTATTAGTAGTAGGTGTTGATTTGGTTGTTGATGCCCTAGTACTTGATATTGGAGATGTTGTGGTTGACAATTTTGTCGATGAGGGAATGTGATTTGTTTGTAACGACGTGGAAGACCTTGTACTTGAACCAAGAGTTTTAGTGGTCGGCGGTTTTGTTGAAGAATGGACAAGTTGTGTTTGTTTCGCTTGCGGGGTTGTACCTTGGGTACTTGATGCCAATGAACTAGTCGGCAATGTTTTTGTTGAAGATGTTGAACTAATCATTTTAGTGGTGGAGTGTTTTGTTGTTGAGGCGATTATTTTAGTTGTAGAGGCCTGCGTACTTGAAATTGAAGATGCCGTGGTTGGAGATTTTGTTGATGAAATCATTTGTTTTGTTTGAAATACTGTGGGTAATTTTGTACTCGACCCAATTCTATTGGCGGTTGACAATTTTGTAGAAGAATGGATGGAATGTGTTTGTCTTGCTTTTGGAGTTGAAATTTGAGTACTTGACGCCATTGGACTGGATGGTGACGTTTTTGTTGATGATGCCAATTTAGTGGATGCTAGTTTTGTAGAAGCATTTTGTATTTTTGATTGAGCTGTTGATGATGTAGCAAGTTTTGTTGTACTTTGTTGTGTTTTAGTGGACATATAAACTGAGGATTTTATAAACTTACTTGTTTTCGGCATAATTGTCGTCGGTTGTTTCGTTGTTGGGGGATTTGTGGTTTGCACTTTTGTGGAAGAAGCTATTTTAGCTTTAGCTGTAGTCGGTTTCTGGGACATTTGTGTTGTCACTTTGTGTGTGGTTGGTGACGTTGGTGTTGTTTTTGCTTTCGTTGTTGCTGCCTGTGTTGTCGGTGCCTTTGATGTTGGTGGATTTGTTGAGGCTACTTTCGGGGTTGGTGCCTTCGTTGAAGTTGGCATCTGGGTTGATGTAATTTTAGTGGCTGGTGCCTTTGTTGGAGGCAATCCCTTGGTAGTCGGTACAGCTGTGCTAGTTATTTTGGTAGTTGGCACAGGTGTGCTCGTTGCTTTTGTAGTTGGCGAAGCTGTGCTAGTTGCTTTTGTAGTTGGCGCGGCTGTGCTTGTTGCTTTTGTAGTTGGTGCAGCTGTTTTCATTGATTTGGTAGTTGGTGCCACTGTGCCCGTTGCTTTTTTAGTTGGCGCAGCTGTTGCTGTTGCCTTTGTAGTTGGTGCGGCCGTGTTTGTTGCCTTTGTAGTTGGCGCAGCTGTTTTCATGGCTTTGGTAGTTGGTGCAGCTGTGCTTGTATCTTTTGTTGTTGGTACGGCTGTACTGGCAGTTTTTGTGGTTGGTGCTGCTGTACTGGCAGCTTTTGTTGTTGGTGCTGCTGTAGATGGAGCTTGCGTTGTTGCTGGACTATTTGTGCCTGAAATTATTAATAAAAGCAATCAAATATCAATTAAGGAGAACAGCACCCTACTAACTATTTCATATTTCATACTTCACGGGCAAATTTAAATATCCGTATTAGAAACCGACAAAGGACAAAATAATAAAATAATTACTGACACAAAAAGTACCCTCAAAAACATCCCGATCATGATGTCTCATAACTTTAAAATTAACTAAACATGATCTATAAAAACAACCCGAATACGAGGGCCGTTCAAAAAGTCTTGTCTTCATAATAAAACACAAATTAAGACGTTTTATTTATGATATTTTATTTTCATTTCTTCAAAATAATCACTTTTAACGGCTACACACTTTTTAAGACGCGGATCCATTTTCTAAATACATTTGCATATTCTTTTTTGGATATACCATTGAGAAACTGATGAATTGCTGAACCTAGCGATGAACGAGATCTGTATCGACGACCGAAAGGTGTTTCTTAAGTTTAGGAAAGAGATAAAAGTCACACGGTGAAAGATCAGGTGAATAAGGTGGATGAGGTAAAACACAACACCTTCCTTGTACAAAATTCAGTCACCAACTTAAATTTGTGAGCAGGAGCATTGTCATTGAGTAACCGAATACCACGAATTCCTGACTTTGGTCTTTTCTTTTCATAATTTTTTTTTCATTTTCTAAGAATTTTATTTTATAATGTTTTCCGTGATACCCTGGCCTTTAAGGATGGGAATTTAGGCAACTATTTCGTTACTATTGAAAAAATAGTATAAAGACTTTCTTTGTGCGTTGAGTGCGCCTTGCAATTTCAGGTCGTTTTCCCTTTCTGGTTAGCCATATTTTTTATTTATCTTTCTATGTGGCTAAAAGTATATACCCATGTTTCGTCACCTGTAACTATATCAGCCAGATGCCTGCTGTTACAATTACCATATATTTTCAGCAGATTTTAGCCATTTTGACCCGTGTGAGCTTTTGCTCTTTGACAACAATGAGGGATCCATCTAGCACAATCTTTCTCATGACTAGTTTTTTTTCTGCGAATGAAATGTACGGCCCCCATTGATAAACCACGACTTCAGCTATCTGTTTAACAGTCAACCTTCCATCCCTATTGACCAGTTTTTGACTTTCTGTAATGTTTTCGTTGGTGCATGCTGTTTTTGGTCCTCCAGAACGGGCCTTATCAGAAATGTTGTTAACACCATTTTTAAATTTACGTATCTAGCGTGAGATGGACCTATATGACAGCTTTCGCTCACCAAAAACATCTTGCATTTCAATGAATGTTTGTTTGGGCGATTTAACGAGTTTTGCACAGGCTTTCATAAAGCTTCTCATTTCAATAATGTTTTTACCTGTCATGTCCGTCATTTTCCAAGCAGTGTAACGAGTGTTATGATGAAAATATGGCAAGAAAAAACTAATTTTTTTGCATATATAATCTAAAAATGTTCTACGTGTTTGGGAATGAACTCAGTCACCCGTGACAAGTGACAATATAATAAATTACGGTGTTTTATTTACGGTTTACAGGAAGGGACAAGACTTTTTGAACGACCCTCGTAGTTCCAAACACTAAGAAAATTGGATTCTTTGCATATTATTGTTCACAGTTAAATATTATCATTTTGTGTCAATCATCAACATCATCATCGTTATCATCATCATCATCATCATTGCCATCATCCATCAACATCATCATCATCATCATCACTATCTCTTTGATTATTCTATCAAAGAGATTATCATTACTTAAACCAAACAAACAATCACGATGCATAATATACATAGAGACAGATATATCGGAACAGTAGTATATCAGGTGGCATGTTTCTAGTCTAACCGGAAATAGAACAGACGATCAAGTGATTGGGCAAGTAATTAACACCAACAAATCATCTGCGATACCTACTACAAAGACACTGACGCATACCATGTAGTTCGCAGCATGTTGGGTATACATTGCTCTGAGAGAGAGAGAGAGAGAGAGGAGAGAGAGAGAGAGAGAGAGAGAGAGAGAGAGATTTACTTTGTGTTTTATTTCCGGTCTGGTTTCCTTGGAGCACTACAACATTGTTGTTGCCATTATTTCCGGTATTGCTACACGAAGGACAATTGTTTTTTCCAGAACTGATATGAATTTTAACATCAATGTCGAAAGAAGCGCCGCCATGATCTTGACAACATGGCATACCACTGTGGCTATGACAGTTGCTACCACTTGGTGCTTGGGTGGGTCCTTGTGTAGGGGCCGGTGTCTTTGGGGGTTGCGTGGGAGCCTGAGTAGGGACAGGCGTCTGTGGTGGTTGGGTTGGTGCTTGAGTTGGCGCATTTGTCTGTGGTGGTTGAGTTGGTGCATTTGTTTGCGGCGGTTGCGTTTTTGGATATGTTGTTGCCCCTGGTCTTGGTCTCGTAGGTCTTGGTCTAGTAGTGCCACCTGGTTTTGGTTTCGTATTGCCACCTGGTTTAGGTCTAGTAGTGCCACCAGGTTTTGGTTTCGTATTGCCACCTGGTTTTGGTCTAGTAGTGCCACCAGGTTTTGGTTTCGTATTGCCACCTGGTTTTGGTCTAGTAGTGCCACCAGGTTTTGGTTTCGTATTGCCACCTGGTTTTGGTCTAGTAGTGCCACCAGGTTTTGGTTTCGTATTGCCACCTGGTTTTGGTCTAGTAGTGCCACCAGGTTTTGGTTTCGTATTGCCACCTGGTTTTGGTCTAGTAGTGCCACCAGGTTTTGGTTTAGTATTGCCACCTGGTTTCGGTTTGGTGTTTCCCCCAGGTTTTCGAGGAGGTGGTGGTGGGGTAGGGGGTCCTGGTTCATTCTCCCTTTTACAGTTAACATTTTCGTCTAAAAGTAAAAACAAATTATTATAAAACATATTTAACATAATATAGTTGATTATTAAAATAAAAATAATTTGTTTAACAACAGCATCTAGTAATCAAAAGTTTACGAACAATCGTTTTTTTAGCACTACTAGCCTGATTTCCCTATAAATATTACATTTCAGATAACTCCATTTTAGGGACCACTTATGTGCTAAACCTGAATGTTGTAAATATTTCTCCCTCCTCTATTATGAATTACTGTTAACAGATTTATTTTCGATGTGTACTTATTTTCGCTTATTTTGCGGTCATTTTTTGCGCGAATACTAAATAATGAAAATTTAACTACGCAGAAATGTCTAAATTTTATAAACATCGAAAATAAATACACGCGAAATTAAATACCTTTACAGTATTCCATGCAATATACAATAGTGATTTTTTTCCTCCCGCTAAAAATTGTTTTTGGAGATATACGTATTTTATTACAAGTCTGTAAACCAAATTTATAATGAATCGAAGCAATTAGTATCCCCGTAAAGGGGCCAAAGTGCTATAACTCGAAAGAAAATTCAAAATTGAGTGAATGAATTGGTAATCACTTTTATTACTGATGCTTTGTACCACGTCGATCAGAGCTTCAGATTTATTGCCCCCATATCTTCAAACACAGTATTAACTTATGTATAGAATTGTTTTCAACTCCCCAATTCTATACTATATTAAGGCAATCAGTTCAAACCGGAGTATAAGCAGAAAAGCATTGATTTTTTAGAAATTGATTTTACAATAGAAATTAAAAACTTACCATTCTCATCACAGTCCTCAACATCGGAGTTATCTACAAAATAAACAATAATACACATTACTTAATACTTATAACATTTCACAAAAACATTTTTAAAACCAATGGTAACAGTATGCATATTTAATCCTACTATGCTTAGTTAACTAATAAATGTAAAGTACTCATATTCTGACACAGCCAAATACAGATTTTTATCTACTATTCAATGTAATATTATAATATTAGATGACATGATTTACATATATGAATAGATGAATTTTTTTTGTGAACAATGGTTAAAGCTTCTTTTCGTTATCCGCAGGATTTTGGTTCCTTAAATACACTATCGGTCTTTGGACCTTACCTTGGAAGACGGGTTATTATATATAAGTTAGTGTTCGGGTAGCCACGATGTCGATAATTAGAATATGGTCAATGGTTGTTTGATTATATGGGATTTACGTCTTACTCAAAAATATTTCATTTACATCTGGAAGTTGCCAGCTACAAGTCAAGCCTCGGAAATTTTTACCTTGGCAATGCGTTCAAGAATGGTTCTAAGGCCGTGCAAAGACTACGGTGACACGGAATATCTGTTGTCTTCACGTTTGTGACTATACCATACGTATCTTACAATACATACCTTGTGCCGTGGCTGGTGCGTAGATACGTTTACCAACATGGCCGACATCGTTACACAGATGACCTGTACAACAATAGGTACACTTCCCCTCAAACCCTACATGATTGTCATTGTAACATTCATCAGCATTGTTCTCTTCTTTGTTCATACAGGTCTGAAATAGATTTTGTGTAACTAAAGAATGACACGATTCATTATTGTTATACATCGGTAACAGCTCGACCAGCCATCAATATTGCATCCTCGTTATTCTGTTTGTAGAAATTTAACAATAACCGTATTGAATTTATGTTTGTGTTTTTCAGATCAGCCAAGACCATGTATATCTAGGAAAAGATGTGGCCGAAGGTTTAGGCATCAAACTTAAGGCGTCTACCTACTAGTTTCTTTACTGGTTTTGTCGTATTGTGTGGTTTGTTGTATTTATCTGCGGAAGCTAACTCTCTTATGAAAGGTAACCGTAAGTTCGCACTTTGTACCAAGCTGTTTAAACAGACCAATACACTTGCATAAACCCCCGCGACAGATAAACTTGTCTTTAGAGTTAAGTTGAGTAATGGTGCATGTTTAACGTCTTGGTCAAGAATATTTCACTTATATCGAGATGTCGCCAGCCTTTTTGCGAAGGGGCAGAAATTTTGCCTGATGGTATTAAACAGCAGAGTTCTTTACCGTGTCACTCCTATTGCGACACGAAGCCTCGTTTATTTTAAGTCTTGGGTTGGAGTTTCGCGGGGTTCGAAGCAATGACCTTCAGAGCACCGTAACAACTAAGCTACCGGAGTGGTAACTTGTCTCTAGAATATTCCTTGATATTAACCAAAAAAATCATCTCATCACAAGTAGCTATTGTGACATAAAACACTCAATCATGCAGTCATCGAATTTTGTTTAAATAAATGTTGTTTGGTCAAAATTCCAATCCACTTCACTCCAATTCACTTCACTTCATTTCACTCCCCTCTACCTCACTCCAGTCCAATAGACTTTACTTTACTCTATTCCACCTCCACTTCACCCCCATTCCACTTCACTTCACTCCCGTCTACCCCACACCAGTCCAATAGACTTTACTTTATTCCACCTCCATTTCACCCCATTCCACTCCATTTCACTCCCTCTACCTCACACCAGTCCAATCGACTTTACTTCACTGTATTCCACCCCTACTTCACCCTCATTCCACTTTACTTCTCTCTATTTCACCTCCACTTCACCCCCATTCCACTTCACTTTACTCCCCTCTACCTCACTCCAGTCCAATCGACTTTACTTCACTCTATTTCACCTCCACTTCACCCCCATTCCACTTCACTTTACTCCCCTCTACATCACTCCAGTCCAATCGACTTTACTTTACTCTATTCCACCTCCACTTCACCCCCATTCCACTTCACTTCACTCCCGTCTACCCCACACCAGTCCAATAGACTTTACTTTACTCTATTCCACCTCCATTTCACCCCATTCCACTCCATTTCACTCCCTCTACCTCACACCAGTCCAATCGACTTTACTTCACTCTATTCCACCCCTACTTCACCCTCATTCCACTTTACTTCACTCTATTTCACCTCCACTTCACCCCCATTCCACTTCACTTTACTCCCCTCTACCTCACTCCAGTCCAATCGACTTTACTTCACTCTATTTCACCTCCACTTCACCCCCATTCCACTTCACTTTACTCCCCTCTACATCACTCCAGTCCAATCGACTTTACTTTACTCTATTCGACCTCCACTTCACCCCCATTCCACTTCACTTCACTCCCGTCTACATCA
This sequence comes from Anadara kagoshimensis, assembly GCA_021292105.1. NCBI lineage: Eukaryota > Metazoa > Mollusca > Bivalvia > Arcoida > Arcidae > Anadara > Anadara kagoshimensis. The sequence goes on from CM037859.1 coordinate 36,770,390, forward strand.
CTCCAGTCTAATCGACTTTACTTTACTCTATTCCACTTCCATTTCACCCCCATTCCACTTTACTTCACTCCCGTCTACCTCACTCCATTCATATCGACTTTACTTCACTATATTCCACCTCCACTTTACCCCATTCCACTAATTACTTCTCTCCATTTCACAGCACTCTAGATCTACTCAACCTCATTCCACTGCGGTAGCTCAGTTTGTAGAGTGCTCGCTCCGTAAGTGAGAAGTCGTGGGTTCGAACCCCAGCCGGGTCTGACCCAAGACTTAAAAAAGTGATTAGTGATTGTTGTTTCGCCAAGCACTCGGCATTGCAAAATGAAAGTCACGGTTCTTTCGGATGGGAACTTAAAATAAACGAGGTCCCGTGTCACGGTGGGCTTGGCACGATAAAGAACCCTGCTGCGTAATGCCACCAGCCCAACGCACAGGCACAATTTCTGCACTTTCGCCTATAGCTGGCGACGTCTCGATTTCAGTGAAACATTCTTGACTGGGACGTTAAACACCATTACTCTACTCAACTCAACATCATTCCACTAGACTCCACTATACATGAAATTAAAACTCTCTCTTAACAAAGAGACGTGCATTTTGTCGGATTGTCTTCACCTACTCATCGTTCTAAATTGTTGTAAATGTTAACATGTGTCAAGTTATCATTGCATATGAATCACATTTACAGCATTTATAATATTCTGACTTAAATTCTTTGTTAATAGTGATGTTGTCTAGTTACTTTGTCAGTGCAAACAAGAAAAGATTTATAGTCATGATCATTTGAATGTTGGGGAACCTCGTATTACAGTGCTTGCCTTTGTCTAACAGAAAAATGTCATAAATACAAATACTTTAATCCTTTAATCCAAAAGAAATAAGGAACAATCAAAATTACACATGCAAATGTATCAAATGTTTAATAAATTGATGTTTCACCATGTTTCCACTTTGTTTTGGGGTAATTGATAAAAAATAAACACATTAATCAATGTCCGAATCACAATTCAGAAGCAAAGTAAAAACTTTGAAAATGTAAAGTTATGTTAAAATTGAGAACTTTCATCAGCGAAGTGAGGCCGGATGTTACGGACTGGTAAGCACCGCTACACCCGCCACGTGTGTAATTAAAATTAAAGTTAAAGGAAATGGAACTATAAAGCGTCAAATATATCTAGGGCAATTCTTGACACAGAAACATCAAACTTATCAACAATCCTGTGATGACGACCATAGACCATTTTGAGAGCCCTGATGACAATAATTGGCTAATTTGTGACTTGTATCTAGTGACAGTCACCATGCAACGAACCATAATTCTGACCAACAACCTTCACATATAGACTATGACTTCTGGTAACTAACCTAGTAAACTAGACCGAAACTTAACTCCAATCACTAATTTATAGACAATCATAACGTACACATTTCCAAACGTACAGTACAGACATGTCAAAAGTTTAACACTGAACAAACTAAAAGTGTTGCTAGTGCTCGAAAAACTGTCGAGAAATAAAAAGGATTTGTCGAAAAACTGACGAGATAAAGCTATATATGGGCCGAGATGAGTTGTCAACCTGGCACCAATATATCAGATTTTACCCATATTCACAAAGGTATTTAGCTTCACAAAGGTATTTAGCTTTTTGAACACCTTATGTTTTTAAACCTAATTTCACGAACAGTGATGTATGTTAAACTTTGGACAAGTCTGTACTGTTTTTTATTATTATTTCTATTAAAAAGTAGAGAAAATCATACCATTTTATGGGAACATCCTTTTCTGATGGTTAAAGTTCCATCTTCTTCGTGATCGTATTGAGTCATACATTGTTCCTAAGAAACACAAAAATAAAACCTACTACAGCTTTTGATCAATTGCATATACATAGAAGAAAGATTTTTTTTCAGAAAATACAGTTTGTAGCCAAGACGGAAAGGTAAAGGGAGTAAGAAGGAGAGAGAGAGAGAGAGAGAGAGAGAGAGAGAGAGAGAGAGAGATTTTTAAGAATACGCAGTTTGTAGCCAAAACGAGAAAGAGAGAGGGGGAATAAATGTAATGAAATAAATGGTTACAAATGCTGTGGTCACAAACCCACCGTGAAAGATGGAAATTATACTGCGAATGCACATTTAATATCAAAACCGCTAAAATTAATTTCTACAACAAATTTAAAAAAAATTTCGGCTCTGTTTCAATATTTGGCTATAAACCATTTGACATAAGGAACTTTTATCTGACGTGTATTTATTGACCTAGAGCTGACACATTTTTGCGGATTTTCCCTTAAGAAAGTGTTGGGCGGAAATGGCCGAGAAGTACTGTCAAGTCAAGGGTTGTGGGTTCAAACCTCACTAGGGGCTTTGAAATTTTCTGAAATAATTTCCATCTCCTGTTCATACTAGAGCTGTAAAAATGTCAATGCTAGAATAGTCTTTCAAATGAGACTCAAACCTGAGGTCCCGTATCTCAGGGCAGGCTAAAGACATCTCTGTAGAGTTCGAAAATGTGACCGCTACTGGGGACACTTACAACTACAAGCGATTGAAACAGACTGAGCAAAGTAAGGTTGAAAGTAAGAAAGTTATATTAATAAAATGATGTGTATATACAGGGGTTCCAAATTCCCTGGGTCCGAGGTCCGGGACCTATTGATTTTACCTTGGGATCATTAATATTTAAATTGTAAAAGTCCGCTGAACCTGCCATTTTTACCAGAATAATTCTACTTTTTCAATATAATTACATAATTGCACATGGATCTTTCAATGTTGATATTGGACTTTCAAAACTTTATGTGGGACCTGCCAAAAATAAAGGCAAATGGTCCTGGACCTTCCATTACAAACATAATTATGAACCCCTGATATAACATATTTACATGACCGTCTTGACATGTCGTTGTCTGGTTACAGATTTCTCCTTGTTTAAGATCTAGGCAGGCAAAACATGTTGGTTTATCTGTAGGAGCACTTTGTACCCAATACCCTAAAATATAAATATAATATTTATGTATTTCATATATAACATTCTGCTGCCAAGTACATTTTAAATGTACTATAATAAGGGAAAATATTAAGCCGTCAATGGCGTCAAATTTTCGTAATTCTTCCTTCCTTTTGTACTACATAACGGTTACCATGGAATTCTTTGTAAACTTTTGGAAAAATCATTTTTCACCGAAATGTTCAAAATAGCTTTGTTGCTGTAATTTTAGACTTTTTCGGTCAAAATTGACATTTTGAAGGACGGTACAAATGGAGGTCATTCACATACTTTTTGGACATGACGTAATATCATGCCCCATATGAGAATCACTTTCACAGGGGCTATGTACATGCAATATGGCACGCACTACTACTTTTACAATGTCCAGCCCTTTCAGTAAATTTTGAAGTAGAAGACAAATATCCTAAAATAGGCAGCAAGTGCGGAGTAATATGTATTGCAAAACATAATCACAAAATGTAAACTTGTTGAAAGTAGACGGCAAATTTAATTCATATCCAAAACTGTAGCAGACAATTCAAGTTCCGTTGCGTTGCTGGCTTTATTGAAACCATTGAATGTATACAGTCTAACCTGCCTTAAAGATCACCTCTATATAAGAATCACCTGTTTATAAAGGCCAGTAGAATTGTATCTTAATTGTTCATTATTCATATAATTAAGGCCACCTGCTTTTACTGGTTCCCTTGGGTTGCTTTTTTAGACAGGTTTGACTGTATAATGTAACTTGGTGTGTAATAATAATAATTTCTTTTAAATTAATTTATCAAACATTTGTACTAAAATATTTAATTTCTGAATATATTATACTGATGCAAACTATTACTGGGTATCGCACCCCCTATATATCACCCTCAATATCATACCTCTATATAACGGCCCTTCTCAATTTTGTGATGCCAAATGTTTTCAAATCAACCATTTTTGATACCATAATGCAAAAAGTATGATAAAAGTGATAAAGCATGGTAAAGCCCTGTCTGATATTCGGGTTTTGGGTGATATGGATTTCAGCATGCTTTATTATCTATAGGACACAGGGATAAATATATTTTGAAGCAAAAAATAAAAATGTTGCAGTCAAGACAAACATACCAATCCAATGCATTAGGACATATAAGTCAATGTCCAACTAACACATACCACTTTTTGCTAGAAAGATTTATTTTTAATTTGCTGAAACTTTTAATATTTCAATACTGGAAGAAAATTTACAATCATAAGTTGTCATATGAAAAAAACCCATTTTAAATGGACAGTGACGATGTGCAGTTCCTTGGCCATTTTAAAACCAGTTGTCCTACAATAATATAACATAAATGGATGATGACAGTTATTTTTGTAGCGATAGAACATTTTTGCTTATTCGACAATCTTCGCACGTTGTCCTGTAATATAACCATTCAAATGGACAATAACGTATTGCTTATTTCACCACCAGTTATATACCATTCAATTTTTGTAAAAAGAAAAATAATAATATCATTTACTTGTTAATTCGTTTTTCGTCAGTTTGAAGTTTGTGTTACTTAGAAATCACATATTTATTCCTGAACTTAAATCGATTTATCATGAAAATTTCCCGACAATTACATACTTGCGAAAGTAAAATTGACGTAACTTCTGTAACAGCGATTTCAAAGCATATTTTATTTTTCATCAATTACAGTAGAAATATTTAAACCAATACGTCTTTTTGGTATTTTTGAAAAAAAACCTTAAAATGTTTTGGAGATATAAAATATCAATGTTAACAACCAATAGACGTTTGAGTACATTTCACTTTTTATAAATTACAACTCTGGCTGAAATGGATTTCTGTGGCATATATTATTAATAAAACACTCTACATATAGATTTCTATGGATTACATGTTCTGTACAGAGCATTGTGTTAATAAAATACTTCTTTAGATTGCTTAATTTGGTTAAATACATTTTGGTGGTTTGACTATTTTTTCAACCTCTTAAAAAAAATTCAGTTTTGATCTTAGTATAATAATTAGATAATAAAGATCGTTTAAATATCAATTGTCAAAATAAAATAAAAATACATTTTAAAAATTCCAGTTTATAAAAATAATAATAAAAAAAAAATAATCAAAATGTGTTTATTTCCAGTATTGTTTTTGTTCCTTGTTCATCTATCACTTGGGTTTCTGAGACGTGTTCTTAGTTGCTCATACTTTGTTTTGTCTTTTCAGATGTTACCTGTGACTATTCGTCGTCGAAATTTTATACTTCACTACCAGCTTGTTGTTCAAAGCTCCGAAAGCTCAACCAGTTAGTTAACGAAAATTTGTATCTTGTGTATTAGGGAGTATTTTTGAAAGTTGCCACTATCAAACAAAATTACTTGAAGTAAAAATTTGGGTATAAATTTAAGTATGTAGCTGGATTGGTGTAGCTAGCTGAACAGGAGGATCTTACCCTTCCGGAGCACCCGGCCTCACTTCCCTGATAGAAGTTCCCGTGTCTAACCTAACTTGTCAGTTCCAAAGTTATTACTTTGCTTCTGGATTGTGATTCGGTCATGGATTAGTATGTTTGTTTTTTTGATTTAAAAGATTTAACTTTGATAAAATTTTGACTCTTCATCAATCATTTGGTTAATTTAAAAACAACCGGGTCCTTGTTTATAAGAGCTGTATAATAATAATAATAATAATAATAGAGTCTAATATTCGTATTGCAACCAATATATAATTTTGATATGCGATGACATGACAACACTTGATCATCAGCCCATATGCTTGTGATGCACCATCTATACAGCTTGCCGAGACGGTCTTTTATTTTTATAACAAATGGCAATTTGGCGACAATATATATTAACTCAATATGTTTTTGTATGAAGAAAGTCAAATAAATAATTTGACACAAGTTGTATATTTAAGGTAAGTATAGTTTCAAGAATTCCATCTAAAGTGGGATTACTGGTGACCATGGTAAGGTTTAGTGCTGACAAAAACGATGTCTTGATATCTGTGTATAGGTTACAATGAAGAGAGAAATGTCTTCTTATTCCATTTATCCGGAATAATATCAGGAACAAGACGTTTCTCATTCGGTATTTGCCTAATAATGTTCCATTTTTACTTTGATACACAAACACAAAAACTTTGGTTTTGGGGCAAGTAATTGTTACATGTTGAATAGCGGTATGCTCAAATGCAAACATACTCGTGTTTTTTTACTCAAATATTTAAATGTCAAATTAAAAAAAAAAAATAATCAAGCTTATTTAAAATCAACGCAACCAAGGTTGTATGCTACATAATTTTGACCGTCCATTTTAGGTCGGAGTAAGCCTACACGATTTTGACCGTATATTTTGTGTTGGAACTTAACATAACTTTAAGTCGGAGAAAGTCAACATCAGATATCAATTTATAATTTTTCTAGAAACACCTTTATAATTTGGGCCGTCTATTTTGGGTCGGGAACTCCTACACAATTTTTGATCATCCATTTTGGGTCGGAGTAAACATTTATAATTTTGACTTCCAAATTGTGTTTCAGAAATACCTACATAACTTTTAAGTCGCAGATAGGCAAAATCAGATATCAATTTATATTTTTCAGAAACACTTTCATAATTTGGACCGTCTATTTTGGGTCGGGAACTCCTACACAATTTTGACCGTCCATTTCGGGACAGAGTAAGTCAACAATAGATAACAATTAACACAATTTACAATAAGTAGGACAAACAAAACAAAGAATTAAATACATTAAAATATTTCTATGTTATTAATGACTTGATGATACAAAGATAAACAAGGTCAGAAGTAAGTGACAATGGAATGTTTGTTAAAAGATCAACCCAGGATTGAGACAAAGATATAGGTACAGACTTGTCCAAAGTTCAACATTGAGCTGAAGGAAAGGAGTCGAACCGCTGATATATGGAAAGTTAGTGACAAAAGCTGCAGAGAAAAGATAGCACCGGTTCAGAAGTAAGTAACAATGGAATGAACCCGGGATTGGGACAAAGATATAGGTAAAAACCTATCCAAAGTTTAACATTGAGCTGAAGGAAAGGAGTCGAATCGCTGAGATATGGATAGCTGGAGAGCAAAAGACTGCAGAGAAAAAGATAGCATGTGCCGAAAAGCTTTTGAAATTTAGTAATATCTCTCTATAAAGATTATCAAAGGGAATCCGTTAAAGTTGCATTTATGATGGGAGACTATTATACGTGCATATAGGTTTAAATGAAATAAATAAAGAGGAGCAGGGATAAGATTTTCTCACACCATAGAACCCTAGGTGTGGGATTCCTTTGTCTCGCCCAAGGGTTGAGACAGGCTACGCTACACGCTACGCATGAATAAGCAGCTGTTTTCTGTTACCCTAAAAGCTTTTACATGGATTTCTTAAGGATAAAGGTGTGACAAAAAGAATCAATCGCTGCAGGTCATTTGAGATAGGGAAATCTCAACCCTCGGTCCAGAATATTTAGTCCAGAACGAAGCTTCTCATATTAATTACCAGTAGCGATAGATTCTATTATTATTGACCTTTAAAAGTAGCCCTTATATAGAGGTGGTCGTAAAGACAGGTTTGACTGTATGTGTGTAACTAACAAAGAAATGAGAGGACTTATATATTCGGCACGAGTTCGTTAGAGTAGTGTTTAACTTTCGACAGGCCTGTACTATTCTAGTTACTTTGACAGTACTGTACAATGTTAGTTACTGGGCTGGTAGTATTTGACTTAGGTTTACTATTTTTCTTTGACTTGGACTTACTTGAAATAAAATTTAAATACTAATATAATATAAACTATTAAATGTTGCATTCCTTATCTAAGCTGTTTAAACTTTCCCCAAAAACAAAACGTGTTAGGGATTAAATGTTATACATATATTTATACAGAATGATTAAAAGGAGGCAATGATTCAATAACAACAAAACAATATAAACTGGGTCTAAATAGTTTCATGTTCCTTTCATTTCTAATTTTGATTACACTTGTGACAAGAGTCTCTAGCTCAATATGGGCTGCTTACCCTTCTGGAGCACCCGGCCTCACTTCCCTGTGGTACGTGTTTAAGTTTACATAGTTTCATGTTCCTTTCATTTCAAATTTTGATTACACATGTGGCAGGTCAATAAAAATAGAACCTATCGCTACTGGTCATAGGAGAAGTCTCGTTCTGGACTAAACAGGAGGCGCTAGCTCTTCTGGAGCACCCGGCCTCACTTCCCTGTGGTAAAAGTTTACGTGTTTAAGTTTACATAGTTTCATGTTCCTTTCATTCCAAATTTTGGTTACACATGTGGCAGGTCAATAAAAATAGAACCTATCGCTACTGGTCATAGGAGAAGTCTCGTTCTGGACTAAACAGAAGGCACTAGCTCTTCTGGAGCACCCGGTCTCACTTCCTTGTGGTAAATGTTTACGTGTTTAACCTAATTTGTCAATTTCAAGTGTTTGACTTTGGTTTTGGATTTTGGTTTGGCCATTGATTGGTATGTTTGTTTTTTTAACATTACAATGCAAATATAACGTCATTTCTAGTCATATTAAAATGTTCTTTGTACTCCCAATGTATAATTTGTTGTCCGAAAATGATTTAAAATCTAGTACCAATTACATATTATACAATGCTAATTTTACATTTCGGAATTCAATTCATCATCAATAGTGCTTAGACCAAACAATTCGTTCCAAGAGGTTGAAAAAATATCCACAGGACCAATAAATATTTGACTATTTAGCTAGGAAATGCTTTTCATGAGAGAGCCTTAGTTTTTAAGAATTTTCATATTTTAACTAGCAGCGAATTTAGACAGTGGTACATGTGTTGTGTAGTTATCTCGTGCCTTGTTTCTTGATCCAGTGTCTGGACAATTCTGATGTTTTAACCTTTATCCTTGTTGACTTAAGGCAACATATTCTTAAAGTCACTACTCGGAATAGATAAAAAAGAATGCCTTATAAACTAACAGCTACAAAGTGTTTTAAAAAAATTCCTGGCGTTTGTCCCTACCTCTCGGATATGTTATCAATACGTGTATATCTCGCGTCTTGTATCTAGATCTAGTGTCTGTACAAGACCTTTATCCCTGATGACTTTAAGAAACACACTTTAAATATCACCGCTCAGACTACATTAACAAAAATGCAATACCTTATAGACTAAACACAAGCACAATGTGTTCGAAAAAAAATTCTTTGGAGCTGTCCCTATCATCAAAGTTGTTAGTCTGTGATAATAGTTATAAAATTATTTAGATACATCTTCATCAAATAGTGCAAATTTTAAGACATTTACATTGTTAACATTCCGTTTTTAATACATCAACTTTTTGGACATCTTTTCAACATCTTTAAAAAATTGGTTTCATAATTTTGGTTCAAGGACTTCTGATGAGGAATTATATTCCGAAACGGTCGTCTAGTGCTTTAAAATCAAAACTAGTATAATATGTAATTAAAAACATATTTATATTATTTAGTCTTAACATCAAAATTTACTCGAATTCCCCACTGTGTTCTTGTGTTGTTTTGCATGATACACCCGAACGTTTGGTTTGTTTGGCTAAAAAATGATGACGCTTTGTTATTTTGTACATATGTATGAACTCATGGCTTTAAAGAAAAAAGCCTAAATTTATTTTATGTTATGTTAAAAAAGGAACGATAACTCAGGAAAAGGGCATGTATATAGATCCAAACACGAGAGATAATTTTTTTTAAATTTTGTATTTGAATCGTGTTTCTACAAAACTTCTTTCTGAATTCTGTAAAATCGAAAACATATCAAAACTTAAAAGGCTAAATCGTAGTGCATAGTTATCTTCCGTATTGACGATCTCTGAAAAAATGATACAAAATTCTCGATATGCATGGTTATTACAAAATTGTAATGTACAAATTGACTCCTGCTTGTTGTCCATTTTTTGTGTTGTAAATTAGTGTTTGTTTTGTTTCACTTTTTGGTCTTCGGTGATCTAAACTTTTCCAACAAATTTAATTATCTTTTCGATTTATGTTTCAAATTCATATAAAGAGATTTTAGAACTATTGTATAAATATATGTTGTTCTTTTAAATAAATATATTTGATTTCCGTGTTTCTTTCATTGTCAATTTTGCTTTCTCACGCTAGCTAAACAGGTAGTTTTTACCCTTCCGGACCACCAAGCCTCACTTTACTGGCGGAAACTCAGTGTTTAACCAAAGTTGTCAGTGTTCAAAATTTTTACTGTGTGTTTTTTGATTGAGGTTTGGACATGGATTGGTTTGTTAATTTATAATTTTTACTAGGCTTCGTAAGTTACACAATAGTCTTATTATATTTCATAATCAACAACAAACATACCAATCCATGTCCGAATCAAAATCGAGAAGAAAAGTTAAATACGCGAACTTCCACCAGGGAATTGCGGCCGGTTGTTCCAGAAGGGTAAGCATAAGCGTATGTGAAAGGAACCCTTATACATTGTTGTAACTTACAACGGAATTTTATACATAACTAAGATACAATATTTCGTAAATGGGAATTTAATCTTTCCGATAAAAATCTTAACTTACGAAGCTTAGTAAATCCCAATGCAGATCTTTTAATACCCACTATATATTGTTGTTAAATGGATAGTTTTATCTTTAGTTAGCCCTTCATTTCATTCAGAGTTAAAATCGTACATCTCCATTTAACAATTATCATATATTCTCAGACCCCCTATCATACCATATTTCAACTCAGTTTATGCCGTAAAGTACAAACATACGTTTAAAGGTAACATTTAAAAATGTAAAAGGTTGCTTTTAAGACTTCTAAATTTTCCAGTCTTGAACTGTTTATGATTGTCGGAGTTTATGTCTACACGTGACCTGTTTGCCATTTTTTCCACTGATATTTTATCGATTAAGCAATAATTGTCACTATATTTTCAAGATGTCTGAATTTGTTACAAAACTTTTATATTAACCCTTTTCAAGAACAGTACAGTACAATGCCTCGCCTCTAGACATTCCAAATGCAGCTATATTAGAGGACTTTAGGTCTCTACTCTCCAACGGTAAACTGGAATCACTGTGTTTTAGTTGTCGTATACATGGCAATTTTAAGGATTTTTGGTAACTGAACGAACCATTTTACATCCTATTAAAACGCATCAAGAATTCCATCCTGTTTCACTTAGTCAAATTTCGATTCATTTATGTACAACTCAAGTGTTCAATAGTTTACAAAATTTTGTCATACATGTAATTGAAAATCTATATCGTTAATTCCTGCAATACCCTAAAAAAAACAATATTACTTGCCCCTAAAATTATTTTCACAAGTTACAAGTGATCTAGAGTTGCCCGATATTAACACTTATAACAACTGTTTATACAGACATTGCAATTATCAGCTGAAAAAATTACAATTATAAAGAGGAATATGCGCCGCCATCAAAACGAATCAAGACTAAAAAAAATCCGAAAAAAACTAATGTAATGATGTTAACAAATCTAGTTAAGAATGAGGTTTTTGGCAAAATAAGGCTGACTTTTTTTATCTACGTTTTTACGGACTACTGTTTGTAAAAATAAGTGAATATGTTGGAGACCCCTTCAATAGTGCTATAACCAAACCTATGGGGAGTACTCAAGTACCAGTCCGAAGTCTTGAATTTCATAATCAATGATCCAAATATGTATTTGTCTTTTCTTTGACTTTTGGCTATTAAGATCATTGACTTGTATTGTTTCGTGTTCTTGGCTGAGTTAATCATTGCCAAAAGCATCTTTTAGTTGCAAATCCCATACGTGGTGGATGTACCTTGCTAAACAGTAGGTGCTGACAATTCCGGAGCACCCGGCCTCACTTTCCTGATGGAAGTTCACGTATTTTACTACATTTTGTAATTTTTCAAGTTTTCAAAGTTTTAAATTTGCTTTTGGGATTTTGATTTAGACATGGACCGTTATGTTTGTGCTTGAAGCCTTTTTCTATTTCAGAAGTCTATATTACAGGCCATACGTGAAGCTTGTATCAATTTATCACTAAAACTGTTTAAATTTTGCAGTACTAAACAGCCGTTTCGTTTCGGAATAGAATTCGTCATCAGAAGTGCTCAGAACAAAATTGTGGAAATCCAAATATTTTTAGATGTTGGAATGAGAAAAAAAAGACTGAAATGCATTTTACTAATCCACCTAAGGAAATCATGAAGACAATCTAAAAATAAAAATAATTTTGAAATAGAACTGTTAGAATTGACTTACCCAGATACAGAAATAATCCTATAACAGTATATATCTTATAACGTGTCATGTTTCATAAGGATGTCCAAATAGTTCTACAAAACGTCTTATTTAAATAAACATTTAAATGTGTAGGTGTCCGCGGGTTGTGACGACATCAACTTATCAACAAATCAAACAGCTCTTTAATGGATTGGTACTTGTATTGGGGAGTTAATGTTTTTTCCATAAGAAAGTACGGTATATACCTTTCGAAAACTGAAGACTGGACTAACGAAAATGGTCAAAATTTGGCTATTGAGTAGCCGAAATACGGATCGCTAGTGACTGAAAAACTGTAAAGAAATACTAGTTGTCATCTGCCGGAACGCCGCCGAGATCTTGCTACTGAGGGTCCGAGATGAGCTGCCGATTCGAACACTAATTCGTTAGCTCAGTGTTAAACTTTTGACGGGCCTGTATAGTATTTGTACTGGAATTGTTTACACTTGACGTATGTTAAGTTTATGTTCGGGTTTGGCTATCATTTGTAACTAAGTCAAATGTCATTTTGCATATGTCCACCCAATTTGGAGATCATGAATTTCAATACAATCTATACAGAAATTAAAAATACCTTCAGAAAAGTTCTGAAATCTCTCTAAAATTAAAACCTTTGAAATAAAAAAACCAACATACTAATCCATGTCCGAATCACAATCCAGAAGCAACGTAAAAACTTTGGAACTGACAAATTAGGTTAGACACGTTAATTTCCACCAGGAAAGTGAGACCGGGGGCTCCGGAAGGGTAACTGCAAAGGTATGAATAGAACGGCATGATATCTATTGACATTTTGACTGTGTAATAAGTCATTCGTTGGTGTTGTTTTCGGATGATTTTGCTTCAGTAAATACATATAAAAAATAACTGCATCTAAAATTAGATGGTCTCTTTCAGAATCGGAATTTTTATAATGGAGAATAAATTGTTTTGATATAAACCCATCTAAAATGCGTATTTATATAACCCGTGATTACGAAAAACGCGTGTCTTATGACATACGTGTACTTCGTTTGAGTGAGTATTTACTGGCTCCTTACATTTGTGTTTAATAAAGCAACAAAATTATTAAGTGAGTTGCTTTTGTCCCAAAAAATCACGCTTTCGTCGAACATGTCGTCGTCATAACATATACATATAGGCAGCCGGCATGTCAAGTTGTGTCCTAAGTCAACTATCTACCTGTCCTACTTTTAGGAAAGAGTTAGGAACATTTCTATATTTAGGACGGTTTCGTGAAACGGACTAAGGAAAATTTTTGTTCCTAAGTCATACTTAGGAAAGAACTTTTTCCTAAGTATGCTTCGTGAAACGCGCCCCTGTTGAATATTAAGCTATAAATTGGTCGCTAATCTCGGGTGCTCGATAGCTATATCTTGGTAGTTTTTTAGCAGCTGCTGTTTACCTCTCAGCAATTTATTTGCACCCTTTATATCTCGGCCACTCGATAACCGAGCGTAGACTCCTTTTCTTTTAACTTTTGACAGGTCTGCCTGTAGTAGCATGCGTCGTAGCCCGAAATAACGATATAAATAAAAATGGACAAAGTTTAGTTTTCAACATAGAACTTTTAGCAACAAAGAACAAGTTTGCTGAAGTAACTTAATGGCTTGCATGACCACATACTTGTTTAAAAGTAATTCAACAGTACTAGTGACATATCTTAGGCATTTATCACATTTTAAGGGGTAAGCCATTGTAGCATTATCCATACTTTTTACAGTTTTGTCGGTTTTCAAAGTTCAGTCTTTGAAGAGACTAATTTTTTGCGCTTATATCAGCGTCAAATCTAAAAAAAACATTGGAATGTCAAAATGCAAAATGAAATACGTAAAGTGGTAAATCATCAATTTAAGAATATAAAAACAACAACTGAACGGATATTTCAGTAACAAGGAACGAACAACAACAAAACACACACATTCAAACTTCCAGGATGTTGAAAGTTCAAAGTTGCACAAAAAGCACAACTACTAATTAAAAATATTCGAGTAAAAATGGTATTTAATGAAAGTTTTTATTTGGTATGAAAATTAGAAAAAAGCTTAAATTGGCATTTCATTCACAAAGCAGTAGTCAGGTAATTGCGTGATGTAATTTTCTAGCATTTCTGATAAAAATAAATCTTATTACAAAATGCACTTTAATTTCAAGTTTTCTACACTTTAGAGGTGTTTTTTTCCGCAAGAATGTGACAAATGAGAAAAACCCAAAAGTAAATAAACAGCAACTTAAGAATCTTTGGGGAAATTACTGAAAGAACAATACGTTGCTTCTGAAATATTAACAGCAACAAAAATGACAAACAAATAGTTATTTTTAAATATGGTTAGTTTTTCTTTTTCTCACAGAAATGTCATAAATCAGAAGAAAAAACCCAAAAGTGAGCAAACATCAGCTCACGATTCTAAAAAAAACTGTAGCGAGTTGACGTTGTTTCTAAAGTTCTAACAACAACAAAAATAAACAAATACATATTAATACGTGCGAACTTTCAAGTTGTAGACATTGACGCAACACACACACAAAAAAATCAAAACTAACAATTATTATCTTTAGGAGAGTGAGACAAATATTTCTAAAAATGATAAAGAACTAGGTTTTAATAAGTTCGAACTTTCAAGTAGAGATTTACGCAACACATACAAAAAAAAAAAAAAAAAAAAAAAAAAAAAAAAAAAAAAAAAAAAAAAAACTAATACTTTTTAACACCAGGCGAGTGAGACTGATATATAAAAACAATACAGAAAATAAGTATTAACATGTTCAAAGTGTAGAAAAAGTTGCACAAAAAGTCATAACGAATTAAAATTACGCGAGTGAGACAAGTATTTTGAGTATTTAAAAATAATACAAAAGAGATATCAACACGTTCAAACTTTCAAAGTGTAGACACATAAAAAAATCAAAATCGTTAGGCGAGTGAGACAATTGCAAGTATTTTTGGTACGAGTAAAATAATAAAGAAAGAGATATCAATATGTTCAAACTTTCAAGGTGTAGACATTTAACGCGCAACAAATAAATAAATAAATAAATAAATGAATAAATAAATGAATAAATAAATGAATGAATAAATAAATGAATAAATAAAACTCAAAAAAGTTAGGCGAGTGAGACAAGTATTTTAGGTAATTGAAATAAATAATATGTTCAAACATTCAAGACGTAGATAGTCGCAAAAATCATTAAGAATTATTTGATCACGCGAGTGAGACACGTATTTTTGGTAAATAAAAAATAATAAACAAATAGATTATAAAATGTTCAAACTTCCAAGGAGAAAATATTGCGCAAAAAATTATAACGAATTAAAATTAGGCGAGTGAAACAAGTATTTTTGGTATTTATAACAATTATTTGAGTATTTAGATAAAATCGATGGGACACCCTCTTTACATTATTGTTATTATTAGTAAAGGGGTAGTGAATAGATAAGTTATAACGCCCTGAGATAATAACTCTACAAATATAAACTGTTCATCAGCAGCACAAACTTGTGTCAACAAGACATACGAGTTTTCTTAATCAGTTAATACCTGACAGGGACAGTACAGACCTGTCTAAAGTTTAACAATGGGGTAACAAGAAGACGTCGATTAGACTAGATATGAACTGCAAGAGACTGAAAAGTTATCGAGAGATAGATTTAGCTGTCGAGATATAGCTACTGAGGGACTGCGATTATCTGCCTATTTGGAATTAATTAATTATAAGTTCCATGTTCATTTGCTTTCCATTTTGATTACACCCGGCAAGTGTAGCTAGCAAAACAGAAGGTGCTTAACCTTTCGGAGCACCCGGCCTCACTTTCCTGGTGAAAGTTTACGTGTTTACCTAATTTGTAAGTTTCAATGTTTTTTTTTTACTTTGCTTTGGGATTGTAGTTTGGACATGGATTGGTATGGTTTTTTTTTTATTTTTCTTAGTGTTAAACTTTCGACAGGCCTGTACTGTAATTAAGGTAAATCCTAGGCTATATAATTGATGACATTTACACGTGAATTCTAGATAGAACCTCTAGTTTTGCCTTGTTAAAGACTTTCCCTCAATTTTCGTTTTTCAATAACGTGGTGTATTTAATGATTATCTAATTACACGTTTTACCGGAGAGATATACCAATGTGGTTATTATGGGTGTGTTTGCAAGAGTAATTGAATTTTACGTCCCAGCATATATATTCTTGTTCGCAATGTCTTTTTGCCGCCTTTATTGGCAATGTGTTTTAGGTTGATATGATTTCCTTTTGTTTATGATGTTGGTTGCGGTGATTATTTTTATGTCCATTGTGGTATGTTCTCTTGTCCTTTGTTGTTGGTGTGATCTCTGTTTTCTGTCTTTATAATTATTTTCAGTCTATTATTTTCTGGTGTTGCTATTTCCTCTTCTTTATTGATAGTGTTAGTTTCTATGATTATTTTCGTGTTCATAATGGTCTTGTTCTTTGTTCTTGCCAGTTTTCTGACTTAATTTAATGGTGTTGATTGCTGTGACCATTTCATTTTATTGGTGATATCGTTACTATGCATATTTTCTCTTCTTTGATGGTGTGTTCTTGCTGATTTGAATAGTTCTAAGCTAGAGTGATACAGCTTCACTGTTGTAATATCACAATATCAACGTTGAGTCAGTAAATTTCGATTTGGTCAGTCATATGTTGACGTGGTTAAAGGTTTTTTCGATATATTTTGGGGGAAACATAAAAGAAATAGACGATTCGGCTTCAAAATACAATGAAGATAAGCGAGATGGAAAATTGATGGGGATTATTATGAGCTTCATCTGTGGCGATAATCGAGGTGGCAAAGTAATTGAGGAGCATTGAAATCACGTTGTATAGTGACGCTAAGCTAGGGGGGCATTATTACACCAAGTCTTCTTTGACAAAATCAGATGTATAATATGGTTTCAATGGCTATTGCCAATACACTTTTGTTGTTTGCATTCATAGTGTCTACGGCTACGGCCAAATACATGTATGTTGAGTCGTGTTCGCGGTTGATTTTGCTATTTCCAAGCCATGGTTACTATGGCTGTTTTTTGTTCATGGTCGCTTAGCTATTACAAAGTACAAGATTATTGTGTCATGGTTGCTATGATTGTTTTCTTGTTAATAGTTGCTATAACTTGGTCTTGTGTCTTGTTCACACTTGTGTTTGCTATTATACCGAGTACATGTCTATTGTGTTCATGGTTTCTATGGCTATTGTCTTCTGTCGTGTTCATGGTATCTATGGCTATTGTCTTGTGTAGTGTTCATGGTATCTATGGCTATTGTCTTGTGGCGTGTTCATGGTATCTATGGCTATTGTCTTGTGTAGTGTTCATGGTATCTATGACTATTGTCTTGTGTCGTGTTCATGGTATCTATGACTATTGTCTTGTGTCGTGTTCATGGTTTCTATGACTATTGTCTTGTGTCGTGTTCATGGTTTCTATGGCTATTGTCTTCTGTCGTGTTCATGGTATCTATGACTATTGTCTTGTGTCGTGTTCATGGTTTCTATGACTATTGTCTTGTGTCGTGTTCATGGTTTCTATGGCTATTGTCTTCTGTCGTGTTCATGGTATCTATGGCTATTGTCTTGTATCGTGTTCATGGTATCTATGGCTATTGTCTTGTGTCGTGTTCATGGTATCTATGGCTATTGTCTTATGTCGTGTTTATGGTTGCTATGCCAATTCTATGTGTCGTGTTCATGGTTGTTATGGCTTTTGTCTTGTATCGTGTTCATGGTTGCTATGGCTATTTTCTTGTATCGTGTTCATGGTTGCTATGGCTATTTTCTTGTTCATGGTTGCTATGGTTATTGTCTTGTGCCGTGTTCACGGTTGTTTTGGCTATTAGCAAGTACATGAGTTTTTAATTAAAATAGCTTCATATCTTACAGAAAACCTGGTTTGTCTTACTCAACACCGCCTTATTTATATAATCCTATATATAGGACGATTGATATTAAGTTATCCAATATATCTATGATAATTTTAAATCCAGGCATTTGTAAATATGTCATTCAAGTATTTCAGATGTAACCCAGAAGCTTTTTAATGTAAATACTCGGTATAAACAAATTCTTGACCCTAGGATTTCAAACAAAAACCGAAATTTTATTTCTCACATTTTTGTGAATTATACACACTCAACACCTAACAACGATGTTTGTACTACTAACAAAAACAAATAAATCTAGACACACGAGTACTGAACGGTCAATTGTCCAGTCTGTGTAAACAAGTAGAAGTCTGTGGGTCAAATGGAGTTTTCCGTCCCCATGTAGTCAAGTCATTATACAGCCTTTAATTATAAATGGAGGGCATCCTGAAATCACCTTGTGTTTAAAATTTAACCTTCTCTAAAGTCACAGGGGAAAATGAAACTAAGTTTGGATTGATAGGTTTCTACAATTATTAGATTCAACACGCTATGTACTAGTACAACAACTTGTTACAACGAAATATCTAGAATACACGATCTTATGTTAGCAATTTATCATCAAAGTTGGTGTCTAAATTTGCTGTAAGTTAAAATTTGAAATTCCTTAAAAACTAAGGTATACTCCCTCATGCAAAGTATTTCCTTAGCTAAATTTGGTAAAATACATTTTTGTCCTTTTGGGTATCCTTTCAACATCTTGAAAACAATTTTGGTTTCACAATTTAGGTCCAAGCACTACTGATGAGGAATTATATTCTGTGCTGTAAAATTAAAACTGGTATAATATGCAATTGCAATTGTGGCTGATTGGTGCCATTTCGCTTTTGTATGGTGCAATCACTAACTATATAAATGCGTGTATTTGTTAGAACGATTTTCAGTCTCGTGTTGGCAAAATAATTTCAATGTCGAAAACCTTGTATGGGATAATTTTGTCAAAATTCGGAAAATGCAGTTGAGCTCACGCTAAAGGGCATACCTTTTGTTATAACAGGTTATTAACCTCACAATTTGTTATACCATGATATTCACCATTGCCCGTTGTTGACCAGTTTATAATTGCGCAATTTTTGACCATACATTTTGTTATGGTGTTATAAAGCGAATTAACAGGCGCAATAGCAAGAATAAACAGGCGTAATAACACAAATTGAAAGGCGTAGTGCCACGAACTAACAGGCGTAATAACACAAATTAAATGGCGTAATAGGACGATTAAACAGGCGTAATAACACGAATTAACAGGCGTAATGCCACGAATTAAATGGCGTAATAAGACGATTAAACAGTCGTAATTACACGAATTAACAGGAGTTATATTGTTATACATTTTTATTCGTGTTATTACGCTTTTTTAAAATTCATAAACCGAAGACTTTCGTATTCTAACATCTGGCACTCAATCAAAAGTAAAGGGCAGATAAACATATGTAGAATTTCGTTTTGCCATGTTTCACAACCCCGTTTCGTTTTCCTTATTCCTTTTATATGTATGACACATTTCTGTTAGATAATGCTACTTACAAAACAACTTGTTCACCATCGATAATTAACCTGCTCGTACAGTATTATACGCGTAGATGAAGTTTGACAACAAAGCAACCCAATATTTTGAAACCTTTGATCAAAACAAACATGCCAATCCACTTCCAAATCAGTATCCCAAAAACAAAGTAAAAACTTGAAAAATAGTTTAAACACATATGAACTTCAAAACAACCAAGGAAGTGAGGCCGGGTGGTCTGGAAGGATAAGTACCTGCTGTTTAGCTAGCTATATCAGCGAAGTGCGTGATCATTATTGATATTGAAAGAACATTGAGCTATGGGAGTCAAATATATCCAGGAAAATTTAGGATACACAGACAACATACTTAGTAATATCATTATGACGACCATAAAAACTCCGAGGATATCGATACGCATAGATTTGCAATCAAACATATTGTTAAACGTTTTTTTAGAAAACTATGCCATGTACCCAATAACATGATTAACCACCCAATATTTGTTATAAATATGGGTTTAACTGGCTGTATCCTGCATATGACCCAGCAGCAAGAATAAAAGTCGTAAGACTCGTATTTCCTTGTATTAACAGATCTCAATTTCGTTTTTGGCTACATCAGGATAAAATTTGCAATATCCCGTTATTTACGATACATTATATTATAACCTTTTTTGCACCAAAGATTTTGTTATAGAACGTGATCCCACTATAAATCTTGTTATAGTCCGTTATTGCATCATAGAATTTGTTATAGACCTTCTTTTACCATGCATTTTGTGATAACCGCCCCGTTATTGGTGGCTCTAGCTATTACCAAATTTATACATGTACTTGCCGAGTTACGTCTTCATATTAACTTAACCAATGCGATGGCTCAGTTGGTAGAGTGCTCACTCCGTAAGTGGAAGGTTGTGGATTCCAACCCCGGCCGGGTCTGACCAAAGACT
Organism: Anadara kagoshimensis; assembly: GCA_021292105.1. Lineage (NCBI taxonomy): Eukaryota > Metazoa > Mollusca > Bivalvia > Arcoida > Arcidae > Anadara > Anadara kagoshimensis. The sequence goes on from CM037859.1 coordinate 36,791,043, forward strand.
TTAAAGTAGGTAGTGACTGTTCATTCGCCAAGGTTTTCGAAATGAAATTTGCGGTTCTTTCGGATGGGAACTTAAACGAGCCCCGTGTCACACTGGCTTTGGCACGCTAAAGAACCCTGCTGTATAATGTCATCAGCGCGATGCACAGGCAAAATTTATGCACATTCGCCTATAGCTGGCGACGTCTCGATATATGTGAAATATTCTTGACTGGGGCGTTAAACACCATTACTTAACTCTTCATTTTCACTGTCTTTGTTTCTGTAAAACTCAACCCTTAATGTTTTTGTTCCGATCACCCACCATCCACCAATGCTTGATTGGTTTGAATAGTTTGTTTTACCCTGGTCAATATCCAGGTGATCAGTTCTGAGACTGCAGAAAATACAAGTATCCGGAGAAAACCATTTGCCTTTGTAAAGGGAACTGACAAACAATGAGGTTCTAACCCAGAAGGTGAGAAGCACTGATCTTATTACTCTCTCTTTCTCTCTCCAAGTAATCCGAGAACACCATTGACGTTTGCTAAGATTCGAGCCAACTGGTCACTGAAGCCATCCATGGTAATAAAGTCTAGATTTTCAGAAAATATATCTGGAATGCTTCAAACTGAGTTCCTATTCTCTCCAGAGAAAACTAATGACTATTACAAAAGGAACTGAAATTTGAACTCAGGTGGTGAGAGACCATCTGATCTGTATACCACCACTTGAAACCAACAGTCACTGAGGCCATCCATGAGTATTTATAGAAAATATATCTGGTATAACTCAAACTGATCTCTCTCTCTCTCTTCCTTACAAAATAAAACAACAACCAATTTAAAAGCTACAAGAATATTTATGCTAAATAAATCAAAACAAAATTACACACCCAATACTAGTATTTGCTTGCACTCTTAAATAAACATAATACCACCCAATCACATGTCATAAAAGTTTTTTTCTTTATAGAACCAAATTATTAACTGGTTCACATTACTAAATATATTCATTAAACAGAGAACCTTACTTATAACTGGTTCCCATTCTATACATGATGATCAAAAAATGAGAGGGAGCTTTACAAGTAACTGGTTCCCAACCATAAATTTTGGAACCGGGAACCTAACATGTAACTGGTTCCCAACAGAAACATAAAACAGGGAGCCTTACATGTTACTGGTTCCTAACCAAAAAATACAAACAGGAAACCTAACATGTTACTGGTTGCCATGATTAATGTAATGAGCAAAAATGAAACAAGTACTTTTGATATAAAATGAATATGAATAAGAAAGGGTCAACCTTTCAAAAAATATAAAAATCTGATAGTTATTTCATTTCTATAGGTAAAAATTTGAAAATGAAAATCTGAATAAATTACAGCAATCTTTGAAACAAGAACAAGGATAAATTATAAGAAGATATTTCACTAATTTCACACTTATTATTATTTAACTTTTCTCTACAAAACAAAAAGAGATGCATGAACTGATATATTCTTCAATGAAGGAAACTGTCAATATTTGTTTGCATCATAGATATGCCTAGCTAAAAAGCTGGTTTTGTGTCAGTGTGACATAGTTCCTATTTGAAAAGGTTCCCAATTCAAGTCCTAAGTGTGAACAAAGAGATAATTTTGTTGGCAAATTTTCATTAGTCCCTAATAACGTTAAACCAAGACTAGAAATAATATTTTTTTTCATAAAGATATGAAAAATATGTTAGTATCATTTTTCCAGAAGGAATGCATTCATTGAAACACCTAGATCTTTTGTCGATATTGTACAACAGTAAAACTGCTGGAAGACATATTAAAATTAACAAGTAAAATTTTGTATCAAAAGTTTCTTTTCAAAAAAATGAAAAAAAAATATAAAATTGTTAATTTGTATTTAAACTCTTGTCTGATGAAATCTTTATGAGTAATAATGACATTATATATTACATATAATACAAATTTAATTTTCTCACAAACATCACATAAGGAAATCACGATTCTGTTTTTAATCAAATGAAATGATATAGACATTGAAGTGATGTTAAAAAACTTTGTGTCATGTTAGGATTCAGGTGTCACAAGACTCATGCTGAACTTAATCATTTTTTCATGTGACATGACACATGGTTTGGATTCAGGGTCACAAGACACATGCTGAACTTAAATCATTTTCACATGTCACATGGTTATGATTCAGGGGTCTGAACTAAATCATTTTCAAATGTCACAACATACATGGTTTGGATTCATTTCACTATTTTCCTTATTTCATCAAGCTTGTTTAATAAACATTTTATTAGTTTGCAGAATTAGACAATAATTTGTAAATGGACAAACAAAAAGGAACCCAGTTTTACATTTCCTATTGGTGCGGTCAATGTATTTTTCAGTCTTTTTGTAAAATTTTCAAAGAAAATCTAACAAATTTGAATATTTTTTTGCATTTACTTGAGCTTAGACATATCAGAAAAATTGTACAGTGAAAAATATTACAGCTATCGCAATTTGAAAATCTGGCTAATTAAAGTTCCTTTTGCACATACCATATCAATATGTCACAAAAGGCATCACTTTCACATGTAACAGCAACCATCCTTTACATGCAAAATTCCCATAGTGGTATCAGGTAACCATGGTAATAGTATATTTTCTACAAAGATGAATACTATGGCCATCTTATTTAATTGCCTAGTCTGTTTCATTCACTTCTAATTGGAAGTGTCCTCTGAAGCTGCCACATGTGGCCTACTCTTTTTCTAACTCTACAGAGGTGTCTTACCTTGAACTGAGACATGGAACCTCTGTTTTGAAATACATCTGAAAGACTATTCTGGTAATGAACTTTTTACCGCTCTGGTATGGGCAGAAGATGAAAATTCATCTCAGAAGATTTCTGAGTCCTGAGCCAGGTTCGAACCCGCAACCCTTGACTTCAAAAGCCAGTGACAGTACCACTCAGCCATGTCTGCATCATCAAGGATACACATAAAGATTTTCTGTTCTGACTAGGTTCAGGTAAATGAACAATACTTTTATTCAATTTCATTGGATTTCCTATGAAAATTTCCAAAATTATATGCAGTCAAAAACACCCTTTTTCCAACAGTAATAATGATCGACCTTAAATAAAACAGGGTAACAATAAACAAATCAAACAGTTTATAAAAATGTGTGGATGCAATATTAAAGCAAAAACAAAATATTTAAATAAAAATGCAATCATATTTCATTATAAATAAAGAAAAGAAGCACTACTAAAACAAATAGAATAATGTCATGCATAACAAAAAAGGAAAATAAAAAACATAATACAATGTCATTAACCATTGGTGAAGACAAACAACATTGACCTGTCCACTTGACCTTTTTAAAATATCTATAATGGATCAGTACATTTATGTATAAAGAACACATGTATTCATTTTCTCTACATCCTTGGGAAATGTGAAATGTATATGTATTAACTGCAAATCCTAGCACTACCCATGTATTTGGTGGATCATTGTTTATGAATACTCCTAATCAAAGGTCAATAGGACAGGTCAATATTCGTAATCATAATAAAAGGTTAATTAGACAGGTCAATGTTGTTTTCCCCTACCTTGCCTATAAACAAGCATCATCAGTTATAATGTGTCGAAAATCATCGATACCTTGTATACAGATGGACGTTGCCGGTAACAATGAAACATACCCTAAACACTGACATACAGAAATGACAAGTGGTATACATGTATATAACAGGTACTAAAAATATATAGAAAACTTAAGGAAAAAAACCATGGCTATATATTCATAGAAAACATAAAACAAACAACTTGTATGCACAAACAAACAAAAACCATGAACACAAACAAACAATAACAGGTGTATGTCTTTTGATGGATTGAATAGGGTTTAACATCCAAATCAAGAACATTTCACTTATATTGACATGTCACCAGCTATACTTCTATCACTTTACCTATAGTTGGTGACATAAGTGAAATATTATTGACTGGAATGTTAACTAACATTCACAATTTATTTAATCAATCTGTTAAAATAAGGTCCCAAGTGATGAAATATATCCAATATTAACAGCATAACTAAAATGATGTAGTCTTTTCAAAATATATCAAAATGAAAATGTATACTTTATTTGAAATTTGTTAAAAGCTGATTTTTGAATTTAAAATAATTAAAGATTTTATAATGAAAACAAGAAGATGAAACCGATATGTTCCAATTTACATAGTAATTTGTAAGCTAAATTAAGTCAATGGACAACCTTTGTCATATAAGATAGTTGTGATATTAATCGTCTAAACATTGGCTGGTGATTGGTATAGTACTCGGAACATAAACGTAAATGTAGTAATTTTAGTGGGTACAAATTTTAAGTGCAAATCATAATTTCAGTAAATTCATGTGGACTTGACCTCATGGATCACTTTGTGCACTTTAATCATATTTAATTTGATAATATATTTAAATTAGCGGTATAGTATCATAACGAAAATAGCTAACATTAGTACATTGCTAAAATGAATATCTTTACAATATTTCATACATAAATCATACTAAAACAAAACAACATTAATTATAAACTCACACTGTGTGTTTATGGAAACAAAAAACTTGAACACAGTGATATAAAGTCAGCATTTCAAAAGAAAGCTCTTAAAATAGCAATGTTGTATTTATCAAGTTCACTGGCCTCCAATGTAGCGTGCTAAATATTGACAATATCTCACAACTTCTACTCTACATGCCAAAACCTGATAACCAAATATTCTCCTTTTTTGAAAAAAAACATTTCTCCCTCTCAATGAATAATCAACTTTTCCAAACACATCAGTTTCATCTACATCAAATTGACCAGGCCCCAGTTTCACAATCATTTCTTAACTAAGATTTTCCTTAACTTAAATCTGTCAAAATTGAAATCTTAATTTTGTTAAATATTTTGTTGTTTTCCCCAAGATATTTGGGAATGTAAGGTGCCATTTTGAAGATCGCTCCAAATTTATAACATATATGTATCCCAGTTTTGTCAAAAAAAAAAAAAAATGTTATCAATGGGATTCGCCGCTGTACCACGTGATCAATACCTCTTAATGTTTGTGCGGAACATTTTGGAAAACATTAACGTCACATATTCCCGGAATAACGTCGTTTTTACGGGAAAAGGTCATATTGTGCGATTCCATGTCCATTGGAAACAAGCATTTCGCAGACACATTAGAAGGTATCACGTGGTACAGCGGCAAACCCCATTGAGTTCAATAAAAGATTGTCAAAATTTGCTAAATATAAATTAAGAACAAATCTTAGTTAAGGAATATTATTAAACAGTAAGTCTGACTTGAAAATTTCTCTCTCACACACACACACACATACACACACACACACGTTATATCAAACAAAAAATATGCAAATAAAAATTTAAGAATCAAACAAGGCAGTATAACCGTCACGCAGCTTCATAGATTCCGCGACTTCTGGAATCCTACGAGGCAAAAATATAACATTGAAAACATAAAACACAGGATTCTCAATATCAATGATTAAATAAATAAATGAAAAATATGCGGTAAACTCAGTATTCCTTTGTAGATTCAAATGAGAATTAGTTTTTAAATATGGGGCAAATTTTTGAAAATAATCAAAATAACTAATAATAATAATGAATATTTAATAAATTAAAACTAATATTTTTAATACCAGTGTGACATAAACAATGAGAATTTGTTTTTTAAATACAGGGCAAATTTTTGAAATAATCAAAATAAATAAAGATAACAATGAATATGTACCTAATAATGTAAAACAGAGATTTTTTATATTAGTGTGACAATAAACAATGTTTTAAAACAATATAACAGTTAATAATAACAAGATTACTACAACAATTGTATACCTTTCCAGATTCTGTTTTTTTTTAATAAATTAATTTCCAAACAAAATGAGATATAAATATATAACTGAACACTTGTAATGAGATTATACACACCGCTAGGATGAGATTACTTACAAACGAGATTACTTACAACTTGTCAACTGAGATCAAGATATTTTGGAATATATTGCTATTCTAACCTGTATAATTGTACATGTATTCAATTGAGTGTATACCAATTTCAGTGGAAACAAGTTATAACAGAAATGGAATGCAATTTCATAAATGTTCCCCAAAAAAACACATCCATGTTTTCCCAACCTTCTGTCTCCTGATCAAAGTACAAATAGACAATGACACATCTACTCAGAGATTGTTCTTTTGAAGTTTCAATAAAATCTGTTAAAAAGTTTTCAAGAAAAGTGGCGGAAGAAATGAAGTGAACATTTTATTCCATCCTCCCCACTCCATTTAGGGGACATAATAAGTTCAATATATCACAAAACTGCCAGTGATATTTATGATTTTTCCCATTTGTTTTTAGCAGTGTGCTTGAATAGGCATTCCAAGTGCTGCATTAACACATGTTGTAAAATCAGTACACACCCAATTAATACTGTGTTACACCTATATACAGTCAATCCAGTTAATTACACAAGCTTCCTGATTCAAAATTCTATGTGAATTATCAATATAGGCTATAAACCAATATACACCTTTCACTGAAAAGAGTTCCATTTATACCCTCCACTAAAAAGTTAATTTTAACTGAAAAAATTCTAAAAAAAAATGACGGATATCAGCCATTTTGAACATTTTTGTAAAAATCATTTTCAAATTTTTTACATAGAACATAATGGGTAGGGGGTACTAAAGGAAGTCTTACCGTTTCATCAAGGCTAGGTTTACAGGGTTAATCACAGTAGATTTTGAATCACTAATCCTATGCGATTAACCAGGTTCGACTGTATCATGTTATGTATGTCGGAGTTATATACATATATATATAATTACATAACAATATTTAACTTATATATAATTAAGGGCTACACACTGTTTTAACTACATCTATTGTATATATTTTTAATGTTAGTTATTTCTTCTATCTAAAATATATATATTTGAGTATGTATATTTACAAAAATGATTTCAACAAAATATTGGAATCATCAAAAAATCTACAAAGATTTTTTTTAATTTAACTTTTAAAAGTTTTGTTATACATTTTCTTAATGTTTTATTTTTTTCTCCGCTATTATATAATACATGTAATTGAAAATATAAATTCCTACATTCCCTTGAATTATTCTAAAATGCCCTCTACAAATTTAATATTTGAGCCAAATATATAAAAATAAATAAGAAAAAACTGTTTTCTAAATATCCAAAACTACCTTTTGCCTTTTAAATTGGGAAAAATTTGATCTATTTTTACAGATTTACATGTTCATCACTGTTGTAATTGGGAATTCTATTGGTCTACTTCAGAAATTTTAGTCATTTTTCCCTAGGGGAAACTACCTTTCTTCGGTAGTAATTTTAAACAAACAAAATCACTGAGGTGTGACAGATACAACTGCCATACCACTGGATGAATAATGATTTAATTGATGATTAAAGAAAAATGTGTTATCGTCTTCATTAAAAACCATTATGCAATATGCATTTTAACCATAAAAATGTATTTCATAATTACTTAGTACTTATGTACTTATAAACAATATTCAATCATTATGTGACAAAAATGACAATAATTTTATCACCTGAATAATTCAAATGACCAATTTACAGGTAAGGATCTAGTCCAGAGGGAAAAAAAATAAACAAAAAAGATTTACATACGCATCAGCAATGTCAGGGATGATATTTAACAATATCCATGTGGTAAGGGAGATAACCCAGTACACAAAAATAAGTTTACATTTTAAATACCGGTACATGTAGTCTGAACAAACACATTCTTCAGTTTGAAATATAACTGGTTTAGACAAGTTATACTATATAAATGGTATATGTATATTTCAAAGTTGTACTACAGTAACATAAAATAACAAATGCACTCTGGTTTTTATTGTAACATATTTACAGTACAGATTTGTCAGAAGTCTAACACTTAAGCCCCATTTATACGGCGAGAATTGCATACCTAAGTATTTTTTACTCATATGTAAATTTACTCACATATGCAAATTGTGTCGTATGAACAACTTTGCATATACGCAAATTTTACTCATGTAAGTAAATTTGCACCTAGTAGGGACCAAGTGCAAATTTGCTATAGTATGTGAGTATTTTATACTTAGGTATGCAAATATTGCTACAGTGTCGTATGAACGCATAGTAATATTTACTCACATAATTTTAAACCAGGTTATTTATCTATGGGTTAATGTTTGGTGCAGGAGTGAAAATGGGTGTTTGTGATCTGCCTTGTACCAGAAAAAAATGGTTTAATAGTGTTGTCCACTGATATACAATGTCACAGATTAACATTACATATATCCCATTGTATTGACACCGAGCTAACCAACAGTTGCCAATTGTAAGGGAAACACACTCACCACATATGGTCACGGTTACAATCGGGGATAGTGGTTAAAGAAGCCAACCACTATTAGCCACCACGGCCCTCTTTGTAATAATTATCCAATAAAGATCAAAAGTTGTAATTGAAATAGATTTATTTGACAAAAGCACAAAAACTAGTGACAAACTGTCACCAAAATTTGATGTTCTACAAGTTTTCAAAGAGAAAGTGCTTGAGCAACAAAAGCCAACCATAGAATGTAAAGAAAATTTACTTTACAAATTTGACAATGAATTGTCTACGAAAGGAAATGCCATGTTGTTACTTAGTGTTTTGGGAGAAGAACAAATATTATAAGCATCGTCATCTTCAACATCACTGAAATAATGTTCACCATCAAGTTCAATAAAACATTCGACTGATCGATGAAGCTAAACAAATTTGAGTAAGGGGTCCAGCTCAGTTAAATAACAAGTTTTAATGAAATAATTAGCTAAAATGTGTAAACATTTTGGGGCCCAGATTGGGTTTTAGGAGACATAGGTTAATTTAAATATCTGATTTTTGTTATGAAGAACAACACAAGCTCCTTTTACAGAACAAGCAAACACGACATGGACATCAATCCTTTTTTGCAATCATCACAATGGACATTTCAAGCAATTCAACGAAATTTTAGATCCAGTGTCATTCTACACTAGACGGTATATAAATGTGCTTTGCTCTGGTGTAAGATTTTGTTTGTTTTATATATTTTTCAGGCTTGAGAAAACAAGTCTTTAAAGGATATGTCATATAACATTTTTAGTGCATTTTATGATTATTCAATAAATTTATATTCAAAAACAGGTATATGACAGATATGCTGGATCACCAAGTAGAACTGCTACTTTGTCACGATAACAGCCCAGCATAAAATCAGTGCTTAAATAGTAAGGAAACGTTCTTATCTGATAATCAAGTCTTAAGAATGAAAATTATCCAAAATTGGTTGAAAACTTCGAATATACTTATGGTACATAAATTACGTATGAACGCAAAGCAAAATATACTTTTGCTTACATGAGTAAATTTACATATATGTAAAAATACTTAGGTATGCAATTCTCGCCGTATAAATGGGGCTTAAGCTAACAGACTCGGTGCCAAACTTGCAACTCATCTTCAACCCGCTTAAGCTATATCTAGGCAGCATTTGGACAGCTGCTATCTATCTCTTGGCATCTTTATAACAACTAGCTATCCATATTTTGACCATTTCAACAGTCAAGCTTTGAGTTCTATACGTTAGCTCGGTGTTTAACTTTTGACAGGCCTGTACTATATATACATATATGATTAATTACATGATGAAATTGTAACATAATGTACTTTGTGAACAATCAAACTGTCTTACTAGTACAGACATGACTCCAGTTTGTCTGGACTGCTAAACTTTGGCTTATGTACACATATATACAGTAAAACCCAATTAAATTGCCAACTGATAACTTTGCCGCCTCACTTTTGGCCACAGTACATTTGAAAGTCTCAAAATCTGTTTCTTTCGTTTTTTTCTATATAAGTGTCCCTTAATTTCTAATTTCCAAACCCCTTTATAATGCCCAAATTTGACTGAACAAATTGTGACTATGATTCAATGTTTTACTCTATATGTATCAAGTATGTTGTACATTCATGACATTACACTTACAGGGAGGGAGGTAAAATGATTAATGGCAGTTGAAATGAAACTGATTTCGACATACCTTTTAAACTATATTATTTTCCCCCAAGAATTGTTATATCATGATAATTATCTACTTATTTTTGCTTTGTTAGAGGATGGTTATTTCAAATGCAAGCGAGTTATTAAAATAAATATTTTTGCGAAAGTTTTATTTTAACATCTTGTAACTTTTTTTAATTGACAAAAAAAAATGTTATTTACAGTATTGAATATTGATGTATGCAAGTTGAAACAAAATTCCATGTAAATGTTTAAATGTAATCATTATTTTAAATACTGAAAATGAGTCTCGTAAAACAAATGGAAATTGATATCGAGAAGGACAACAATGGCTGTCGTAATTCATAATCAGATCACAGAATTTCACGTCAATAAAATGTCGGTGGAGTTCACCAGTGTACCACATGATTTATACCCTACAAATTTTGTAACAGGGTTCATACAGCCATTGCCAATAAAAATTTAATGACTTTTCCAGGACATTTTCATCTTTTTCCAGGACACAATAACGTCAGGTGGCATGATTAACCATGCGTTTTTAAGGCGGAAGTTTACATTGGATTGTAAACTACAAGTCGGGCGGGGAAACAGACAAACCGGATTTCACCGTTTCACGTCTTTGGGGTTTATTTGGACCAAACTGTATCTCACGAAGTCAGAAATAGTTTTATAATATTTATTTTGCTTTAGTTTCAGTTTAAATCGAAGTTTTTTTTAATTAAAATTCAAAATTCCATGACTTTTCCATGACATGTTACAACATTCCATGACTTTTCAAGGCAAAATCTTAATTCCATGACTTTTCAAGACAGAAGTCAAATTCCATGACTTTTCAAGTTCTGTGCGAACCCTGTGTAAAATGTGTTGATATAACATCATAAATTCATGGATTACTGAATTTCTTAAAGGAAAATGTCACCACCTTTTGTAAATCCATAATTAATCCTAATTATGGTTTCATCAAAATGGGTACCGTGTCAAAATGAGTACCATGTGGTGAACTTGTGAAGCCCATTTAAGAATTATAGTAAAAGGTAATAAATAAAATAATTATGTGTACACAGTAACATGCCAGCTGTTAAGGCACTTATTTAGTTTGGTCATATTTGATTGATGTCCAAGCTATAAGTAATTCATTAAAACTGAAAAATGAGAGACGTTAAACTTCTTTTGTCCTCATTTATGATAAAAGTAGAATGGAACAAACAAAAACTTAACCCTGTGTAAACTGATGATCCAAAGTAAAAAAAAAAAAGGGTAATTTCATTGGCATTTTCTCCTAAAATAACCTGTGTATACCAGACACATGATGAAATCAGAACACCTCGAGTCCCATAGGTGTTCCGTTTTAAAAACCTGCTGAATAAGAACATTCTCAGTGTTGTATGTGTTGGGTTTTGCAAAAGTAGAACAACAATTACACTTTATTATGTGTTTGATTTTGCTGAATTAAAAATTTTCAGTCCTGCAGGTCTTCAGTTTTGACATATTATTTAAACAAATCTTGATTGGAAAATAAACTTACTAAATAAATGTATATTGTATTCAGTTTAAACATGATTGAAAGAAATATTTAACGTAAAAAATGTCAGTGACAATGTAACACCTGAATATTGAACAGCATCAAAGTATTTGTGACAGGGGCAGATAATCCAGGATGTGTTCAGAGAGCAGGAACTGCATTACAGTGACACAAACTGAAATTTGTTTAATTTAAACAATTAAACTAAGTCTGTATTTTATAAATCACAATTCAAATTTGATGAATTGGTTAAAGCATTTAGTTGAGTACTCGATAACCAATTTTCTGATGGCTATATATTTCTCACAGGCAAAAAAATCTTGTAAATTCTAGTTATTAGATCAAGTAATGATCAGTGGCTCATCTAAGAGTAGCCTGCACGTTAGCTGATAGGCTGAAGCAGACGTAAAAAAATCTGTCAATCTGCAATCTAAAAATCTTTCTGTGATTGAATAAACAGGCCTCTAGATATCTTTTATATCTGGAACAGAAAGTGTCATCCAACATAAACACAGGCAAGGCTAGATGACAAGTTCCATTTTAAACAAATAAAGATCTATTTATCCGGAATAAAAAAAATCCTTTCTGATCCGAGAGAAATGTAGGACATGATGCATATTACTGAAAACAAGTCTTTACTTAAGATGGACAATAACATAAGAGTTGTGATGAAGTATTATGACTGTAGACTAGCTGTATATAAACATAACTCTGTATGTGTGTGATCCGAGATATACCAGGAATGATACGTAACAATCTACACTTGATCTGTTTACTCTGACTTCTTGCTTTCTTCTGGTATAACTTCAAATAACTTCTGAAGAAACAGAGTCACTCCACCTAAATATACAACAAATATACATTTTAAATGTCAAAGTAACAGCTAAAAAAAATTTAATTTTTTAATATATTAACATTTTTGGTTATTTTGAAAAAATATATTTTTAACATTTTTGATTCTTTTGATTTTTTTTAAAAAATATTTTAAATACATTTGTATAAGAACTCTCTCCATAAAAAGCCTGGTATTGTTAATCAAGAAATCTAACATTGTTGAGTTTTAAGTTTAAACAAAATGTGCCAGTTGCTTTTGTCAACAAGTTTTCAAGACTTAACCTGACCCAAGATCAATTAAGTACATAATTATACAGACTTTAGAACAATCAATACTTATGTGCATTAAAAGTAGTCATCTAGCAGATTCTTCAAGTCCTAGTTTAAATATTTTTTACTATTTTGTTTCAAATGCTACTGATCAAAGTGATTTAGTCAATGGGGTTTATGCCTCAGTCAGTTTCTTTTATATTGAGACATCAATACGAGCTGTAGGTGAAGTGATATTGCCCTCAAAAATAATAATTTTGTCCAAACAAAAATACTGTCTGTGGGACAACTCTGGTTCATTATTTTAGACTAAGTTGAGCTCTAAATACATCAAGTTCTAACTTTTTCTCAATTGTTTTTTCTTTTCACTTGATAATAATTTTACAAATAAAATGCATCAAGTAATGTTATGTCGACCCATTTTTTTAAAATGTGCCTGAGCCAGGACGACCAAAGAACTACATTTCTGTATTAAACACTGGCATATGGGGTATAAGTAACACAAACCATCGTTATATACTAACCTACAAGTCTGGTAAATGATTTGGGTTTTTTCTGCCACTTAATAAATATAAGATATACTGGAATACCAGTAGCTATAATAAGACAGCCAAATCCTGAAATTTGGAACAGAAAAAATAAATGCAAATAGAAGGCTACCAAAAATTAGGTTAAAAAACATGTCACAAAAATTATCAATGAAAATCTTTATCATCTTCAGTTTCATTGGAGATGTTCATTTGGTCTGTCATGGTAAAGTTTTCAATATGACATTGACTACCATAAAATCAATGAACTTTACAAAGGCTGTCAGTAAAATAGACTAGCTCACCTGTAAATCTAGTCCTTCATACAACTTATACCAACATGATCTGTAAGAACAGCATAACTTGTTATGCCTTGAACCCATCACTAAACCATGGCTTTTAAGATAAGATGTATGCACCTCAAACAGACAAACTAATAATTTAAGCATACATTCCTTAGTAAAAGCTTGCAAAATTTGAGTTTGTCAAGGAGACAAACACTGAGTGAATGCAGATATAAACACTTTGTAGTTTTTACAGACAAATAAAAAGACTGTTTAGTTCAATGTTAGTCAGAATGACCAGTGTGCCCTATAAACAAAATTTCAAAGAGATTTGTTTTGTAATGGCCTGTGCCAATGAAAATTTTTAAGTTCTTGTAGAGTGAATGATGAACAAAGGCTACAAATCAACACATGACAATCCACCAAGTCGATCATAATGCTACTGAGCTGACAAGGATAAAAGGTGACCCTCCACTGCAGGTCCCCAGTTTCACAATCATTTCTTAACTAGGATTTTCTTTAACTTAAACTCAAATCATTAAATACCTCAAATCTTTATAGATATTTTTTTTAAATCTTCAGGAATTCAAAGTGTCATTTTGAAGACCACATTCAGCTAAAAACATTTGCATTTTGTTTTGCCAAAAATATTTATTAGCTGTTCCAACAAATATTAAGGAAAATCTTAATTAAGGAATGTGATGATTGTGAAACTGGGGACAAAATCATAAGATGTGATATTTACCTGTTTCTACTGGACTAGCATATAAAGGTAAGATTACTAGGAATACAGTACCAATGGTGTATATAATAGGCCAAATTAACCTAACCTGTAACATATTTAAATAAATATATTAACTATATACTACTAGTAGATCATTAATAATTTACAACTTAAAAAACTTTGCTTTCTTTAAAATGATCGATAATTCTAAATCAGTATTTGGTAAATTAATCTTACGAATTAAACTACTAGACAACCCAAACTCTAGAATTTACATCATAAGTCCAAATGGGCTTCATCTACCCAAAGATTTACTATAATTTATTCACTTCTTAAATTTTTCAAATATCTGAATTTATCAAGTTTTTTTATTTTCCAAAATGGAAAACAATGTTTTATATTTACGTGTCATTTCAAATTAGATATAGTCTATAGAGCAAGGAAATGCTAACACTCCAGTCAAGATTTTTCATTTCATAGGCTCAGTTCTGGGATTGTTGAGGAAACTGGAGTATCAGAGAAAACCATTAACCGTTGACAGACTTGCACTAGAAAAAGATGAGGTGGATTGAACCTTATGGTGAGAGGCACTGTGATCCCAAGGCTGACACTTTAGACCACCATGGCCCCTGTAAAGACTATACACCTTATAATTGTAGTTTTTCCTTGCTAATCAAAAAGTAAAATTGTTTTTCACATGGAAAGTAAAATTGGCATTACACATGTGTTATCATCACCTACCTTAATAGGTCTGTCAATGTTTGGTCTGGAATATCTAAAGTACAGGAGTACAATAATTGACATTCCAATAGCTAACCAGTTGACAAAACTGACATAGTTAATGAGGGCATACATGTCTGATGATGTGAGGTACACTAATGATAGCAGTCCCTGAAATATAAAATTACATGATTAAATGATGCAGAAATATACAACTACAAAGTGTATGTCAACGAAGAGAAATTGGCACATTATTCATATAAACTGGTTAAGTCTAAAAAACAATTATACAGGTAATAATAGCATGACATCATTTGTATATAATTATGTCTTCTAATTCTTTATTTGTTATAATAAGTTTCAACCCTTATATCAAGTATATGTTACCACCAGATTCTAGATGGACTGCAATAATCCTCTTGTTTATTCTCAAAATTTAATGATAAAACTTCTTCTGCATAAACCATTGCGAGTTGTTTTCTAAAAATACACTTAAAATATGAACCAAAATCTACTTTCAGGTTTAGCTAGATAGATGGTAAATGCTTACCTCTCTTCAGCCTCCCACCTCAATTCCCTGGTGGAAGTTCATGTGTTAATCTTAATTTGCCAGTTTTCACAGGTTTTACTTTGATTTTCCGATAATGATGCATGCATTTTTCCAGTACAGTATGACATTTTGTATGGCCTGGTATGTTTGTTTTTCATTCTTTTTAAGAGTTACCTCCCATACACTGTAAATAAAGATTAGACAACATATTCTATTCTTACCATAAAGACTACAGCAGGCATAGGTGTCAATCTCTTTATCTGGATCATACTTAACACTTTGGGCATGTGACCTTCTCTTCCACCAACGTAGAACAATCTAAAATACAGTATTAAATTTATAATATAAATTGCAATTTATGTGATAATATGTTTGGATTACAAATACCGAAATTTACTGCAAGTACCGGTAATCTGATTTTTAGGGGTGATATTATGTGAATATTCCAACACAGTGATTTTTTTAGACTTCCCAATCAAAAAGAATTAACCAATATCTAGATTTAACACCATATAACAGAAGTTACAGAAATAACATCTATGTAATGTACTGATGGCAAATTTACTACAGGCTTAATATCAGATCATGTCAACGTGGAAATCAATTAAATTCAAATCATTTCACTTCTTTTTTAGAAATTATTCTTTACTTTTTTGAGTAGTGGATTAGACCTGGACCCTGTTGTTCTACGCTTGATTAGTTTAATCACTGATTACGGTAACAAAAATTAAAAACATAAAATAAAATCAACATGCCATCACCAAATCAATATTTTCTAATGATGTGCTTTAGCTTGATGAAATAAAATTCAATTTAAATATTTTCAACATTAATTTCACAACATAAATGTAATTATTCAAATTTCTAATTTTGACTAATCAGTTGATTAAACTAATCAAGCTTCGAACAATTGGCCCCTGGTTGAAGAAACAATACTAAAGCAAACCCCAGAGGTCAAGTAATCACAAGCACATTTCTTGATATATTCCAAGTTAAGATTCCTAGCATAATGTTTTCTATATCGTATTAAGTAATGTTGTTTAGCATATGAAATTTTCTTGGGATATTTAAGGTCTGAAGAAAATTCATGAAATTATTATTATTATTTTTTTTTTTTTTTTACCTTGCAGTTGTAAAGAGAATACCATTTACACCTCCAAAAGTGGAGAGTGACACAAATATTGGCATTAACCACCACATGATTCCATAAAGTCGCTTTGAAAACATCTGAAAAATTAAAATAACACAAATGTATACTGAAATTTTAATATAATATTATACATCTATGATGTTGAAACATTCTGTAAATTTAGTGACTTATAACTGAGAAATTCGTTTGTTAAATGATACACAGGCTGATATTCACATGCGGAAGATGGCAAAGGTGGAAAAGTAAATAAGATCGACTTCAATCAAAAACATTGCAATAAACACTCGGGACTCTTTCCACAGAGGTACATTTTACTATTGATTTGCAAAAATGGTCATTGAAACAACTCTGTTGAGATTGATGCTATTGAATTAAATATATCATTTTTATGAATGAATAACATCATATCATATTTTACAACACATAGCAAAACATCAACCGGTGATGCAATGAGTGAGCTAGCAAAACAGAACAGCCTTTGTATATTACTTCAAATTTTGACTGGGGCGTAAAACTCCAGTACTCAACATAAATGAAGGATCATACCTGAGACTTAAAAACACTATCAATTCCCAAAGCCTTATAGAGAAAATAAATTCTTTTATTCAATATCAAATATTAAGTTTTAGTTACCACAGCAACAGCAGCGCCACCTAGTACTTCCTCTCTGCTAACAGTGGTGAAGTAAGCTATATTAGCTAAAGTATAGATGACAGTAACAAGGATAATGGAGATCCATATAGCCTTGGGTAGATTTCTGTAAAATAAAGGCAAAATAAATAATACTGATATTACCAAAATAAAGATATACATCAATGTAAAAAACTTACAACTACATTCATATACAGTAAAACCTTGATTTTTTGTTCCGTCAAATTTTGACATTATAAAAAGGTTTGGTGATAAAACAAGGACAGCTTTTTTTAAAATCGAAGAAATTATTTTTGGGATGTAAAGATAATGTGGCAACAAATGAGGTAGAAAAATTAATGGGGCATCACAACAAGGTTTTACTGTATAAATAAGTCTGTTTTATTTGCTTTAATTAGTCTGTTTCAACACCTTCTAGAAATGGTACAGGTAGGTTTTTTGTATTAAGTGAAACATGAGTTATCTCCCTTTGTACATAAGAGTTTAGTATGATATTCATAAAATTGAGAACTATTCATTTTATGTATGAACTAAATCTTCCACTGTTTGTAAATTTCAATGCTGAGAGGGTAGTGGGTGCAGGGGCAAATATTCTGTACCCATTCCACAGAATGATAATTTAATTGACTGAAATACATTGAAAAGAACTTTTTTTCAAAATCAGAAATTCTTTCTTTTTTTTTATATATATTTCTTTACAAAAAAGTGTATTACATTTACATAAACCTGTCTCATACCCTTTATTTGCACTTTATTAATTATTTATACAAATTTTGAGCCTCCAATATATACAAGTATTTCAAAAGACTGAAAATAATTTTTCACCATTTTTCAAAACTTTACTACTAAAATAGTTATAACAAATTTATAAAAATAATCTTTATTTGTAATTCATATAGTCAGAAGCCCACTTCACTGAAATACTTGTCATTTAAATTTTCAATTGAAATTTTACCAGAACTGTCTCTTGAGGGCCAAATACCCCCTGCCCAAAAATTGACCCGCTGACTTTGACCTTTGACTAATGCACATAAATTTTGTATGCAACACATGGTCTCATGTTGGTTTACATTTGTGTCACCTTTGTTTAAAATCCATCCATAAACATGAAAGATATGGAGGGGACACAATACTGAAATGGACAACCAGACAGAGGGGACAGACACACAGACAGACAGGGTGATTCCTATATACCCCTATGTATTAAAAATATTTTTTTTTAAAAACCAGCCTCTTACTAAAAGTATTTTCAAGTGACCATAATAAATCAGTTCTAAGAAATTTGAGGTTGTGTAGTGTATAAAGGAAATGGTAGTAGGTATGGTACTAAAGATAAAATATCTGTTATAATTATAAACTTAAAACTGACCTTATTGTTTTAAAATGGAATCTATAATTTTATCTGTGACTTAAATATTTCAGTTTTGCACTCTTATTCTATCAGTTAGGTTATCTGACTTTATTTTTAAAATTAATTGAGTATAGTAGTGTAAATAATATAAAATCTTTCACATATATTGAGATGGTCTATTCAGGGATGTTGACATATAACAGGAGAAAACTACCCTTCAGCAAGCAAACTGACATCTTGTTTTCTCATACTTCAATTAAATCGAGTTTTAGGCCCAATATAAAAACCTTTCACTTATATTGAGGCAGTCACATCAGGGATAGTAGAGGAAACCCAAGTGCCTGGAGAAAACCACTGAACTTCAGCCAGCAAATTGACAAACTTTCTATTACAATGATCTGCTTTGAGTGGAGTTCCAATCTAGGGGGCAAGTTGCACTGTGATTTGCAAGCTTGAGATTATAACAGAACACTCAGTTGAGGAGTCCCCTGGAAAAAAGTGAGGTTGAGTTAAGTACTGTAATACCACTATCATATATACCATTTTTTAAATGTATTTTACGATTAAATTCAAAAAATGGTATTGACACCACTTTAATGTTCATGTGTCAGTTAAGATACTGGTACCATACTTGTATAGAGATGGTCAGTTTTGGGATTGAGAAGGAAACAAGAGTACCTTGAAAAACAGTAAACTTTTGGCAAACAATATTGTCTCAAAATCTAGAATTTGTCCTAAGATTCCAACCTAGGTGGCGAGAACCAAAGTGATTCATAAACCTAGTGTTTGGACAACTCCACCACCAAAAAACATGACCTTTGTTTTACACTATCAAAAGAACACTGTCATTGAAATGTAATATTCTCTTTCTTCAAGGTGTTTACAAATTACAACCATCATACAGGAATCTGTTTTTTTTTGTTGTTTGATGTTTGAGAAGGTATTATTAACAAAGAACAAACAGGCGGTACATTCCTGACATGTTTACAACATTTAACTGTCTGATGCAAACTAAAGGTCAATGTCATAATTCAACATCACTGATGATGATGATGAAATACACATATTGTGTCTGTGCAGAACGATAAAAATACCACAATCCTTTATTTTAAAATCAATCCGCTAAAAATAGCCATTCAAACTACAAAACGCCCATCCCTAATACAGTACTGGGTATTGCATAATATCTGATGTAATACGCGTGCTCGTGTGTGTATATACATACGCACATTTCGATATCATCTTAAGGTAAATATTGCCATCAAAAACATTTATTTTTAGTATTACTGGATCGTAATTAATTAGTTCCAAGTTTAAAGCCCTATTACTATAATTTGATGTAATAGGTGTGGTGTATGTGTGTAAACACACATCTCAAAATCATCTTAAGTTAATAACATCAAAGACATTTATTTCTAGTATTACTGGATCTCAATTAATTGTTCCAAATTCAAAACCCTAGTACCATAATTTGATGTAATAGATGTGTGTGTGTGTGTAAATGTACATCTCAATATCATCAAAAACATTTAGTATTACTGGATAGTAAGTAATTAGTTCTATGTTAAACAGTCCCATAATACCAGAATTTGATGTAATAGGTGTGTGTGTGTGTGTGTGTGTGTGTGTGTGTGAACACACATCTCAATGTTATCTTAAGGTAAATAATGAATTTACAGTTACTCGATCATAATCAATTAGTTCAGTGTTTGAACCCCAATTACCATAATTTATGTCAACCCAGCCTCCACTGAAATCACTTATGAATAAAACATACTAAATCAGCATTATCAGTTACTCAATCGTAATTAAAAAGATCAATGTTAAAAAGCCTCATTATGATAATTTTATGGGCACCCATCCTCCAGAAAAACTATTAATGATTAAATCATACTACATCAGTAGTATCAATAAAAGCCACTGAAGTAAACATTATAAACATCAGGTTTTTGGAAAAGGTTTTATTGGTAGATCATTGAAAAAGAACCATTAGTTTATTCTGTATAAAATGGCCCAAGAGAACAGATTAGGAATAAAACAGGAAAATGAAGAGAGATTTTAACGATTATTAGATCAATATTAATCACAGATTAACATTTTCCAGATTATTACATTGTACAATGTATATAAATGTGTGTATATATATATATATGCATGTGATTTTACTATCACATTTTTATATTAATGATGACTTGTCTCATAGATCCGACGTCATTCCTTTGATCTCGGCCCATGATATATCCGACCAATTGTTACAATGTTGGTTATCGCATATGCGCTAAAGCCCGCTTGGACAGGCCCATCATGTAACAAGACATCAATTTCCGATAAATTAACCAATCTCGAAAAACTATGATGTAACTATTACATAATCAAATTCCTAGAATTTGTACCTGGTGAATGGATTTGAAGTTTATAATTAAAACTTTACAAAGAATAGATGTAAATTTAATGTGCAAACAGGCCTTCAAATTGCTCACCTGGATATAAAATGTATTGTACACAGCCAAGTTTTATTCACGTGAATTTCACACGAAATTAACGTGAATCGAGCTTATACGTTAGTTAATCTCACATGAAAGTCATGTTAATTTTATGTGAATCTCATTTCACGTGGATTTTACATTAATAAAATTTGGCAGTGAATGTTATATAAGCTTCTGTTTTATTACTGCAACATTAATGTTGAGAAGGAGATAAATGGGCTGGAATTTATTGCTCCTTTGGTAGTAATACTATATGAATGTTTATGCCATATGAGTGGAGTGAAGTAACTTGTTTTAGGTCCATATTAGATTCTATCGCTTACTCATACTCCATACTAGTAAATTGAGACAGTTCAGGAATGGTGGAGGAAACTAGAGTACCTCAAGAAAACCGCCAACCATTCCTAAAGCCAACTGGTAAACATCTACCAGAGTGGATATTTGAACTCAGGCATTGAGAGGAACTGTGATCCACACTAAGCTGGTAATTTAGACATGGCTACCAAAATACTAGACCACACAATATATCAAAGTTTGAATCATCTGGTGTTTAAAAGCATTGGTTTAGTGAAGAAAATTAAACAAACATGTTGTCTTATTTACTATCAAGTTCATGACCTTACCAATGACCATAACAGGACAATAAATTCCCCTCTACCCTACTGCTGCATGGTTAGTTAAGCTTATCTAAAACCCCTTCATAAAATATATTGTCATGGGAAGTTTGAAAAATAAATCACAAAACCCCACTTTAGAAACTATAAACCATGAACTTTAACAGTAATGTAGATACATTGAATGACATGTCAACACTGTCCCACAGTGATCTGATTTCCAGTGACCAAACATTAACTTTGTTCTGTATTTTTTTTTTTTTTTTTTTTTAATTTTTGTTGCTTGATGACCAAACATTAGCTGATATATGACTCAAATTTCAGAAAAGGCATGCATACAATAATTTACATTGATGGAATTTACAGAGACCCCAAGTTGTACCACACACAATGACACACTACATCAGCTAAAAGGCTGCAATTGCAATGAGGATTTTTTCTAAATTCAGTGGACCATTTCTTACACAGCATGTAGTGTTAACTAAGTTACCATCAGAAATGATTACTTATATGTGATCATACAAAAAATCTCAAAAAATTGATAAAACATACAGACTCAGAACAATTATTATTACAAAATTATTTCTAGGTGAAACTCGAGACACACTGGCTACTCAGTGACTGCCTAAACTTGATTCCAGCTGGGACAGCCAGGACCCTACTTTGAGAGAGTCTGTCCACTTACAGATCACATAACCTTATGCTGCTGCCTGGATTTGACTCACAGACGGGACACCTTGGACAGCCAAGATTCCAGTTTGCAATAGTCAGTCAGATTGTAAATTTGACATGGTGCAGAACTTTATTCCACTACTAATTTCACCAAAGTGCATTAATATTCATATATTACATAATATCATTCTTTATCAACTTTGTTATATAAAGAACATTATAACAATCTTATCTCAGACTGTATAGGTATACAACTTTGACCTGTCTGTTTGACATTTAATTTAAATATTTAAGGACGACTGCATTTATCTATAGGAATTACACGGGGTTAATTTGTATGCAAAATGTGAACACTAATCACTTATCTTGTGTAAAGATAATTAACTGCAAATTCTACTGCTACCTATGTATAGAGTGGACTCGTCTATATGAAAAATCCTAATTAAAGGTCAAACAGACAGGTCAATGTTGTTTACCTATACAACTCATTAACACCAGACTACAAACACCAGACACAATTAATTCTTTATCTACAAATCAGCTCAAAGTCTTATAGTTGTAACCTAGTACATGATTAATGAGCGATTTAAAAAGGAAATTCACATACCACATATATAATCTGAATTAAACGATTAAAACATAAATCCCGGCTATTATTGAACTGACCCAAAACTCGAAAGTGGGTAGTGACTGGTTTTTCACCAAGCACTAGGCATTACAAAATGAAAGTCACGGTTTTTTCGAATGGGAACTTAAAAATAGCGAGGTCCTGTGTCACAGTGGCTTGGCACGCTGAAGAACCCTGCTGTATAATGTCATCAGCGCAACACACAGGCAAAATTTCTGCCTTTGCCTATAGCTGGCGACGTCTCAATCGAAGTGAAATATTCTTGACTGTGACCTTAAACACCATTACTCAACTATTATTGAACTGGTATAAACAAGGTATTATCTGAGCACATTCATAAAACAAGAAGTATATAGTGTCTTGTCAGATGATTTACACTTTTTATCCCCATTTTAATCCATTTTATGGAGAGAAAAAGCAATCAAGCGAATTCAGTGAATAAGGATACCTGCCAGTAGATATTTTTTTGTGGTTTGCACTAATGTTTAAAGGGCCATAACTCCCAGGAAAATGAGCAAAAAAACCTAAGGTTAATGATATGCACATTCCTATCAGTGTTCATGCTTTGCACCAAGTTTCATAAAATAGCACTTTATAATTTTAGAGAATTACTGCTGGCAAGAAATGTCTGTTTAAAGAAGGACAGACAGAAGGATGGAACTTCAAATTTAATATCCATCGCTTTCTTTGAAAGGCATGTAATTAAGCTTTCTAAAAAAGCTTTTACTGGAGGTATTTACTAGAAATTATAAATATGGTCACCAACTTCTTTGACTGAAATAAAAAATGTAATATTTTTCATAAAAGGCAGTCTATTTAGTCTTGAAAAACAAACCAAATCAGAGTATGTTCAGAGAGGCTAAATTGTGCAAATCAAGTAACCAGTTAATTTTTATTACAGATGTAATGATGTATACAAAATACAATGGTAATAGCAACCTCTAACCCTCATTCTTACTAATTATTTCCCCTTATTTCTGTATTACGGGGAATTGAGGCTTAACTAAATGGGAAATATTTGTGTTATTTCATTTTTGAGCAAGGAAGCCATATTTCAATGTATTTGCATTTTCAAGTGACATCTGTGCAAATGAAAGGAATAAATTTATATTTAAATTTCATTATTTATGATAGGTTTTTTGTCTTGGTAATAAAAAATATGTAATAAAGTACACAGAAGCAGGCCAGACAGTCTGCTAAATTGTCTGACAGCATTTTCCCCTAACTTTTTTTTTGTGTGTTGTCACATTTTGAACAGCATTAAATTATAGTGTACATACATGCACCGATCACAGCTTGTCTTTAACAATTTACAAGCCTATATGACATATACTTTGTATATACACCCTTCCGATAAATCGCGACACCTGGCGGGAGTGCCATGATTGATAGTAGAATGTGATGTCATACAGGGAGTTATGAAAAGGAAATACTAGCATTTCGTATTTTCCCTCAATATAATATTGTTTTAAAATTAAATATTAAATTTCAATTTTAATTACATATCGCTGGTATTTTATTTCATGACTTTAAAAAATAATTTGAAATTAATATATTTTTCATTAAAAATTTTAAAAATTCATTTTAATTGTTACATAATAATAACTGTTCCATGACATATTTGTTATTGTAATACCAAGTCATGGGCAGTCATTCGGAACTAATTAGGACACTGATTTTGATTACCTGATTTACAGGAGAGAAAATGCTTCGGTCCAACCTAAGGACAATTTGCTTATGCATGAATGAATCCAGGTGTGTCAGAAGTAGTCTAAGCTTTTCGTTAATCTCAGAAGATTCTCAGTCGGTAAAATTATTTAAACGAGAGAGCGAGAGAGAGAGAGAGCTACAAACATTGCATTTTAAGTATTCTGTAACTCAGTGAATAATTATATAAACGAACAAATTATCTATCCGAAAAAATTATAACGAGTCATGGGATAATTATTTATCCGACATTTTGAAACTTAACATATTTGTGTTACAGTTTAAAGATGATAAATAATAATAAACACCGCGTAATTAGTATTAAAAGTTATTTATTTATTTATTTTCATTTTTATACTTTTTGATTTTTTGACAAATAAGTATAATATAACCAAAGCAGTGATACGACACTACATGAGAATAAATCAGATATTTATCACTGTGTATTATAATCAGGTGTTGACTTGTTTATCTCGTAATCAGATAATCTAGAGACTTGTTAATTGCAAATTGGATTAATGAAACCAATTAAAAGCCCTATTTTTAAGTCAACTTAGGTAAGGATGCCATCATTTTTACTTAGAATCAGTTGTTATTTATATAAATTTGACCGAAATTTTAACCACACAACCGAAATTTCAATGTTGTTTTTTTTTTTTTTTTTTTTTTTTTTGTTTTGTTTTTTTTTTTTAAATATTTTTATTCATAATTTTGAAAATAATTTTTCAGAACCTTTAACATTTTTTAGCAATAACGGATGTTTCTTTAATGAAAGTTTAATCCGTTGAACAATGATTTTTAAATACAACTTTAAGATGTCGCTAATTTGTAATCACAGGAAAATTTAAGTTTTCAAATTATTTTGACTATCAATTATGTATCTGAATTGTTTAATTTATATCAATATTTTGTAAATAAGTTTTATGAAAAATCCGATTTTATAAAATAAATAAAGATAGATAAGAAAAAAGTGGAAGGTGAACGTTTGTAGTAATTTGATTAAAAAATTAAAATATTTCCAGTCGGATAAAAATATGAATTTCAAATGTCCTTGAGGGTAATTAAATGGTCCAAGATATTAATAAATATACGTACATGTATTTTATCTTTTTCAAATTTGAACATTTACAAATTGCAATTTTCTAGTAAAAATAAAACTTATTATTTTGTTGAAGAAATTACAACAAATTCTACACAATCCTTTACAATGTCAAGTGTCTTTTCGGATGATCATCTATGTGTTTAAAATTTGTTTAATTAGCCCATTCATAATTTGTAATTTGTAATTCATTTAAAGTAATATTCGCTTTGTCGGTTTATCAACTCACCTGTAGCTTACATATGACACCTAACATATACTCGAACTGAGTGAATATACACCCTTTAAAGTAATATTCGCTTTGTCGGTTCATCATCTCACCTGTAGCTTACATATACTCGAACTGAGTGAATATACTGTACATGATGATGGGATCGATAGATAGCCTTCCCGGTGTGACGTCATATCAAGAGCGATAACCAGTTTCCGGCTATTTCTGGAAGGGTGTATACTTTCCACATGATGTAGTGGATAAAAAATGAGTGTTTAGTGGGTTTAGATTACTGGTTACATTTTTGTGTGTTCGACAATCAACCTTTTTTCAACATAAATAATAATAATACATGTATTACCCCGGATTTACCCAAAGGGTTACTTAATATACAAGCAATTGAATTGCCAATGAATAGAAATTGACAACATAATTGCTTCTTCCTTAGGTAGTCGTGTTATAAGTTAATCCTCTTATTTATGAATTTAATGGACAGATGAATTGTTAGTCAGAGAGTCAATTGACCAGTTGAATTATCAGTTAAATTATAAACTTGTTTGCTAAATTATTTTTGAAACTACATCTCAGATTTGTGATTTTGATTTTCCACTGATGCTGCATACTGGTCTGCAAATACACATGCACTGAATTAATATGTTTTATTTCACAGAAAAAATACTTGCATATATTACACCTTCAGTACTAGTTTAGATTTACAAAAGTTTTTCATAATGCCGGCTGCTTAAAAATAGCAGTTTTCTAGAGGTTTTTTTTTCAAAACGCTCACAGATATTGAATTGATATATTTGGTATGTGAATCGCACATCATGTAAAATATGAACTTGCAACTCGACTTGTGCACCCTGGCGCACATTGACTTTTTATTGTTGAATTATATTTTTGTTATTAAAATTTGCAAATTATTCATTTTAGGCAACTTCCAATTGTTGAGTATTACACTTGTAATGTGATAAATAAACATTGTGATGTAATAAGTAAAGAGAACATAAAGCAAACTGAAATTGTCAGTCAAGATTGATGGGGAAAACATTTAAGAATTCTATTTAGGTGTAAAGTAAAATGTACTTATTAGTTACTTAATTATTACTAGTTATTACAGGTAGTTCTTTTATTTTTCAAAAATCAGCAAAATTCATTGTAAGGAAAGCACTTTTTTATAAACATGTTATCTAAGAGATTTTTCACTGTTTGGATTATACTTTAATGCACAAATAATTTCATCACCCCACATATTTATTCAGGTGGTATTGTCATCAAATAAATAATGACATTGATTTGTCGTTAGTGATTTGCTATACATGTATATGTATTCATAAGCTGAACCACTAAATAATGTGACCAAAATGAATTGCAAGTCCCAGACAAGAATGAGTGACTTTTGATTTACAAAATGTAGAATATAAATCGTATTCAATTATTCATGCATGCTCTGTTTTAACAGTTTTGTTGTGTTAGCACACATAAATACCACATACTGCTAAACCAGTCTCATTCAGTTTGTTATGGTAACAAAGTAATCAGCACGACCTTCCCCTGCTACCGCTGAGCACATGATTTGAGTTGACCTGAGAGATCAAATACAGCAGGGCCCAGTTGTTCAAAGCTTGATTAGTTTAATCATTGATTTGGTGGAATCTTTATTCATTTTCAACATTTCAACATTGAGGTCACAATATATCAATTAATCAGGCTTCCAACAAGTTGAAACAACTGACCCCAGATTAGACACTTAAAATAATGTTGTATCTGAAATTAAATGTATCTGAAAACAACCAGATCCACCAGTAAAAATTGGTGTCCAACAGCTTATAGTGTGATTAAAGTAATTTCTGTTGTTTCGTTCCTTGCCAAATATATAAACATCAAATTTTTTAACAAATTTTTTAACAGAGTTTTAATAGGCCCCAGGAGTGGGGATGATTGCAGGACCTGAATATTCAAATGATTCTACTAATCATTCCCAATAAGAAAAAAACATACATACCAATTCTCCCCCTCTTATTAATTCAGTGCATGTGTATTTGCAGACCAGTATGCAGCATCAGTGGAGAATCAAAATCACAATCGGCAGATGTAGTTTCAAATATAATTTACAAACAAGTTTATAATTTAACTGATAATTTAACTTGTCAATTGACTCTCTGACTAACAATTCATCTGTCTATTAAATTCGTAAATAAGAGGATTAACTTATAACAACACTGCCCAAAGAAGCAATTAAGTTGTCAATTTCTATTCATTGGCAAACCAACTGTTTGTATATTAAGTAACACTTTGGGTAAATCCGGGGTAAAATTTAATCTTAATTTTTTTATTATTAAAATATTTGTTATTAATTTCATTCATAATAAAATTTCAATGGTCACAATGTACAATCTTTCATTACTTAGTGAGAATTTTTAATTTTTAGAAAATGCATACTATAAAATATTCTTTTTTTTTTGTCAAAAATTTAAAAATTACTGAATATTTCATGAATGTTTGGTATATGTGAATATGCAAATTAATAGCAAACTACCGGTCCAAAAGTTTTATGGTATGGATTTTACATAAGACTGCACCATCCATGGAAGAAATAAGTACAAATTTGTATTTTCATTATTTTTTTTTTTCTAATGTGATTTTTTGCAAATATCTGGTTAAATAGATGCATTGTTAAATATAAACTCCGGGAATCTGGAATTCACAATAAAGCATAAGTATTTAAGTTAAATAAGCACAAAAAAATTTCATATAATGTGCCCTCGGAAACCTTAAGGGTTATTTTTATATAGAAAAACAACCCTGTCCATTTGAGGTCATGCATCTTGATCCATTGGATCTTTATTCATCCGATAAACACAAAACCAGGGTTGAAATTTAAAATGTAAACAAAGATTTAGTTTGTAGATTGAGAAAAATATTTACAAGAACTTAAATCTTCAAAAGGAAATAAACACTTCAATATGTTATTATAAATCAGTTAAGATAACTAAATAAATTCTTTTTGCAATGTGTTTGATTGTATGCGCATTTACCAGTGTATTTTGATAAACTAGTTCCTGTTGTTCTTATATGAGTAAAGTAAAACCTCCATTTTGTGACATTTTTTGAAAACTACCTTCTGCCTTTAAGACTGGGAAACTTCTGAAGTCCAGCAAACCGTGCAATATGGTATGCTGGCAATAGGTACCGGTAGTATCTTCATTACAGAGACCTTATATTGTAGTACTGGTCCCGGTTTCACAATCGTTCCTTAGCTAAGATTTTTCTTATCTTAAATTTAGCAAATTTTGGTAATCTCTTTTTGGAACCACTGATGAATATTTTTTGTCAAAACTAATGAAAATGTTTTAATCTGGAAGTGATCTTTAAAATGACACCTTAAATTCCTGAGTTATAAAGGTTTGTAATTTTGCAAAATTTAAGTTAAGGAAAATCTTAGCTAAGGAATGATTGTGAAACCAGGGCCAGTCTGGTATTTTGTGGACAAGGACAACAAGATTTAATTTTTCAGTGCATCACTGTGTTTTGGGGGAATTTTTGTGGACAAATTGGAAATTTTTTGTCATTATTCCCTAGGGGAAACTACCTTTATTTGGTGGTTATGTTAAGCAAACAAAATCACTGAAAACCTCCTTGTTAAGCCCCTCGATAACTTTGCCACCTTGCTTATGGCCAAACTATTTTAAGCTCAAAAAACCATTTTCTCCATGTTTTTCTCTATCTTTTCCTCCCTCATTTTAATGCCAAAAATCTGACTGAACAAAAGATGGTGCTGAATCTGGGTTTTACTATAAAAGTCTATATTTATATATCAGAGACAGTGCTGTAACTGGTCTATTTGAAGTTAACAGTAACAGTCTTACAATGAATTAAGGTAATTGACTTTACAAAGGATGTACCTGCTATAAAATCTGATATATGTTAAAACTCCAGTGTCTAGGTAAATAAATAATGTACAGGAACTATTCAGTGGTTTTGTTTCTTTTTTTTTTTTAAAAAAACTACCAATTCTGCCTTTTTAAATTGGAAAAATAATTTGAAGTTCTGAAATACAGCAACCTGCATAATAGCATGATTGCAATAACCTCATTTCAAAGACGCTATATTGAGACAATATCTAACATTTTATGGGTAAGGACAACTAGATTTGATTTGCTAGTAAATCACTGTTGTATTGGGAATTTTAGTAGACAAATTAGGAAAATTGAGTCATTTTTCACCAGGGGAAGTACCTTCATTTGGTAGTAATTTTAGGCAAACAAGGCCATTAAAAATACTCTTATCAATTAGTTTCCTGGAAAACTACTATACCTATAAGTATTACTGGAACACTTACAGTATAATTGGAACACTTACAGTATAACTGGAACACTTACAGTATAATTGGAACACTTACAGTATAACTGGAACACTTACAGTATAACTGGAACACTTACAGTATAACTGGAACACTTACAGTATAACTGGAACACTTACAGTATAATTGGAACACTTACAGTATAACTGGAACACTTACAAGATACTACCAATAGTATGTAAAAAATAGTTTCCTTCTTTTGTGTTAATATTCGCATAATATTAAAACACAAATTCTTCTAGGGATTAAGATGTCTTGCTTAGCTCCTAATTTTATAGACTTGTTTTAAACTGACATTACCAAACAAAATTCATATTCTGACAAGCCATAAAATGTTAAAAGGAAAATGAAACCTTAGTGTTAAATTTTGTAAAAAAACAAAGTTTGTAAGTGTTCCAGTAAAAGGAAAAGGTCAGAACTGATAAATGCATTCTATATTTCAACATTTATTTCAAGTAATTATGCCACAAAAACAAAGGGGGGAGAGGGGGAAGGGGAGAGAGAGGGGGGATATATCATCAGTGTTTACTCCATCTCATCTTCTTGGTTTAACATTTTTTTTGAAAAAAAAATACAAAATATCTAAACAAAACCTTCACAGGAGCAGTTTTAAGGTAGTATAAAGTTGTCATATTGGCTTATAATTTGCATTTTGATCATGTGCATGGTTAGGAAAACATGGATCTCTTCATTGGTAATTGTTTGGGGGGCACTTTTCATATGGCATCCCATTTTAGCTATAACTTGGTGTTTTTTTTTTAAATTTGGACACTGGTATAAAAAGATGAGTATTAATTCTAAAATTTTTCAATTTTTCAGATGGGGACATTTTCCAAAACACCATAACATCAAATTATTGTTTTCAGATAATGTTAAATATGTCATACTAAGGTCTTAACAATGGGGTCATTTGGAAAAATGAGGGACTAATGGCCACCTTAACATTGAAAGACCATTACACTCTGATAATTGACATAAAATATGTTGATTTGATTTAATATTACCCAAAACAAGCTTTATTTACAAGCATTTGAAATGTACATTCATAAAAAACCCTGATTTATGGGATGACAGCCAAAAAAATTAAATGTTTTAGGTTATAGATCTCCTGGTGTCAAATATTTTAAATAATGAATATAAAAAATACCCTCTGATTACCCATATTGATACCACTAACTGAGCTGAGGACAATGTACTTTGTTTTGACATAAATTTAACAGAGTGTATCAGAATGACATGCAATGTTAAGTTCCAAATCACGGCACTATATGACTTGTATAATAAAAATGTATATTTCAGTTGTTTTAAAAAAACATTTGACACCAAACATTACCAGTGTTCAAGCCCCATGTATCCTTTTCTCATTCTCTCTCTCTCTCTCCTGTTTTTGCACATATTTGGGTATTAACATTTTAAGATATTCTGGATATTTTAGTTACAAAAATACTATACATGGTTTGATAGCACTGAAAGCATTAAAAAAAAATTCCATCATCAAAATTACATTTTTACAACATTTCACTTCTCTTGTTTTATATCTTATTGTAAACAACATATTTACACAGACTTCCAACTACAATTTTGTGTAGCTTAATAAGGTTTTTTTTATAATGTGTTTTTATTAACTTTTAGAACGTTACATGAACCACAAGTCATCTACTGGTACCAATGTCATGTGCCAACACATACATTCTGTTGGATGTTGTTATACTGTCCCTCAATAACTTTGCTACCTTGCTTACAGCTACACCATTTGTAAGACTTAAAATCCAAAATCTTTCATAATTTATTTTATACAAAATTTAAGCCTTCCAAGATTTATAGCCAAAATCCTTTTACAACTTCAAAATTTGACTCCACAAAGGGTGGTGATAAATTGAGGTTTTACAACATTAGATAACATGCCAAGTAAACAACTCAGAAGTATTATAAAACTATAATTACTTACTTGTAAGGATCCTTCAATTCCTCTATTACAAAGTTTAGGTAATTCCTGAAAAAGATTAAATATTTTTTATACAATATTGTATTAAAAAATTTTCATTTTCTTACGAAAAATGAATGCCTTTCTTCAATTATGAGAGTTTCCACACTTGACAAATAACAGATCCTAGTGTGAGAAAGATGGTCAGCTTACTTGTTCAAGAGTTTCTCTGGGAACTCAATTTTTCTCTATTATCCTAAAACTGACCTCAATTAAAGTGACAGAATCTTCAATGGGGCAATCTTCTGTCAGGATTACAGATTACATACATTACACATGTACATGTATCATTCTGGTTCAGTGATAATTGCTAAACCATTAATAGACATACAGATGTGATTTTTTATCAGATACTGCTGAAATCCTAATTATGATTGATCAATTGAATGAAGGGGGTTTAATGTCCAGCTAGTTCCCAGTCAAGAATATTTCATATACATGTATATGGTTGACTGACTGATTGGTGATTGAATGGTTTTTTTTTTCAGTCAAGATTATTTTACTTACATTGAGGCGTCACCAAATACAGGCGAGGTGGCAGAAAGTTTTACTGTTGCAGTGTGCTCACAGGGATATGCAAAAAAGTGTGCCTACTGTGACATGGGGCATCAATTTTCAAGGTCTCCTCTAAAGAACTTTGTGACTTTCATTTCTAAATACTGAGTGATTGTCCAAACAAAAGTCACTATTTATTTTCAAGTCTTAATTGTCAGTCCTGGCATGGGTTTGACCCCCAAACTTCCCACCTGCATGATGCCAGATTGATGTAATTACTTGAGACCAAGTTTAAATCCTAGATCTGTTACTCACCATCCATTGTAGGCAAACAATCCTGAATAAAAAGCCAGCGATACTTTTCCCACATCTGTTTCTGTGTGCTCAAATGGATTTTGGAAATTTTCAAATTGTTCTGAAACAGAAAAATATATATATATAAGGATAAGAGGAAAATAATCTCATACATTTAATTTCAAGAAAATTTTTTTTGCATACTGCTTCAAATGTGAACTATGTTATAGAAAAGGATGAATTCAACGTTGATGACACCAAGACAGGAGTACACAAACTAGCTCACCTGCACAAAGGTCTTTTGCACATTTTGCAGGTGAGTTAGACAGGCTATTTTAAATGCCAGTGGGTTTTACATAATCACTTATGCATGCACACACACTCTGTCTTTCTCTCTCTTTGTCTCTGTGTCTATGATCTATATGAAAATAATAATCCAGCAGTAAAAATTATTTCTCTCTCTCTCTCTCGTTATAATCTTAATTTATGCTGAAAAGTCTGAAACTTTTTAGTCTAATATTTTTTGTAGATATGAAACAATTCATATTATAATAATAGACTATTAAAACAGTTTTAATTTCTTGTTAAACATCATTAACAACATTATTTATATATGTATCTATTTTTTGTCTATGTTTAAAACATGTATTCTATTTATGGGCTCAAAGGCCAATTTGAATGCACTGCATGAATATCAATTTTTAATATAATAGACTCTATAATTACAGAAATATGCTTATAAGTATTATCACAAACCTGTAACAAAAAATTAAATACTTCAAGGCAAAATTGAAAACCTTCATTCCTTTTTTAACATGTAGTCAAAATCCCTAATTGCTATAATGTATTGTTGATAAATTTAAAACGTAACTATTTTAACAATTTTGTGAAGCATGACTTTTAAAAGTTCTATATTTTGTAATATGTATTCAGAGTTTTGTGAAATTGACAATTTCCAAATGTATGTTTTCATTATTGGTAGCCAAAATCCCCAATGACTACTAATTTCTTTGAAATTCTTTCAAAAAGTAACCTATTTTAGCAAGTTTGTGAAAAAATACTTCAGCAGCCAATTTTGGTTTTAAACAGTTTTTCTATTTATTAAAGAGATGTTGTGTTTTTCAAAAAACACGCTATCGGAACGAAATATGGCTACTAATATATTTAAATTTGTGGCACTTGGAATTGAGAACCTTGATTATCTACAACATAACCAATACCAGCACCTGATCATCAGTGACATTTATCATGTCCCTATATATGTATATATACAATCTATGACAAACTTAAATATAGAACAGTGATGTTTGTTTCAAATCTTCAAGGTCTTTAAATTTGGACCATAACACTCCAAAGGTATTTTATTAATTTAATCATATTATCCTTAGTTAATAAGAGGAACTTTGGTGGCCAAGTGGTTTAAGGTGTGTGCTAAGGGATCACAGAGCCTCTCTTCACCTAGAGTAGAACCTCACTCTGGGACAGATCTTAACCTGTCTACCAGCAAATTACTAGAACATACCATTTATGTTAATTGTTTAATTAAAACCTGACTAAACTGTAAATGTTTCAGTCAGACCTGACATGTAACATTTCAGTCAGACCTGTTACTTTTCAATCACATCTGTAACTTTTCAGTCAGACCTGTTACTTTTCAATCACATCTGTAACTTTTCAGTCAGACCTGTTACTTTTCAATCACATCTGTAACTTTTCAGTCAGACCTGTTACTTTTCAATCACATCTGTAACTTTTCAGTCAAAGTTTAGACCTGTAACTTTTCAGTCATAGAACATGAATGAATGTTGAGTTTGGAATGGTTAGATTTGCAGTCTACTTTTGGATACATTAGATGGGATCCAATGTGTATATCACATTTGGCAAATATTGTTTTCATCATATTTTATTTCATTATCTATAAAACTCTCCGCAATAAATCCAATCAAACTGTAGTAGGACAATGACATTAAATCTTGATGACATCAATGGTCTTATAGTTTATGTACTACAGTACACCTGTAGATTGAATGAAGAATTTGGTTAAAACAAGACTCTGAACCTTGAACTCTGCTAATGTTATCAATGATTTGTTAACTCAAAGTAAAGTGTATAATATATATACATGTATAATATGTGCGGCTTCAAATTTTACACTTATGCTTGTTCCAAGGTGAACTGGCAGAAATTTTACCTTTGCAGCATAATCAGGGCATTGTGCAAGGATGGTTATTTAGCATGTCATGTTTACTGTGACATGTAGCATTGGTTTTCAAGGTCTCTTTCGAAGGACAGAGGGACTTTCATTTCTAAATGCCAAGTGTTCAGTTGAAAAAACAGTCTTTTCCTACTTTGAAGTCTTGATAAGACCCAGTCAGGATTGAACCTTGGCCTTCCAAATACAGAGCGAGTTACCAACTGTCCTTAGTCAGAAATAATTAATGGGCAGCAAATACAACATTAAGCTAGACCTTACTTTACCAGTAGCAGTTACTGATCAAACTAGGCTGTTATAACCCTGGCAACATTGATGAAAAGTAGGTCAAGTTCAATAGTTAAAAAATATATGTAGGCCAATCCTTACTCAAGTAATAATCAACAACATGTCCCCAATAATACTGACATAAAACTCTTTACAGAGGAGTTATTTATCTACAAATTATTGTAATGTTTATCCTTTGACAGGGTTTGACATTTTTTTCAACAGTAGCCAACAAGGCTAGTAGTTCTTGGAAATCACTAGCCCTGCTTGAAAGTCCGGGCATGTCCCCATCCTCAAAAAAAAAATAAAAAACCCCGTCCTCAAAAAAAAAAATAAAAAAAAAAAAAATGGAGAAAAATCCTGTAATCTGGAGTTTAGATTATATATTTATTAGGTCTAAAAATATCAATATTAGCTCTGTATCAAGTATATGACCTAACTGTTTTGAGATAAACCACTAGCCAATCGGTCTAATGGCATTGCACGATTCACTAGCCCTGACAAATTTTTACTAGCCTTGGGCTAACGGGCTAGTGTTAGTGTCGAGACTGTCGACCCCTGAACTGTGTTCTGAAAAGTGGAGTGGAATAGTGAAATTGTATGTCCCAAACAGGATTCTTTCACTTAATGTAAACAGTCAGTTAATGGATGGTTAGGAAAACATAGATGATCCAGCAAGTGAACTCCCAGGCTTTCTCACATTCGGATTTGCCCAAAGTGGGATTCATACCTAGGTGGTGAGAGGCACTGCATGCTTTAAACCATTTGGCCACCGAGGCTCTCCTAAATAAGTTATAAATGTTGACAGAATGAACATAGGTAAGTGACTTGTGTAACAGTCTGTACTGAACTCTGTATAAAATACAATCTCATTACACGTACCTGAAACCCAATATTTAAAATAAAACGAATTGATGGGAAAAAATCGCAAAAAATGTATATACAGACACAGTTTCATTGAAAATGGCAACAGCTAGTTTTTATTAATTTAGGCAGCGATATATTACAGAATTATACAGACAATGTGACAGTATCTTCCAACATGGCAAGCAGACACACAATACCATATATCACTAATTATTAACACAACAGCTAGAAAATCAATTAAATCTAACTCTAGCTCATTGTAGCTTCTAGCCAGCCTTATACTATACCAGATTGATAATCTGTTTTAACCTTCAGGTATTGTCAATGTCACAGTTTTTAACCTTAAGAGTTCTCTGATTCTACAGAGTTTTCTTAGTTTGATGAGATGTTTAGAGATAAATAGTTCTCTTTCTTAAATCAGAACTAATCCAAGAATGTACATGTAATTAATTACAAAAGTAAGATAAATACACCAATTTTTAATGGACTGACTAATTGATTGAATGGGGTTTTATGTCCCAGTCAAGTGTATTCCACTTAAATGAGATGTCACCAGTTAAAGGTGAAGTAGCAGACAATGTTACCTTAGGAATGTGCAGGGAGGGTCTTTTAACATGTCACGGGGCATCAGTTTTTAAGGTCTATTCCGAAAGGCTCTCTAACTTTCAATTCTTAATACCAAGTGTTTGGTGAAAAAACAGCTTCCACCTATTAAACCTTGGTCAGAACCTGCCCTGGGTTAGAACCCATGACCTTTCACATACAAAGCAAGCACTATAATAAATGAGCTACTGTAGTAATAGTTTTTTTCCCCAATTTTTCAGGCAAAATTGATGTGATTGGAAAATGTGTCAAATATAATGACATCACTATATATAAACTTTTTAATGTTACTGACATCAACGCTTGTTCTCCTATGTCTATCTGCGTCAAATACTTTCATATTCAGATTTCAAATGAAACTTTCTGTCCCTATGGCAGCAACAAAAATACATGATACTTATTTATATACAAATATATTAAAAATAAGCCAAAAAAGGGATATTTTTACATTGCCTTTCATTTTATATTATAAATCATTACAATTTTGCAAAGTCACCATCGTAGTAAAATCAGATTTTGCAGCATCATCATATTCTCTAATAATAAAGTTTATTGCTGTTACCTGACAATACACACATATCAATATATTTATACTAGTATATATTTATAGATACATTTTACCTATATATAGAAATTTTATAAGTTTTCCAGAAAAATAAAAATCAGAGCTGAAACAAATACCAAATTTAGGATTAGAATATTCGTGAGCTGTTATTCAAATCCTATTCGAATATGCGACACCAAAGAGAAACTTTTCAACTTTTCTAAATCAGAGCTATATAGGGCATTTTTTAAGATGAAAACGATATGGATTACATGAAACAGATGAAAAAAATTACCTCATTATTTATTCTGTATTCAAAGGAAGGCTGTATGACGATAATAAAATCATGTAGATTTAATGATTAAGATCAAGATCATGTTAGCAGTAAAACATGTTTTCCTAGTATAGGAACGAATATTCAAATACCAATTTAGCATTCAAATACCACAAAAAATCTATTTGTAATTGAATATTTGAACATTTGATTGAACTAACTAATTTTTGTATTGCTTTTGTCATTTTGTATCTTAAATATTCCATGATTCAAACTATTTATGATTAGGAAAAAACAGTGAACCTTGTCTGTAAAGGACACCCAAGGAAACCTGTAAAAGTGGCCCTTATGGAAAGGTGATCCTTGTATGCAGGTTTAATAACCTGAATAGAGCAATTAGGATAAATTTTGCTGGTCTTTATAAGCAACTCCTATCAATGTTGATGCTTTGTACCAACTTTCTTAAAACAGTGCTTTGTAATTTTTGAGAATTGCTCTCCAGACAAGAAGTGCCTGGATAGATGGAAAGAGGGAGTTCAAATTTAATATCCCTTTCTTTATAGTTTTGATGAATTAATCTGGACAAGTGCCTGGATGGACAAAAGGATGGAAGGTTGAATCTAATATTCCCTCTTTCTTCTAAAGTGGAGGATAAAAAAAAATTGTGATACTGTCATGACACCCTTTTCTATTTGTGATACCAGAAAAAAAATATTTCTTGTCTTTTTCTTAAACATTTCAGCTTAATATAAATCTCTGGATAATACATACATCCCAGGATAAATATCTATCATGTCTAACGGGGAATGTGGAAAGTGTCAAAATGGGGGTGTGTGATGTATGGTACAAGAGTAGAGCAGGTCAAGTATAATGGAATGGGTCACCATCTGGACCAGGTCAGAAAAAAGTCAAGCTTCTCTAGGTTTTCACAATCTTAAAATTATTAGTGTCCACATTTCCAGCATTTTTGACAATATAGACCTATTTTAAGCCCCCCCCCCACAAAATCTGCTTAAATACATGTATGTTAATTTCTCAGAAATCAGTATCCAATGGCAATTTCTAGCTTCCAAGAATGAGTACATGGCCATCTTGAGCCAGTCAAGTTAAATGACCATGGTCACTCTAGTCTCATGATGGACATTGTGACAGAATAAACTTAGCTTACTACAGTACAACTGTACACATTTGTACCTATGTGTACACCTAGGATTTAAACAAATTACTCTGGTTGTTTTATAACTCTACAACACAAGATCTGTCAAACAGACTGGACTTCTGGACTATATATCTAGTTTCTGTTGTCATCAGTGTCAGTAGTCAGTGCTTTGAGCATTTGAATAATTACTAACAGTTATTTTCACTAATTTTTTTGGCTCTTTCACTGTCATTTGTAAGATATTATAAGTTGTACATGTACATATTTATACTATTGTTTCAATAACAATAACGATTGTCACAGTTCAATTCACAGAAATCATTAAAGTGTGTGTGTGGCAACATCTTGTGAACTGATTTTAAAACACATTGACTAAGCTGTACAACAGCCATATACAGTATATATTTTGTGTAGCGGTAATTGAATATTTACAGGGGTCCTACCAGTTTTGGGGTCCAAAAATATAGGAAAAATAGGAATATGGGGTCAAAATTATAGGAGTTTTATAGGAAATTAAAGTTTTCACTGCAATTATAGGAATATTTTTTAATAGTTTAAACATAAAATATACATCCATGGCCTCCTTTCCTCCCCTGTAGCCTTTCCCTTTCCTTGTTTTACTAACAAACATAAAATATTGGCAACAGCAATGTACACTTACTGCTTTAAACATAAATAAATGTTAATCTTGCTTCAGATATGAACTAAATGTCCCCCATTATGAATTCCTGAAGCTATCAGTAACAAAAATAAAGGAAAATATAGAAAATATAGGAGATTTTTCAGATTATATAGGAAAATATAGGAAAGGGTCAAAATAGTAGGAAATATAGGAAAATATAGGAATGATAGGACCCCTGTATTTAGGCTAGAACTCTGGCATATATGTGAAACTCTATTCTCATAGTAGCTGTAATTGTGATGGTAAATTGGGCAAAATTTTAATATTTTCACTCTGTGTATATGTGAAAGTATCTTGTAGTAGATTCTCTCCTAGTCATTGTGGCTGTGGCTATGCATTATTCAAAATGGCCATAGATATTAAATTTCATCAACTTTTTATAAATTTTTATTTAATTTATTTGCTTGAACTAAGGCATAAATGAAAATCCCTATGCATATTCTCAAAAATCAAATTATTTCTGTACAAAGGAAAATGTTGGCTCTATAAGGGTTCTACATGCTTAAAATGGTAATGTTTACACCATAAGTGTGGTTTCCTTGATAACATATTACATATCAGCAATTCACATGTTTTCCAAAAATTAAAAATCTCCATAGTGACAATATTTATCATTACCCAGAGATAATCTATGTAATCACAGCTGTCTGTAGTGATTTCCTGTCACAAATATAGACTCAAGAAAGTGAGAAAAACCAAATTGTATTGAAGTTTATATTAGATTTTATATTAATATTTGGCATAATTCACTGTCACAAACACAGGTACTCTGGCAATAGTCACCAACTTCAACTAAAGGGAGATAACTCACTGTCACAAACTCTCTGACAATAATCACAACTTCAAGCTAAAGGGAGATAATTTCATAAATACTTACGTCTACCGAGCTGTACAAAACCCGTAATAATAATGAGTATTAAGGCTAGAACTTTGGCATATGTGAAGATATCCTGTACTCTCGTCGCCCACTTCACGTCAAAACAATTGATGAAGGTCAATAATACTGAAAATAAAAGAAAAATTATATAAAAACATTGAAATACAGTGTAAAATAAAACTTGATGTTTCATCCAAAGAAAATCTTGCTTCATGCCACTTAAATGAATCAGAAACCTGTCTGAACTAGATAATTATGCACTACATAAAAAATGTTTGGTCCAGATGCTGGTCAATTAAGACAGGTATGTTTCATTCTAAGTTAATAGACTATTTCTCTTTCTCACATCTTATTTTATTAAAACCTTTAAAAGCTTCTTGGGTCACAGAAAACAGCTGTTTATTTAGGCATAGCGTGTAGCCTTTCTCAACCCTAGGGTGAGACATGAAAATCCCACATGGGGAAAAACAAGGGATTTCTAAGTCACAGATGTAAGAAATATAAAAAGCACAATAAGTATTTCAATTAAAAGACAAGTTCTGCTTGAACTACTGTTAATTTGGAAACTTTTTTGTTCATTTTATTTTCACATTAATTTGTGCGTGCAATACTGTGCAAAAACAAAACTATCACAAACATTTGTAAAACCAAACACTTGTGTTTTTGAAGTAAATGTCATCCAACAATAACCACATTACAGTAAATGAATTTCTTAAACAACTGCTTCCGCTATAAACCAACACAAAAATTTCTCAATTAACATTAGTACTTTTTTTCTACACAGCAGTAAAATAAATTATTTGCTCAGAGAAAGGGAAGTTCTAAGTTGGTCTTGTATCATTTTTCTCTTTAATTTTTCAGAAATTTTCTCTTTTATTTTTCAGAATTTTTCTCTTTATTTTTCAGAATACCGGTAATTCAGATATTCATATAAAGTACCTACATGGATTTCAATATTATCTATGATTTAATTAATTTATGTTTTTTCAAATCATCTTGGCAATATGTTCACCTGTTCTGTATAGGCCTCGGTGGCTGTGTGGTTGACAGGGAGCACCTGCCATGGATCACAGTGCCTCTAAACACCTAATTTATAATCCATCTTGAAACAGATCCTAATGTGAGAAAGTATGGCAGGTTGCTGAAAGACAGTGGTTTTCTTTGAGAAAGTATGACAGGTTGCTGAAAGACAGTGGTTTTCTTTGAGAAAGTATGACAGGTTGCTGAAAGACAGTGGTTTTCTTTGAGAAAGTATGGCAGGTTGCTGAAAGACAGTGGTTTTCTTTGAGAAAGTATGACAGGTTGCTGAAAGACAGCGGTTTTCTTTGAGAAAGTATGACAGGTTGCTGAAAGACAGCGGTTTTCTTTGAGAAAGTATGACAGGTTGCTGAAAGACAGTGGTTTTCTTTGAGAAAGTATGACTGGTTGCTGAAAGTCAGTGGTTTTCTTTGAGAAAGTATGGCAGGTTGCTGAAAGACAGTGGTTTTCTTTGAGAAAGTATGACAGGTTGCTGAAAGTCAGTGGTTTTCTTTGAGAAAGTATGGCAGGTTGCTGAAAGTCAGTGGTTTTCTTTGAGAAAGTATGACAGGTTGCTGAAAGACAGCGGTTTTCTTTGAGAAAGTATGACAGGTTGCTGAAAGACAGCGGTTTTCTTTGAGAAAGTATGACAGGTTGCTGAAAGACAGTGGTTTTCTTTGAGAAAGTATGACAGGTTGCTGAAAGTCGGTGGTTTTCTTTGAGAAAGCATGGCAGGTTGCTGAAAGACAGTGGTTTTCTTTGAGAAAGTATGGCAGGTTGCTGAAAGTCGGTGGTTTTCTTTGAGAAAGCATGGCAGGTTGCTGAAAGTCAGTGGTTTTCTTTGAGAAAGTATGGCAGGTTGCTGAAAGTCAGTGGTTTTCTTTGAGAAAGTATGGCAGGTTGCTGAAAGTCAGTGGTTTTCTTTGAGAAAGTATGGCAGGTTGCTGAAAGTCGGTGGTTTTCTTTGAGAAAGCATGGCAGGTTGCTGAAAGACAGTGGTTTTCTT
This sequence comes from Anadara kagoshimensis, assembly GCA_021292105.1. NCBI lineage: Eukaryota > Metazoa > Mollusca > Bivalvia > Arcoida > Arcidae > Anadara > Anadara kagoshimensis. The sequence goes on from CM037859.1 coordinate 36,833,806, forward strand.
TGAGAAAGTATGACAGGTTGCTGAAAGTCAGTGGTTTTCTTTGAGAAAGCATGGCAGGTTGCTGAAAGACAGTGGTTTTCTTTGAGAAAGTATGGCAGGTTGCTGAAAGTCGGTGGTTTTCTTTGAGAAAGCATGGCAGGTTGCTGAAAGTGAGTGGTTTTCTTTGAGAAAGTATGGCAGGTTGCTGAAAGACAGTGGTTTTCTTTGAGAAAGTATGGCAGGTTGCTTAAAGTCAGTGGTTTTCTTTGAGAAAGTATGACAGGTTGCTGAAAGTCAGTGGTTTTCTTTGAGAAAGCATGGCAGGTTGCTGAAAGACAGTGGTTTTCTTTGAGAAAGTATGACAGGTTGATGAAAGACAGTGGTTTTCTTTGAGAAAGTATGGCAGGTTGCTGAAAGTCAGTGGTTTTCTTTGAGAAAGTATGACAGGTTGCTGAAAGACAGTGGTTTTCTTTGAGAAAGTATGACGGGTTGATGAAAGACAGTGGTTTTCTTTGAGAAAGTATGGCAGGTTGCTGAAAGTCAGTGGTTTTCTTTGGGTATACATACAGGCTTCCTCCACATCACAGAAATGATCACTTCAATATAAGTGAAAGAATCTTGACTAGGGTGTTAAACACTATTACTCCACTCCACCTGTTCTGGGAACAAATGGTGGCTTATTTTATTCAAAAGCAGTAACAATAAATCTAAGGAAATGCACACATTTTAAAGTAGTTTTTTAACCTAACCTAGAGGAATTCTACAGTTACATGATGTGTATTATAAACTTAATTATAACAAAACATCATCTATCATTCAATGTTCTAAAGAAATTGTTGTTTTTCAATAAAACTCTATTTACGAACAATAAAATGCCAGTCACTAAATTCAATTATATTAAAATCATCTCCATAATTCTAACAATCAATATTGTTGGACTACTTGTTTATATTTGATTTGCAACCCAGTAAAAAAACTGATTCTGATTTTTCTACAAGGACACATACATTAAATTGATTGGTCTTCACAGAAATATACTTAAATCTGATTGGTCTTTAAGGACACATACATTATTCTGATTGGTTTTCAAGGACGCATACTTAATTTTGATTGGTCCTCAAGGACAAATGGTGTAACCTGATTGGTCTTGAAAGGCACAGATTTTAATTTGATTGGTCATCAAGAACATACTTATTCCATTATTTCAGCACATTAGAATTATGAAGGTAAGGAAATCAATAATAATATTGGTTTTACATTAAAGATAAATCTACACTGTATTGTCTTCCTCAATAAAAATCATCTAAGTAAGGCATAGTGTAAAAGTAGGATTTTGGAGAGGACCATGGCTTATTTTATTTTACTTCAATCTAACATGTAGATATAGCACTTTTTTATACAGGGGACCATGGTGACCCAATGTCTAAAGACCACACTAGTAATGGATCATGAAGCTTCTTGCCACATCTCATGTTGGAATCCCACTTCTAGTGAGGAAGTTAGTCAATTCACTTGTCAAATGTTGTTGGTTTTTTCCATGCACACTGATTTTCTCCACCACCCATAAGCTGATTGCCTTGATGTAAGTGATTGAATCTTGACTAAGGCATAAAACATTATTACTCCAATCCACATTTTAATACAGCAATTTAGCATGTCTTTATAAAGTGCATGTATACAGGAGCTATAATATGTCACATTCCAGGCAATAACAGACCACAGCACAGGCATAGCAAAGTATGACGTCCAGTAATTGACATTTGATGGAAAGATTAAAATTTTTTGTTTTGCTAGACTTGATCAAAAGACAGGCAACATTATTGACACCATTGGTAATCAAGGATTGTCTATGGATGTCCTTTTGTTTTCTTCTTTACTAAATACAATGAGAAGTTTTACCTTATGTATATCTGTTTTATCAAACTATGGCTTAACTTTTTGTTGATAGAGATCACTTTATTCTTGATAACATTCATGTATCTTATCTACGGTATATTGAAATAATAAATTTTCTACGTTTATTAACCCCTGTCATGTTGGTAAGTTTTTAGGCAAAACTCTGACAGTGATTTTGTTACTATTTTTCACAACTAACTTCGTTAGTTGGATTGGGAAAATTTACAATTTGGAATATGGTGGGTTTTGAGAGTTGAGATGAGTCCGATATCAAGACGTTGCCAGCTATAGGTGAAGCTGAAGGTGCAGAAATGTTGCCTGTGTGTTGCACTGATGGCATTATACAGCAATGTTCATTAGGGTGCCAAGTCTACCATGACACAGGGCCTTGTTTATTTTAAGTTCCCATCCAAAAGAACGGTGACTTTCATTTCATAATGCAGAGTGCTTGGCAAAAGAACAACTACTACCCACTTTACAGCCTTAGGTCAGACCCGGTTGGGGTTCGAACTTAGGACCTCCAATGGTTGGTGGGTTTTGTTTAAACACTCTGGTTGTTAATTCTATTACATGTATATGATTAAAGTATTGTTTTTAGGAAATTTTAAGGATCAAAATTGGAAAATTTGAGTTATTTTCCCCTGGGGAAACTACCTTTATTTACAAACAAAATCACTTGACTGAATACTTCAGAAAATAGGAGAAGGCAAGGGCCTGTGAGGAAGAGGGGAGGGCGACATTATAAGCAGTAGACAGCTAACTACAAACCTGTATCAGCACCACACCTGGTTCTTATTTTCTACTACATTAATGATTAATTTATAAGCATTATTGATGTATTAGATTTTACTCTATTCAATGATATGTCTACAAAAGTCATTAGGATAAATTAAGTTTACAACTTGTCATCATGAATTACTACATAAACTACTCCATGTTATCAAACCTGCTGTGTTTACTGAGGTAATGTGACACTATTGTTCATCTATAATGTTTAGAGACAGTCATTTTTATAAATAACTTTTATACCTGTACTTTTAACATTTTTGAAACCTAACATTGATATTTTATTTTGAAAACAAAAAGCGCATCTAAAAATATTTTTATTTTTAGTTTTAGTTTTTCCGTCATTCTCCTACATAGAGAAAATTTTACAATTTTTACTAAAAATCATATGTATGATGTTCCCTTGGTGACCCCATATGCATATATTAAAAGGTTCAACTAAGGTCAACAATTACAATGCAAATCACTTATATATTACACTTGTTATTGGAATCAGTTTTCACAAAATATCTATTTTAGATTACGTGAAGTATGTAATTTTGAAGTTTTGAAGTGTTTTGGTTTGTAAAAAAGCATTAGGATCACATTATTTGAAAGTGGACAAACTGATTAAGTCTATGACACAGGCGTGATTCAGGCGTGAATATCAATGTTTTAGAACATGGGGTCCAATACGGGTGTCTTAGTTCTTAGTCTAATCACGATATTTGTAAATTTGCTGATTTTTTCTCTATATACAGAAATTAATGTAATTATTTCAAATTTTCATGTATTTTTCCTTGTTAGTATTTTTGTTTTTAAACACAAATATTGTGGTTATTTTATGAGGCATCAAATGATAATATAGCAATTTAAGTTAATGACTGTCTCTAAGTATAAAAGACAAACAATAGTTAACACAATGGTAAATGTAAAAATCAAGAGCACAGCTAGTGAAGCAATATACACTAATCACTGTTGAATTTCTTTCTGAAAAACATACAAGGCATTATCTGTAAACAGTGTGCTGTTGAAAAAGGCACTCTAGCAGTACAAAAGCAAAGAAACTATAGAAAACAATCACTCAAAATGGGGTGCCTGATTCCAATCATGAGGCCAACAACTCAAACAAAAGCCCCCTTGTTTGGGGGACATGACAACGCCTATACACATGTGTAGAATTTACTGACCTTTCTATATAGATATAAAACAACATTGACCTGTCCCCTTGACCTTTTATTAGAAATATTCTACAGAAGAAACCACCTAACACATGCCTGCATGACATGGGTAGTATTACAATTAGGATTCCCAGTTAATATGCACATCTTCACTCTTATGTACTAATGTTCCCTAAACATATAAATGTACTCATCCATAATAAAAGTCAAACTAAAGATCAAGTGGACAGGTCAATGTTGTTTGCCAATGTGATAAGGAAGAGGATTTAAATCTCCACACATCCTGTTCTTTCATACAGAGATATCATATAACAAAGGATTAAGACTCTTCTTAATATCACATGTCAACAAATACAAACAATAGTAAATAATAAATAAGGAAAATATTTATATAAATAATAAAAATAATATAAATCCACTGGAATTTATTATTATGTAAGAACCAGGGAGGGGGGGATTAAATGACAGTGTCAGAGCTGAGGATTAACTGACAAGAAGGGAATAATGAACAGGGAGAAGAGAAATTATAAGACAAGGGATACAAATCCGTCTTTGAAAGCTAGGCAGAAAAAAAAGGGATAAATGGACAAGGGATAAAAATCAGAAAAATTTGAATACTTTTGAAAGCTAGGCAGAAGAGAGTACAGGGAGAAGAGGGATTAATTAATTGACAAGGGATCAAAATCCCAAGAAATTTCATTACATTTAGGTGTCCCACTTGGTTGTTTTAGGGGCTGATATTCTGCCCCATTCACAATTCAAAATCATATAGTTTTTCACAATCAATTTGCAAATGTTCACTATTCTTGTCATTACGATGTTTATTTCAACAACTGCAACACCCACCCAACTCCACACGAGAGAGAGAGAGAGAGAGAGAGAGAGAGAGAGAGGAGAGAGAGAGAGAGAGCACTGACCTTTGAAAGCTTAGGCAGGAGAGACAGAGGATATTTATGTATATGATATATGATGGTGTTCTGAAAACAGATGTTAAATTACAACATCCTGTGGTCTTAATGTTTGACAAACTGACCACACATGTTAACTCAAATTATATATATATATATATATATATCCTATTTTGTACTTAAAAAGAGAAATTTTTCAGATAATTTATGAACACTTCATGGATATTGTACATATTTCACATGGGAAATGTCTAAAGAAGTATTAAAATGATAATTGCAAGGGAATTTAGTTGTTTTTCACACCTAAAGTTCAAAGTTACTAATATGTACATTGCAGTGTGTTTAAATTAAAGGCATAAATATGATTGATAGTCAAAAAAGATACCCTGACCCATGTAATTGAAAATAAGAAGTGGCTATAACCATCAATTATCATGTGAAAAAAAGTTCAACTGCCCAAAAAGTGAATTTTGTTAGCTTTTCATAGTAAACCCCAAACTGAATATTGCAAAAGGTACACTGTATAACCTCAACTATTGTGTGTCAAAAACCCCCCCCCCCCAAAAAAAAAAAAAAAAAAAAAAAAAAAAAAAAAAAAAAAACAACAACTTTGTTGTCAACACATTAATGAAATTGGCGACAAAATTTTACATCTGGTATTTCCTTGGCAACAGAATTTTCCTACCCAGTGCTAATCCTGACTGCATTATATTGTATATGGTGTCAGCAAGTAAAACCTTGATTTCCCATGATTTGAAAAAAGAGACATAAATACACAAAAGAAAAAGATTATGTGACTTTAAAGTAGTTGTGCTCAAGATTTCTTCTCATATCAACGTGGTCAGTTCTGGGATGATGGAGGAAACCAGAGTGTCCAGAGAAAACAAATGACCTTCAGCAGGTGAACTAACAAACTCTACAACACTAAGATCTGCCCAAGCCAGATTCAAACATATAAGGGCCTGTGATCCGTATGTGGAACTTTGGACAAATTGACCATTGGCGGGTTGACCATTGCCGCCAATTAAAAATTATATAACATATGGTTTTAGGGTACACCAAGGTCAGGATGATTTAAATAAAATATATAAGGACACCTGGTAATTGTAAATTATAATAAAATATGTAAATAAAATACTTTACAATATCACCTGAAGGTCAATCCAGGATTATAGATATCTGTAATAAGGATTAAAGACTTGTAATCCAGCTAGCATTAAACAAGTATTTAGTTCACATAGATAGATCTGCTTTTCGTTTTTTCTTTTTTTAATTCTCTTAGTATTGTAGAAGATTATAAATCTAACTGTCTACATGTTTAGGAATTACCTGGAAGCTTTCAAGGGATTATAAATTGTAAATTTGTATTTAATCAGGAGTTGTAAATTAAATTCATGTTTCCTCATAAGTTCAATGTAAACTTGTGATATTTTTTGTTTCAATTTGCTGTAATACCTCATTTATTTCCCAATTTGGGGTCTACAGTCAAGATTTGTTCTAAGGAAACTACATCTTGGTAGCTAAAAATTCGGCAAGTCAGAGGTATGGGGCCCGTCAATTTTACATTGGGACATTACGTTAATATTAAAACCATAAAACTAGTTTTAATAAAAGTATGATGGACCTACTGGTTTTTTTCTACATTTTATTTCATCATCTGCAATGACGGCATCATTCTTCCAACAATATTCTGCAACATTCATTCTAGAAAGGGCCATGGGGCAATTGATCCCTTATTTTGCTAAATGACCACATGTTATTTATTTAGGCCATAGTGAGCCATATTTAACATTTCATAAATGCAAAATTACTGCTATTCAGGTGTTTTAGCAGAAAGTTTTTGCAAATGGCCCTTTCTGAGAAATTCAGATTGAAAAACAAACCAACAGTTTTGACCCCTTTTTACAACTCTTAGCACTATGCAAAATACAATGAAACATACACACAACCATTTTTTTTAAATTTTACATTTGATTTTATCTGGACAAAACCAGATTGATCTACTTTAGATAACATATAATTTTTATTTTAGGAAATCATATTACGTCTCTATATAACAGTTAAACCTTTACAACAAGCGTTGTCAAATTTAAAACCAGGACAGTCTAAGATCTGGACGTGTTCCCATTATAAATGTATTGTTTATCAATAACAAAGTTCATGGTCAACCTGGCTTAAAGAATTTGGGCTTTAATTTGCCAATTTGGCAGAGTTTTGTTTTTGTTTTGATTTTTTAACACAGTGTATAAGCTAGTCCATGCACATACTACCCTAATAATATAATCCATCATTACATTTTCTTTTAATCTGTATTAATTTGTTATAAATATTTATAACTGTACCGGTATATAATTACAGGTAAATTGCATGCAGGGTATCTATAGGTAAGGTAGTATTGATGCCTGAACAATTTGAAAAAAATCTACAATAGTGCAAAATCACTTCAACATAGCTCTTATTTTAACAAAAATTCAAAATACATGTACATTACACTTTCAAATCTGGTATTCAAGAGCAGCAACCAGTCTCAATATCATGTTCTATCTTAATTTGCCAGTGAAAAGGTACAAGTATGTTTTGTTTGACTTTTAGGATTGTGGTCTGGAAATGGACCAGTATGTTTTGTTTGACTTTTGGAATTGCGGTCTGGAAATGGACCTGTATGTTTTGTTTGACTTTTGGGATTTCGGTCTGGAAATGGACCTGTATGTTTTGTTTGACTTTTGGGATTTCAGTCTGGAAATGGACCTGTATGTTTTGTTTGACTTTTGGGATTTCGGTCTGGAAATGGACCTGTATGTTTTGTTTGACTTTTGGGATTTCGGTCTGGAAATGGACCTGTATGTTTTGTTTGACTTTTGGGATTTCGGTCTGGAAATGGACCTGTATGTTTTGTTTGACTTTTGGGATTTCGGTCTGGAAATGGACCTGTATGTTTTGTTTGACTTTTGGGATTTCGGTCTGGAAATGGACCTGTATGTTTTGTTTGACTTTTGGGATTTCAGTCTGGAAATGGACCAGTATGTTTTGTTTGACTTTTGGGATTTCGGTCTGGAAACGGACCTGTATGTTTTGTTTGACTTTTGGGATTTTGGTCTGGAAATGGACCCTTATGTTTTGTTTGACTTTTGGGATTTTGGTCTGGAAATGGACCTGTATGTTTTGTTTGACTTTTGGGGTTGTGTCTTGAAATGGACCTGTATGTTTTGTTTGACTTTTGGGATTGTGGTCTGGAAATGGACCCATATGTTTTGTTTGACTTTTGGGATTGTAGTCTGGATATGGACCTGTATGTTTTGTTTGACTTTTGGGATTGTGGTCTGGAAATGGACCTGTATGTTTTGTTTGACTTTTGGGATTGCGGTCTGGATATGGACTGGTATGTTTTGTTTGACTTTTGGGATTGTGGTCTGGAAATGGACCTGTATGTTTTGTTTGACTTTTGGGATTGCGGTCTGGAAATAGACTGGTATGTTTTGTTTGACTTTGGGATTGCGGTCTGGAAATGGACCTGTATGTTTTGTTTGACTTTTGGGATTGTAGTCTGGATATGGACTGGTATGTTTTGTTTGACTTTTATGATTGTGGTCTGGAAAATGACCTGTATGTTTTGTTTGACTTTTGGGATTGGACCAAGACATGACAGTAGACAGTGACACAGTCACTAAACAATTAACACTCGGCATTTTAATATGAAAGTTGTGGATCTTTTGGATGAACCAATATAAATTGATGCCCAATGTTAGTTGTTACCTGGAACCATTAGGGTTAATTGAATGCTTGTGATATATATTTGGACCATTGGAAGTCTGCACCAACTTAAAACTTCTTTAAATCAAATCAATCAAATAAAAGTTTTCAGAAATGTTATCAATGCAATATTTTCAAATAAATAAATAAATAAATAAATAAATAAATAAATAAATAAATAAATAAATAAATAAATAAATAAATAAATAAATAAATAAATAAATAAATAAATAAATAAATGGGGCCATTGAATACAATTTTCCTTTCTTTGCACCTTCTGAAGTTCATATGGAAAGCAACATCCAATAACCACCAGGATTTTTCAGGAGGCTACTTTCAAAAACTTTCATCTAAAACACTATAGCATCAATACTCTTGTATTCATGTAATGTTAAATCTGGCCCCTAAGGTCTTAACCATGGGTTCCTTTGGTAACATAAGGACCAATGGCGACATGAACCCCTTCTAGAATGAACACTGCACACCCATCTACATAGTGTATTACATGTATTGCATGTACAGAATTATGAATCAATGACCAAGGCCACCAGAGTTGTAGTATCAGATTTTAGGGCCACATAGAGGTCAGGATATATACATTATAGTATACTGACTAGGTAACATCTGTTAATCTCACGGTACAGTACATCTGACTACTACATCAACTACAGTCCAGGATTAATATTGTTACAAAATGATGGAGAACAGACAGGTGTTTAAATGTTAACTTGTCATATATAATGCTAACTTGTCATATATATATATATAATATATATATATATATATATAATATATGTAGTGCATTTTTAGGACTGCACACTAGATGACACTGAACAGATCTATACTATATAAAGTCAATTAATCCAAATCATGATCAAAGTATAAACACCTATATTATATTAATCAGTGAATTTCAGCAAACGAACACTGAAGCAGATTGATTGGGATTTTTACGTCATCGCCAAGAAAATTTCACATATATCCATTGATTGATTCATCCATTGAATAGGGTTTACTTCCAAGTCAAGAATATTCCTTTTATATCGAGATGTCACCATCTATTAGTAAATGAACAGAAATTTTAACCTTTGCAGTGCATTCAGGGCAATATTTAGGAAGGCTTCTTTCACATGTTATGCCTGCCATGATATGCACATCTGTATTCCATGTTACTTCTGAGCAACCAGCTTCATTTATTATATAACATCAACAAGTCACTCAAACAGACAGTAGGATAGCACTGTCCACTATCACACATTAGTTTAGTACTGCAGACTGTATCACTTGGACACCTTGCAGAATTAAACAAAGATCACCCTACTACATTATCATATCAGGACAATAATGACTGTACAGACAGGGGATCAAAATTACCCAGGTCCGAGGTCAGGGACCTATTGATTTTACATTGGGACCCTGGATATTTAAGCTGCGAAAGTCTGACGGACCTGCAGTTGTTTTACTAGGATATCACCACTTTCTCTATATGATAACATAGTAAAGCACAGTGCACATGGATCATTCAGTGATGATATTGGACATTAAAAACTTAATGTGGGAATTGTCAGAATTAAAGGCAAAAGGTCCTGGACCTTCTATTATATTATAAAACATAATTTGTAACCCCTAAAAGACTGTTACTTCAAGTCTCCAAAGTTAACCTCATTTGACACAGTCCATTTTTACTGCATATATATACATAACATTCTTGAAAAGTGAAGAGTCCTTTGAAGGATGAAAACGTTAGAATTAAATCAGTATAAATTTCTTTAATTTCTGATTATATATTGATTTGTCCCCACAATTTGTTCTGCGACATTTTGGTGTTCCAGCGATCAAACAAGGAATTTGTCTATAGAAAGAAACACTGAAGCAACGCATTTGGGACTTAAAAAATAATATGGTGTTATAACGAGGTAATACTGTATACTGGTGTACTACAGAAGACACATAATTAGATTACACAACACTAAGGAGAAAAACATCAAAACTGATTATGGATATATTGCCAGCATCCTAATTATATACTTGAACAGCCAGCCATTACAATTTATAACTTCAAAATGTCATGTCCAGTAAAACAGATTTACCTATGTGCTGCACACAAGACAAAATATATATAGATCAAGAAGAGTTGAGTTGAGTAATGGTATTTAATGTCCCAGTCAAGAATATTTCATTTATATCGAGACGTCGCCAGCTATAGGCGAAGGTGCAGAAATTTTGTCTGTACATTGTGCTGATGGCATTATAGTTATACAGCAGGGTTCGTTAGTGTGCCAAGCCCACCATGACACGGGACCTCGTTTATTTTCAGTTCCCATCCCAAGGAACCATGCCTTTTATTTCGCACTGCCCAGTGCTTGGTGAAAGAACAGTCACTACCCATTTTCAAGTCTTGGGTGGGTGGGTTGGTTGGTTGGTTGATTGATTGATTGATATACTAAGATGTCACCTTGCTACAGGTGAAGTGCCTTTGCAGTGCAATCAGGGCAATGTGCAGAGATGGTTTTTAGGTGCCATGCCCAGTTTCAAGGATCTCTTTAAAAGGACACTGTTACTTTCATTTCCAATGCCAAGTGCTTGGTGAAAGAAAAGTTTCCATCTATTTTCAAGACTTGGTCAGAACCTAGCCAGGGTTCAAACGCACCACCTCCCACATACTGACTAATAGAGTCAGCACTCTACCAACTGAGGTACTGTTGTGGTTTAAATGTTAAATGCATAATGTGTATATATACCACACCAACAAATACAATGGCTGATATAAATATTATCTACAATACCTTGGTTTCCAAAAATTTGAAATTTTTAGTAGCCAATTTTAAAAAAAAATTGTGAAAATTAAGTCCTTCTTAAGTATTTATATCTCCACAAACCAAGTTGAGGGAGGGGAAATATAGAAATCATCTTGTCTGCCTGTCTCAGTGCTTCAGATTGTTTTTACAGATAGTGGGCCACAAGGGCCCACCAGGTCCAATAACAAGGGGTCATTTCTTGTTATAGTGGGTCATGTTTTGCCACATAATTAAATGTTATGCCACGACCACGTGACTGAAAGTGAAAGTCGGCACTTGACATCTTCATATAATGCACCAAAAGCGATCTTGTCATCTGCTAATTTATACTTTGTTAACCTTTATGATATATTTTAAACTCTTTCAACTCCATGATTCATTTTATGTATCTACTTCTCTGCGCTTTGTGTTGTTTTAAAAAATGTGAATAGAGTCGTCTGCATCTCATAGCCATGGTTGCCGCTAGCATATTAAATGAACGACAACGTCCGAGGTCATAAAAAGTTTTATTACGAGTTCTCCCCCTTTGAATATTAATGTTAATAACCGACGCATAGAGCAAAGAGAAGGGGCTTGTCGGGAGTCCTGTCTACATGCTGATTATGAGATAAACAAAGATGCTAGAGATTTTCCGATAGAAAACGAAAACAGAAAGTCAAATCGGAAAACCGCATGGAATCTAATATGTAGTTTTGGGAAGAAATTATTAACGATCAATTTGGCTAAGAAAAACCATGCGCCACGTGGACCCATTAGAAGAAAATGTTATGCGCCATTTTTTAAAATAATGCGGGATTGGCGCGGGCGCACCGACAATCTGAAGCACTGCTGTCTGTTCATCTCACAGCTGTGTCCATTCCAAATCTTGACTGGATGGATTTTGATCAAACTTGGAACAAAAAGTGATATGATGGATACCAAATTTTGTTGCATTTAAGGATCATGAACCAATGGCAAAATCAATGTGGAACTTGAAGGGGTATAAATCAACTTCACTGACAGTTCAAAAATTTGCTACATACCCAATTATAATACTGTATATAAAATAGGTTCCTGTTTTTAATGAACTTCTCAAAAATTAGTAGCCCATGACAGTTTGGCTACTAGGAATGTAACCATAGGTATACCAGTCACTACATGTAATATGTATCTGTATTAAAACTAAAATATGCAGTTTTCTGAACATCTATTGGACTTTGATGCAAATTTATTTGTTTTAAGTTGACAGATGGAGTGAATAAATTATACATTTTATGTACAACTGGAATACATTATAATCTATACATAATTATATTGTGCATAATGCAAGCATTTTATATCAGAGACTAAAGGAACAAAAAAATTATCAAATTTTACACAGCTCTGATATATTCATTTAGTTTTTCTTAAATATGTAGTAAGGTCATGGCTTTCTCCAGACACTCCAGTTTCCTCCACCATCCCAGAAATGACCATCTCAATACAAGTGAAATAAAACTTGACCCGAGTGTAAAATTCCATTACTCTACTCTTACACTTTCGCTTTTTCTTACTTTGCTCAGTCTGTTTCAATCGCTTTTTAGTCGTAAGTGTCCTCTGTAGCGGCCACAGGTGGCCTACACTCTTTTTTCGATCTCTACAAAGGTGACTTTAGCGAATAGAGTGCACTGAGACAAGGGATCTCGGTTTCGAGTCTCATCCTAAAGACTACACTGTATATATATTGTAGTTAGCTTTTTACAGCTCTAGTATGGGCAGGTGATGAAAATCATCTAAAAAAAATTTACAACTCCCAGGTGAGATTCGAACCCACAACCCATGACTTCAATTGCCAGTGACAGTGCCACTCTGCAATATTCACTCACATCTACTAGTGCTATATAAACATATATGTGTGTACTGCATGTAGATAGGGTTCAGCCAGTCCTCTTTACAACATACAGGCCAAAATTTACCAGTTACAGGCGGTTTTAGCTGTAACATCACATTTGGTTACTAATATGAACAAGGACTGAATGAATTCTAACTACGGGTAATATTAGAGTAAAATGGATACAGTACAACCCTGATTTATTGACACCATCAAATCAGTCAAATAATGAAGGGGATTTCTGATTAAAAAGTAAGAGAAAACATAAAAGAAATCAATTTAAAATGATAAGCAAGGTGGCAAAGTTATCAAGGGGCATTATAACATGGTTTTACTGTTTAGATAAGATTTTTTAAGTGGTTCTAGCATTTATTACATGTAGTATAGTAAGTATACTAATTGAGGAAGAATAAAAGAAAAAAAAATTGAGGAAGCTATGTAAATAATATATACACATAGTAACACTTACCATGTGCAATAACCCTAACCTTAGTGTGCAAATAAAACTTGGATAGACTGATTTGTTACCTTGTGAGAAGATAAATTAATGTGATGTTAAGTGTTTATGTAAAGCAGATATTTAGAAACAATGGTGAAGGGATGACATAGGGGTGGGTATGACTAGGTTGGGGGATTTGGCACCATTACATAGCTTCAAACAAAGATTAGCAGGTTGTGAACAGTGATACATGACTGAACACTAAATCTAGGTTTCCATAAATTTAAAATAATTAGTAGCCAAATTTCCAAAATTTGTGAAAATATAGTCCTTTTTGAAGTATTTTTCCACAAATTTGCTAAAATAGGTTACTTTTTGAAAAAATTCCTCAGAAATTAGTAGCCAATGGCGATTTTGGCTACCAGGAATGGAAACATAGCTAAATATACTGGTGCTCCTAGTTCGTGTAAGATGGAGGGATTTCAGAGTTCCGTTAACAACACAACTCTTAACTAGGTTGATACTTACAAATGCAAACAGCAGCTAGAAGTCGGACAGCTGTGTCAGGCTGGTCACAGTCTGGAAACAGTGGTTCTATAACATAGTACGCAAACGTAAGAGCTACAATTGCCTGCGAGCAGGGACGCACTATCATACATTCCACCCATAGTCTTAAAAAGGCTACAAATGGTCCAAAGGCTTCAAACATGTAAGCATAATCTGCCCCTGATCTCATGATCATGGTTCCTAATTCTGCATAACACCATGCTCCTATCATGGAAAATAAACCACATAACACCCATATTATAAGTGAGAGTCCCACACTACCAGCACCGTCCAAAACACCCTTGGGACTCACAAAGATCCCGGACCCGATAATACTTCCCACAATCACAGTTATACCATTAAGAAGCGTTACTTTCTGTTTGAGATTAATGGTTTCATCAGCATTTACACTTGATCCATCAGAACCGTCAGGACTATTTCTGGTATTTTTCGGTTGTTGTTCAGGATCCACGGCTTTATATTCTTTCAATTCCGCCATTCTTTGAATTTCTGATCGCACCTGACAATATTTCTATTTTCCAAGTTAAAAATAATGCACAAGAACAGTTTAAGACAAGTTGTTTACCGGCACAGAATTAATGTCACTATTCCTGTGTCTTGATATCACACACGTGTTATAACTGTGGTATATACGATACTAGATGATGAAATCGTCGCTTTGTTGTTTGTAATACAAATGCCCAACGTGGGTCCCGTGTCTAAAATAAAGATTTTATATCAACTGACTCGATATCTGTTCGTAAGTTCTCACGTTGTTTAGCGCACACTAGTATGGAAAAGTGGTTATTGGCCGAACTTGCACCGAAGCTTTTTTTAAATTTGGTATTAGGCTTAAAACTACAAACAGTATCTACAACGAGTTTTTTGACCGACAACCATATAATTTATATGTAAAAATATATTCAACATTGAACATGCATACATATTTGAGACAAAACACTCAGTCTCCAGATAAGCATATAGCAATAAAAGCACAAAAATCAATGACTGGAATAAATTTGAAACACAATTTTTTATAAAAAGCATATCTTAAATAAAGTATAAAGTAATATTGAAAGTAATAATAAAAATCATAATAAATAAATATAAAAACACAGATAATAAGCAAAAAAAAAAAAAAAAAAAATAAAATAAATAAATAAAAAAAATAAAAATAAAAAGCAAGCTAGCACATACTAAAATATAAAAGTTATAAAAACTTGACTTAAAATAAAAATAATAAGCATAGAGAAAAAATATAGTGTGGGTAAGTTTCAAGCGTTACCGTGATTGATAGCATTGCCACAGAGAACCAGCATATATCTAAAGCAATTAAACATCCTTAATAGTCACTTCTCGTTTATGTTTGATAGCAAAGAAGACACATCCACCATCAAAGACTTGAAATCAAAGTCATCACCAAGGGTGAAGAATGTCAACGTCACCAATGAAGGAGCGAAGAAACCAGACCAAAGTAACAAGCGACTAGAAGACACATCCACAATCAAAGATTTGAAATCAAAGTCATCACCAAGGATAAAGAATGTCAACGTCACCAATGAAGGAGCGAAGAAACCAGACCAAAGTAACAAGCGACTAGAAGACACATCCACAATCAAAGATTTGAAATCAAAGTCATCACCAAGGATAAAGAATGTCAACATCACCAATGAAGGAGCGAAGAAACCAGATCAAAGTAACAAGCGACTGGAAGACACATCCACCATCAAAGACTTGAAATCAAAGTCATCACCAAGGATAAAGAATGTCAACATCACCAATGAAGGAGCGAAGAAACCAGACCAAAGTAACAAGCGACTAGAAGACACATCCACAATCAAAGATTTGAAATCAAAGTCATCACCAAGGATAAAGAATGTCAACGTCACCAATGAAGGAGCGAAGAAACCAGACCAAAGTAACAAGCGGCTGGAAGACACATCCACCATCAAAGATTTGAAATCAAAGTCATCACCAAGGATAAAGAATGTCAACGTCACCAATGAAGGTGCGAAGAAACCAGACCAAAGTAACAAGCGACTGGAAGACGCATCAACCATCAAAGATTTGAAATCAAAGTCATCACCAAGGATGAAGAATGTCAACATCACCAATGAAGGAGCGAAGAAACCAGACCAAAGTAACAAGCGACTGGAAGACACACCCACCATCAAAGACTTGAAATCAAAGTCATCACCAAGGATGAAAAATGCCAACGTCACCAATGAAGGAGTCATGAAGCTACCGTCAAGGTTAAGCATCTATACTATACATTGACTTGAAGACAGACCATCAAGAGTTAAGAAAGAATATGCAACCCAACAGTAGCCCCAGTATTTACTCTTTTTATTTAAAAAAGGCCGACGTACCTCCGATCATACAAGAACAAAGGGATGAAAACTGACTGCACAACGTGCTACAGATCTCTATCATTAACATCGATATCTCAAGTTATAAACTTATGGAACACATAATACATGTATGTAGGTAGGTATGTATGTAGTAACACTATGTTACATTGTAAAACCAATCAGGTACTAAAATGCGTGTCATGGCTTTAGGAAACGTAGACACTGATCAATACCATCCAAGTTAGACCTAGCCAAGACCATTGGCAACCAGGGACAAACAGGTGTCATACTTTTGTATCATGATGACGCCTTCGATAAGGCACCACACCAAAGATTATTCCATAAGTTATAACACAATGGTATTACTGGTACAATTTGTGAGTGGACAAGGAGCTTTCTGTAATATGGAGAACACAGAGTTGTCCTATAGACGGTTGCTCCTCCAAGTTAGCACCAGTGCCATCAGATGTACCACAAGGTAGGGTTTTGTGGACATTCCTTTTTGTGTTCATTAACGACCTCATACTAAAGGAAGCCGTTTACTGATGATCATGTGTTGTACAAGCAATATCTAGACCAACTCATGCTAAGAAACTCCAAAAAGAATTTGACGCATTAAAAATTGGAAAAAAAGACTGACTCATAGAATTCATTCTCCAAAAATGCCAAACCATATACAAGTACATAAGAAAGGAAAACCACTCAAAAAACACATGTCATCAATGGTCACCAACTGGATTGCGTTGAAACAACTAAATACAAAACTTTACTTGTGTCTTATCCTCCACCATGAGATGAACTGGTACAGACAGACAGATTAAGTACTTAAGACAGCAAACAACACTCATGCCTTCCTACAGAGGATTACGTACACAAGTCCAAAGAAGACCAAGGAGTTGTGCTATGCAACACTAGTTCGCCCCATATGTGATCTGGGATCCACATATAGCTCAAAACAGCCACTATTTAGGCATGGTACAACACAAAATATTTAGGACTACCATATTTGTTATTGGCGTTTACAGAACAATCAGCAGTGTGACAGTCATCATGCTGGCCAATCTCAACTGGAAAACACTTCAGGAGTGTAGATCACAAGCCGAGGTCGTTATGATGTCCAGGATTGTAAACAACCTCGTTGACATCCTGAGCACTGACCTAACAACACCTGTTGCCAATGTTAGAGGCCAAAACCAATATTTCTAGTGTCATAAGCCTGAACCTCCACATTCCAACAGTCCTTCTTTCCAGACACAATCAGAATATGGAACCAACTTCTTCAGAAAGTTATTGTCAGTGAAACTGGACTCCTTCAAGAGCGGGTTGCAGATCAACACCCTGTGATAAACATACTATCTTCGTTTCTATGATTTTTAACCTGCGTATTGGGACCTTCAAGAACCAGTCACATGTATATGGTCGTAAACAAACCGGTACAAGAACACACCAGGTCGCAGTTTTGTATTCAAACAGAAGAAGAACATGCAATGTATTATTGCGGTTTTGGGATACTCGGATTATATACTAATACTGACTCTAGACGTTTCTGAACGCCAATGATTACTGAATTAAGGAGGTTCTGATTAATAATGGTTATTGAATCTAGATGTTACTATCAAGTTATAGTAGCTTTATAACCAGTTGTAACCACTGCGGTAGATCAGTTGGTACAGTGCTCGCTCCGTAAGTGGGAGGTCGTGGATTCGATCCCGGCTCTGACCAAAGACTGGAAAATGGGTAGTGAATTATCTTTCGCCAAGCACTCGGCCTCATGAAATGAAAGTCACGGTTCTTTCGAATGGGAATTAAATAAACGAGGTCTCGTGTCACAGTGGGCTTGGTACGATAAAGAACCCTGCTGTAAAATGCCATCAGCGCAACGCACAGGAAATAATTCTGCACCTTCGCCTATAGCTGGCGATGTCTCCATATAAGTGAAATATTCTAACTGGGACGTTAAACACCATTGCTCAACTCAACTCTTCTTGATCTATATATATTTTACAACTACAACCAGTTGTCTAATGCTGGTGGATGTTTCCGTGAGGATATCACAAACTCAGTAGGCAAAACTTTTGTTTTGTCAGAAATATACCGTTTCTAAATATCCTGCCACTTACATACAATATGCAAATCTTCAAAAACTAAGGTATACTCAATCATGTAATTAATTTCCGTAGCTGGATTTGGTTAAATATATTTTGGTCCTTTGGATATTTGTTCAACCCTTTGAAAAAATTATTTGTTTCAAAAGCACTGTACGTACAGACGAGGAATTGTATTCCGAAACAGCCGTCTAGTGCTGTAAAATCAACACTGGTATAATATGTTATCTAATAACTCGTCACATTCTTTTCAGTAGTGTGTTGCCTGGGGTTCATGATCGCATTGGCTATTGTCAAGTACAGGTTTTTCGGCCACACGCCTCTTTATTCCTTAACACTGGCTAGATCTAAATGATTCTACATTTTAGGCAATTGGTACGGCTGAGTATGATTTGGGCATCTAAATGATGTGACAACTTGTTCACATATTATATAGATAACATGACAGACCAATGTACGAGAAAATTTATAAAGACCACCGTGGGTATCATGGCAAATGAAGTTGTGTCGGGATGTACAATCGGAGAAGAAATAGGTGTGATATGTTGATTTCTTATATATTTTATATGGCTGGAAAGTTGTTTTTTTATAGAAAAATTCTTATTATTGCTTAACCTGCTACATTGTACACAATTTCCTGTTGAAATACCACAAGGAACCTTTTCCCCACATAAGGCAGCGCGACAACCAACCTGGTTTGTCCATTTTGATTTTTTTTTTAAATTTTGAAATAGAACGAAATAGGCAAGTTTTTTTAACTAGAAATCTATCAGTTAAGTTGACGAAACTTAAGTACATGTGCTTCATAACCTGATATCTCACCTTTTAAGTAATAGTCGAACACAGCTAACAATTTATAAGAAATTTATTCAAAACAAATAATTTCATCAGAAAACGTGCTGCACTTAAGATGCACTTCTGATGTTACTCAAATATTTATCCAAATACCAGAATCTTTCTTTTACATATTGACCTTTGCCCTCGTATGACGTAGATTGAATACAACAACATATGTTACCGCTTTTGGAATAAGCACTCACTAATGGATAATATATCCCACGTGATAAATTTATGAATGGACGCTAGTAACCAAACAGTTTGACGTATTACCGGTAAATTAAATCAGCGCATTTTTTTTTTGGAAATATTTTTTTTTCTAATATTGAAAAAAAGTTTTTCTATGCTTGGCAACAGTCACGTAACAACACACGTTAATGTGTAAACATCCAAAATATCTTACAACAATTCGATATTAGCACATGTCTCGTTAAAACGTTGTTTTGTCTGAAAAAATGTTATTTATGAAACATATCTGAAAACAGTAAGATTTCCTTCTGTACCCCAGCCCATTAATTCTATATAAAATTTCGAAAATATATTTCACAGAAATATTAAAAACGGCTTGATTCCGCAATAGGTGTTTTTAAGTGGAAATTAAAATTTAAGTTTTCTAAATCGAAGTCGCCCATATAACCTATCAGATTTTAAGTAGCATCTTTGGACTTTTGACATACTGCTAGCTGAGTAAACAGATAGTAGTATAAATTGGAGTTGAGTTGAGTAATGATATTAAACCTCCCAGTCAAGAATATTTCACTTATATCAAGACGTCGCAAGCTATAGGCGATGGTGCAGAAATTTTGCCTGTGCGTTACGCTGATGGCAATATACAACAGGTTTCTTTATCGCGCCAAGCTTACCGTGACAAGACCTCGTTTATTTTAAGCTCCCATCCGAAAGAACCGTGACTTTCAATTTGTAATGCCGAATGCTTGGCGAAATAACAGTCACTACACACTTTTTAAGTCTTGGCTCAGACCCGGTCGGGGTTTGAACCTGCTTACGAGGCGAGCACAGATACCAACTGAGCTACCGCAGTGGTTTTAGTATGAATTGGTGTAAACGAGATGTATATAACTTATTAACGAGTCATGATTATTGAATTACATGGTGTTGATTAATTAATTGATACTTCAACTTGACCATCAAAACACTTCATTGTAGTTCTTGGATTTTACCGCAACATTAGGGGATACACCTGGTTGGCCTTCCAGATTGGCGAACGGGCATTAAAGTACTCAACACAATCAAGGAGAAATTCTACATCCAATAATCGCCGATTTTCAGATTTATAAAACATTTCCATTTGTTGGTAACCCATCGATATTGAAATGAAAGGTAACGTAATTGTCCAGTACAACCATGAAGCGTGGGCTATTGTTTTGAGGCGTTGTGTTGATTGATCGATCGTCTTGTTTTTGATTCCCAGAATCAGGATATTTCACTTTTATCGAGACGTCACATGCTGTAGGGGAAGTGGCAGAAATTTTGACCCATGCAATGTACAAGGAGGGTTCAACTCCTGGTCAGAGCCAGTCAGGACTCCCACATACGGAGCAAGCACTTTACAAATTGATCTCCAAATGTTTTTTCTTCACTTTTGTTGTCGGTTCCGAAAGAAAAACATCAGTAAAATAAAAAGCTGTTCGGCTAACAAAGCATGCACTAATATAAACTTGTGATCAATTTAAAACAGATGTCTTTAAATTTAACAAAATGTATATGGCAGGTCCGTCTGAAAAGGGTGACACGGGGGTGGGGTGGTGGTGGTGTCTTTTTTTGCTAGAATATCGTTAATTTTAAGACTTGTAAATTAAAATTCAGTACATATCTCTGTAAATCACAGCATACAATTTAATACAAATTATTAATTTTATGTTGATGATACGGTTTCCTGAGAATGTACAAAATTCCATTTTATAGATCCATGCTTTATATAACTACCTGTATACTACATAAAGCTGTTCATATGTTCCGTATTCTCTCTCGTGGGCGCGCGCGCGTGTGTGTTAATTTTGGCCTCCCCACACTTAAATTTGCTGCTACGTACGAGCCTGTATGGATAAATTTTTATCAGCTCACTTGTGTCAAGGAATAAAATTGTAATTACAATTGATAATACAATTAATACATAATTATTAATAAGATGTTAAAAGTGTTATCATTATAATTTCGAAAACAAAAATCACAAAGACTGGCAATTATCTAGAATGGGAGGTAAGTCGATTTGCAAACGTGGAAATATAGACGCAAGAGTTATGTTTCTTATAAAGAAGGTAATTGTTAGTCTTGCTCATCACCTTGGCTACTATAATATGATTTTTGATTTAAAACACACAGGATTTTTTATATTTTCATTGACTAGATATATACATATATAGTCAAACCTGTCTTTAGAGGCCACTCAAAGGAACGACTAAGTAAATGTTGGCTTTATTAATTTAATTATGGGTAGGTTCAAATAAAATAAATAGAGCAAATAGGATATAATTTACTAGCCTTTAAAAAGCAGGTAGGCCTTATATAGAGATGACCTTTGATGATGCATGTTTGACTGTACGTTACTATTCAAAAGTTACCTGTTAACCCATTTATAGCCAACATACAGCCCGTGAGTGCATACTGATTCTTCTTCAATGATTTTTCTTGTCAATAATAAAATCTTTGCTAAACTTGTTTTAATTCTACAGCCCTTTCTCAATAAACTATTTAACAGAACGTCACAAAACGTTTTAGTTGAAGTAGATGTGTCATTGGCTATTCCTATTTTGATCATTAACATTGCTGGGAAAACATCGATTTCCCATTTGGAGTTCATTTGGGAGACACTTTTGAAATTGTATCCCATTTCAATCATAACTTATATTTTGGTCTTCTTGTTTTTAGGCTGCTACGTACCACCGTTGCAATATCAACTAGAACTGTCTCTTGAGAGCCAAATACCCCAACCGCCCCCAAACATTGACCTCATGACGTTGATCTTTGACTTATGCACATAAATTTTGTATGTGACACATCGTCTCATGTTGGTTTACATTTGTACCAAGTTTGATCAAAATCCTTCCATAGACATAGATATGGGACGGACACGATATTGGGATGGACAACCAAAAGGACAGACAGACAGACATGGTGATTCCTATATACCCCATAAACTTCATTTGCGGGGTATAAAATAACAGTATTACCATGGTAAGGTCAGTTGCTTCTGTATGTTGTACGCTATTATAATAGTCTGTATGTGTAATGACAGGTCCCAGCTTCACAATCATCCCTTATCAATTTAAATCTTGCAAATTCTGGTGATAACTTATCGTACTCGAACTATAAACACAACCACTGCGGTAGCTCAGTTGGTAGAGTGCTCGCTCAGTAAGTGGGAGGTTGTGGGTTCGAACCCCGGCCGGGTCTGACCAAAGACTTAAAAGTGGGTAGTGACTGTTCTTTCGCCAATCACTCGGCATTACGGATGAAAGTCACGGTTCTTTCGGATGGGAACTTAAAATAAACAAGGTCCTGTGTCACTGTTGGTTTGGCATGCTAAAGAACCCTGCTGTATAATGCCATCATCGCAACGCACAGGCAAAATTTCTGCACCTTCGCCTATAGCTGGCGACGTCTCGATATAAGTGAAATATTCTTGACTGGGACGTTAAACACCGTTACTCAACTCAACTCGAAATATAAATAAAAAGTTTCATTATAATTAAAAGCTCAAAATGAACTCAAAAATGATGCCTTAAATTCATGAATACAAGATTAATCACATTTTAAATTTGCCAGATTCAAGTTAAGGAAAATCTTATCCAAGAAATGATTGTGAAACCAGGACCAGTGTATAAGGCGACACATCAGCGGTTATAAGGTGTGTGCTGGTACCCGACAGGCTTTATATTTGTACGTTCTTAGATTATTGAACTTTAATATTTGCTTAAAAGATCAATATCAAAGTCAACAGATCATAAGGTTTTTATTTCGGAAGCTGACTATCGTCTAAAAGCAAACTTTTTACAACAGATGTATTCTTACTTCAGTGTGTCATCAAAATGTTATTTATATAGGTTTCTAACAGATAATTTTTGTCTCCAGTACTATTTAGTTAAACATCTATCTAAACAAGTTAGGGCTATCATTTGTAAGTTTAGATGCTCGAATCATACTTTGAACATTGAAAAAGGACGTTATAACAACATACAACGTGAAGATAGACTCTGTGAAAAGTGTGATAAAAGCGTAGTAGAGGACGAGTTCCACTTTATCCTACAATGCTCTTGCTACAGTGACTTACGTCAAAAGTATATCAAGCCATTTTATTGGAAGAAGCCATCTTCTTTTAAATTGGTGCAGCTTCTGAGCTGTGAAAATGTGAAACAGCTGAGACATTTAGGCGCTTTTCTAACGCAAGCTTGCAAGCGCCGGGACATCACATAAGTTTATTCGATAATATGTTCATCCACCACTACTTTTCATATATATTATATTATGTATTACTTATGCTGTACTAATATTCGCCATACATGTAAATATATATAATGTAACACCTATATGCTTACAGCTTATGGTAATAAATTGAATTGAATTGAAGTCATTAATTAACCTTGTCTTGTCCAAACACAATAATACCAGGCAGTACCTGGTAGTGATCTACTTGAGGGCAATCTCTTAATCAAAACATTTAGAAACGCATGACCGAATATAAACTGAATTGTAAAATATGTATTTTTGATATCTATTTTGTATAATTTTTGATATCGTTACATAAGAAATGTTTTCAAATTTATAGGATTTTTTTTGCTTGGTTTACTGAGTTTTCGATTTATTATTTGATTCTGTATCATACAGTATTTGGAAATAATGTTTCTGGTGGCTCTAGCTTTTTAAAACGTTTACTTTACAAAAGCAGGAACAAGAAACGTACAAAATACCGATCAGAACAAGGCATAATAAAAGATACCTCCGTATACACATTCCGACCCATGTTCAAATCACAAATAAAATCTTCTAAAACTGGCAAATATAATACAACACATAAACTCCCACCAGGGAACTAAAACCAGTTGATCCGGAAAGATAGTCACCAACAATTAAGCTGGCCATTTCCACCATGTGTGAAATGAAAGGAACATGGAACTATACGACGTCAAATATCTCCAGAACAACCTTGGTACAGAGACATTATACTTGACACTATTGTGATGACGACCATAAAACTTTAAAATATATATAAAAGTATTATATACATGGAGGGTGTAGCTAGCTAAACTGGAGCTGTCGACCCTTCCAGAGCACCCGCAGGCGCGAAGCTAGGAGAAAATGATGTGGATTCAAATTAGAATAAAATTTAGCACCTTATACATGCTTAGGGAGTGAAATTTTGAATTATTCAAGTCTAATGGTGCATTTGACGGCATTTCTTCATTGGAATTGGCGCATCTGAAGGCGGGGTTTTGACAGTTATTTTAACATGTTTACCGAAAGCTCAGTCAGGTCTTTTCTGGAACTAAGTAATAAAATCAAAAACAAACATACCCATCCATGTCCAATTCACAATACCAAAGTACAGTAAATAAAAAAAATGAAACTGGGTGACGGCCATAAAACTTTTTTTTAGGGATTTGATAAGCTCCCTGCGTCAACAATTTATTTGTGAGCAGCTTGTTCTATGTATAAAGTTCTCTATTAGGAACAAGCTCTACCATAGCATATCTATTTTGAAACAAATACACCATAAGCAGGAGAAGCAGTCATTACGTTTTTCATACAACTTCAAATGTTTCTCGGCCGTCATAATTGAGGTACATAAGTATACATGTGAAGCAGAATTTTAAGTATCACTAAATTTTTTATTTCAACCTCACAATAGGACAGATAAAATCACAATCTAAAAATTTAGGATTATTAAGAGATGGAACTGTATGCGGATTTTATGACTTTGCGACAGTCTTCTCTGCAGATTTAACAAGACTCTACATATATAAGTTCTGCTTCATATCAATAAAGAAACAAATCGACAAGCATAATTGTACACAGTTTCATTCCATTTGGTATACCTTTGTTTGTTGGGAAAATGTCGAATTACAAAAGTAAATGGTACTAGTAAGACGAATTATCTTCGTTTATGTTGTATTTGCGAGAGAATTAATATCAATACCACGTGTTCTCTTTGAAGGAATACTTCGAGCAGAAATTATATTAAAAAAAATTATATTTAAAAAAAATCAAAAACTATGTGGACGCCGTGGCATATAGGGAGCTACGCGCCTGACCCGGTCTTACTTCCCTGGTGGAAATTCACGTGTTTTACCTAACTTGTCAGTTTCAAAGTTTTTACTTTGCTTCTGGATTGTGGTTCGGACGTGGATTAATATGTTTTGTTTTTGATTGACAAAAATTAGGATTTGGTATCCCAGACAAAATGATGTAAAGTGATTTTTAATTGATATTTTATTTATTTGTTATTAATCTGACGAGGTGTGTGTGCGTGTGTGTGTGTGTGTGTGTGTGTGTGTGTGTGAACTGTCAGATTTAAATAATTTCTAATACACCCCATAAATTCCCAAAAACATATAATTGAATATCATATGTGCTTATCAATGAATCCAGTGATTTCCTTGCAAGGACAACATACATATTGGGTGTATGTTATAATATTTATTGATAAATACAGCATATCGTTTAAAAAGAATAACAATTTTCTTAACAATTAACAACAATTATATTTAATTATGTTAACAAATATGACAATTATATAATTTTACCCATAAGGAATATCGAAATTCTGAAAAGGAATGGATTAACATCTGATGGATCTTTTATAGTAAAATTATATTTACAAATACCTCATAGCATCTATATTTATATAACATTGTTTCTTCTGTGTTATATGCCAAAATATTTCCAAAGGTTAGATGGCATAATGCACGATCCCGCTCCCGTTGGTTTTAACAAAGAAATATGCAAATAGTTTGTATGTAAGTATTATTACACAATTTACTTGAATGGTAATGATAAAATATACAAACAGCTTAAACCAAAGCATGGTTCATTGGACTTGAATATCAGAATATATATGAAATGTTTTGATATGAGAGTAAAGATATCAAGGCAACTATTAATAAACTGTTGATTATTCTTCAAAACACTACAGAACTAGGACTTTATTTCAAATCACCATTTAGCATTTTGCAATCAACCCATGGAACCATTTAATACATATATTTGTCATGTAAAAAATTTAGTTGTATGGCTTTTAACATTTTTGATGTTAATAAATTATAAAATAAAGGATAAAACACATTATATACGGTTAATTATGTTTTGCCACACACACACACACACACTTAACAGCAATATATAAACTGAGCTAGTTTGAAAGCAAGACTATCAATACATTGTGTAAAAGTACTGGAATTAACACTTCGAAGAGGAAATGTTGAAACTTTTGTCTAGCGTTTTTAAATTAATCAAGTCACAATTACACATTATAACAGTGTTAATTTTACAACACTTGCCGGCCGTTTCGGAATACAATTCCTCATCAGTAGTGCTTGGTCCAAAATTGTGAAACCAATTTTTTTCCCTTAAGATTATAATAGGTTTCATGCAAATGATTCATCCATAGGATTTCATAACTTATAAAATAAAAGATAAATAAAAATAATATCTGGTTATCATATTTATTGTTGTATGGTTGTTACCTGCTCTTTAATGTTAACACACACACACAACACACACACACACACACACACACACACCTTAGCCATTTAACAGCAATAAAGACATAATATCAAAACAATTTCATTAAATATCAAAACCTGTTACAATTATAAATGAACCATCTTACAACATTATACATTTCCTATACTGGATAATGTAATATGACAGGACAAATATGTAGTACATCACGTGATAAAATGCCATTACAGAATTACATGTATTTTCATTACAGTACATGTGAAAAATACAGAATTATTTTCATTACTTCTTTCTTTTACTTTACAGCCTTGTTCAATTGCAGACAATCTCCTCAGAAAATAATTTTGATCAAATTTCATTGTAGCCACAAATGTACCACCACCAATTTAAACAGTAACTTGAACACCTTCCACATTTTATTATGACCAACATTTTTCAAAAGACATCCTTTAATAATTATACAGACCCAAAAAATATGAAAACAACGGCATTAGGGTTTGCAATTTTTCATTTAATTTTAACAATTTCTTCAAATTGTATTATTTTGTTTCACTGTAGGTTTCAATACAATTTGATCACTTTATATTATCATTGGATACTGTTTTATTTCATTTCACTTTACATAGAAATCACATGACTATTTATCCTTTTATATCTTCAGGCCAAAGTTTCACATTCACGCAAGATTAACCTAAATTTAAAAGTAATGACTTGTAATCATTTATTCTAGTAGATCTAATATAAAACTTCTAGACATAACTAGAATTCAGATGTAATAATTCTTAGACAAATTGCCATGTGCTACTTTTGAATATATTAATACATACTGAAAATTCAAAAGCAGCACATGGCAATTACACTGACTGTATTCTAAAATAACATTAAAATTAACAAAATTATCGGGATTTCAAATTTCAAAACTAAACGTAAGGGGAATCTTAGTTAAGAAATGATTGTGAAACTAGGGCCAGATACAACTAAATCAGCTCAAATAGCTTAAATATATATAATCGAGTAAAAAGATAAAGTATCTTTGATTTCTGTTAAGGCATTATGTATACTCCAAAGTATTTGACTAGAGTGCCCGCACGACACTCGAAAATGTATATATAAAAATGTATAAATATATAAATATCCAAATTCTGTACATTTCTGACGACTACAAACTCGATGCATATAAATTGAATGCAAGCTGGTGTTTTTTTTCTAGGCGGTGACTGCATGCTGCCCACTTCCTGTTTACTTGCGCACCATGCCTTGCAGTAGGTCAACCGGAAGCGGAAATATGATCGTTGAGTTTTTCTCTGCTGAAATGCTTTGAAGTGTCTGCAAGTATCTTAGCTGAAGAGCAGCTGGTGACTCAACAATGACGTCAGCAGCTTCTTTGAGAGCACGCGCTGCTTTTTGTTCACCCTCTGCAGCTATCACCTACCAGAGAAGAAAATGAAAAATATTGACTATATCAATATCAAGGCTACAGTTTAGATGATGCCAAAGGTAAAACTGAATTGTTGACTTTCAAACGAAAAATATATTAAACGTTAATATTACCTATTATTTTTTCCTCAAAAAGCTAGATACTTTTAATTTTACTATAATAAATGTTTCATCTTCTATTAAACACGGTATGTGACAATATGAATACATCAAATTTTCATCACATTTGATTTATTTGAACCACTGGTTTGAATATATTTGTCAATTCCGTTTAACAAATATTTTTGTCGACAGATATTTTAATTTTATGAATTAAAATCAAAATCTGCATCATCAATTTTATGCATTTATATTTATCATAGACAAAATATAGTATATGTTTGACAACCCTCTATTGCAACGTTATTGCATATTAAACCAGCACTAGACCTTGTCGGAATACAATTCCTCGTCAGTAGTGCTTGGGCCGTAATTGTGAAACCGAAATTTCTTCAAAGTTTTGAAAAAATCTAAAAGACCAAAATATATTAAACCCAATTTAGCTACGGAAAAACTAACGAGTCTGTGATATCCTCAGGGAAACATCCAAAAGCAGAAATGCCGGGTTTTGAATGTGTTCCTTTATAAAGCAAATGTAACTTTACCATGATATATTTACAATTGCAATATCTTTGCTTCAACAAACTATTTTCATCGACTATACTTTGCAGCTTCATAGAGACATTGCTCCACGCACTGACGCGCTTTTATGCAAAAAAATGATTCAACCCATTATACTTTGCAAGGTCATAAAGACATTGGAAAATACCCTATTTCTTAAATAAATATATAACATGACATACCTTGGCTCTGGCCTCTCTGGATGATTCAGCCTCAGCTGCCATAGCTCTCTGGAGCTGAACAGGTAAACGAACGTCTTTCCTATCAAAATAGCAAAATTTAATGATATCAAAATGTTATTAAATACGTATGCTATATTATAAGGATTATTTTTGTATATATTTCTTACACCCTAGATGAAAAACGAAAAAAGAGGCGAAAGATATATCCATCTTGCATACCCCAGATAGCGAACAGGTTTTTTTCCCGTAAAGATTTATAAATGAAATCAGAAATGTGCCGATAGATTGAGAACCACTACATAACACCATGAAATTTAAATACACTCAGTTCAAAAAGCAAAACAAAAAATTTAGAAATTAAGTTAAATAACTAAAAAGCGAACTTCGACCTTAAATTGAGTATAAAAGGATTTGTGAACAATTTTACTGCACAATTTTGGTTGAGCATTTCTGATGAGAAATTTTATTCAAAACCGATGCCACATTCAAACAGGTTAAGTTATAAGTAACATATTAAGTATACAAATAGATATATACTTACATTTCAACCCTCTCTACCTTGATTCCCCATGGATCTGTGGATTCATCCAAAATATGCTGAAATACATATGTGGACATGGTTAATTAAACATTATACTCTGATGTTGACAAAGGAATGTTTGGTATAAGGCGAAGTTTATTTTGATAGTGAATTTCGTTTATCTGGAAA
The DNA here is from genome assembly GCA_021292105.1 of Anadara kagoshimensis. NCBI lineage: Eukaryota > Metazoa > Mollusca > Bivalvia > Arcoida > Arcidae > Anadara > Anadara kagoshimensis. The sequence goes on from CM037859.1 coordinate 36,863,896, forward strand.
AAATGTATTTATTGCATTGTCTACCATTACTTCAAAGGTATAAAGTTAGACTTAAAATACTTAGACTTTACTTCATTTAAGAAATAACATTCTATTTGAGTGTATTCATTCGGTATTATGAATGAGAGTCAGGAATAGCATATTTAACATGAACTCCGCAGTTCATGTTAAATATGCTATTCCTGACTCTCATTCATAATACCGAATAAATACACTCAAATAGAATGTTATTTCTTATATTTACAATCATAAAAAATATCGACAGCATGTCCGAAATATAAAATTATCGCTACAATAATTTATTTCATTCAAGATTCCGACAAAAATACGGGATTGATGGAACAGCCTTGCTCCAAATAAGGAAAGTTACGTCGAGGGTAGAAATGGATGCTGACCAATCAAAAAATGCATGACGTAATAGATGTCATTCTGTGACGTAATCGAATAGGTAAGCGTTACGTATTCAGAGGTCATGACCCCACACTGTATTCAAGAGCAATTGAATGCCAGTAAAACAAATAGGTTCATCTAAAGAAGGTCAATTCCAATTGTAAATATAATGGAATCAATAGCAAACATACCAATCCACGTCTAAAGCACAAATCACAAAGCAAAAGAAAAACTGAAGCTTACAAATTAGGTTAAACGTACGAACTTTCATCAGGGAAGTGAAGCCATAAAAATACTGTGACTATATGGGTCAGGATATCCACGGAAACGTGAATATTGACAATATTTTATGTTATTACCTGTAAAATTTAAAGTAAATAGTTCGTTTTCTAACTTTATTTTATGTTTTTTAATGTTTGATAAAAACTTTTTTGCCGTTCTAATAAGGAACCATAGTTGAAGCTGTCTAACTTTAAAGAGACAATTTATTATCTCAATATCACGGAGATCGTGTCAGAGTTTACACAATAGTTTACTATGTTTTGTCTTTAAAATCTAAATCGTTTTCTTTGTACATAAACGTTTGATGCCATTTTAAAATAAATCTCCGGGGTACAAAGTTGCGACTATTTCCGTACCTGCATTTGAGCTGAGATGCTGTCACGATCGGTCAGTAGTTCCGTCATAATTTTTGTTCCCAGAACATTACGGAGGGTCGTCGCCGCCAGAAGTTTGGTGGACATGAAGGCATTCTCTACATTTATAACAGAACCTGTGGCATCAAATACTTTGTAGTACACAACGGCATCCACTGCCACCGTCACAGAGTCTTTAGTCAAAATCTACAACAGCAAAATTTATGATGTTTAATTATATTAAACTCTGTTTGAGACCAAATGAAGTTATTGGACTATAATCACATTTGATAATTTGCTAATGTGACGTCACTCATCTCTTTCTTACGCCTATACCCGTGAGGTCATTGATTGGTTGTTACAGCAATTGGAATTGCTTGCCGTACACGACATTGTTTTAATTTTTTTCATGATTAAAAAACAAAAAGATAGCGATAGCGCACTTTATTCAGTTTACTCTGCACGGGAAATGAAAGTAATAGCACTATAAACGCCATTTCTAGACAGATCAATGGTTAAATGTACTTGCTGCAAATGATTTTAATAAAAATTAACCGCCTTTGAAATGTGGTGCGTTAAAATCTGTCCAAAGGCTATTAGCTTTCCTCAGTTTCAAAAAGTAACATGGAAACGACCGAAAGTACAACGGCCCCACTGGGCGGGGTGTCAGTCTATTTCAAGGTTAACCCCGGTACATTGTGTCAGTGGCTCTTCATATGACAAATGTTTGGACTGAGACGACGGCATAAATTTAAATGTCTTGATCAAGGACATACATGTACCACATAACCAGACTAGGGTTCGATTCCTTAACCATGGAACCAATGGCCTCAATTGGACCTTGTTGTTTCACGCTTTATTGATTGGTTAAGTTTAAAAATGTTATGAAAATGACACAAATTTTTGTATAATTAAATAAATTATAGTTTATAACAGCCATTTTTTGCAAGTTGCAAGACATATTGACTAATACACACGGTGCAAAATTTCACTAAACAACTGTTTAGGCTAACGGATCTTTGAACAACTGGGTCCTGATGATTAAAGTGGTGTTATTCACTCTGAGGATCGCCTACCGCCGTTTTTCAAGGAATTACATATCATATCAACCGGAAAATTACCGAACAGATAAAGTCCAAAATCTGATATCTCATTTACATCCGTGACCAACATTTATAGTCAGTTTCCGGGTAATGAGTGTATGTATAGTAATCACAATTCCTGTTTAGAGAGAAATGTGTTTGTACACTTCAAGTAATATATATTCTAATTACTATTTAATAATCATCTAATAAAACACACGTTAACATGACCGCCTCGATGGCTAAGCGGTAAAGCGCACCCTCTCATGGGTCAGACTTCGACAGGGCAGGCAAAAACTTTGAGATACTGTTTCCTCGCCTGGCGCTTGGTATTAACAGGATCGATTGGTCCATCTGGTGCCGGAATAAATATGACTGGGGAAGTGGTATGCTGTCTGCGGCATAATGAGCTAGCACCTTAAATTCGCTCCAAGTGCGCTAGTAAAAGACGGACCATTAAACTTGCTTGCTTTGCGAATAGCTTAAAAATTGATGGTGCGACGTTAAACAACATTACAACATGATATAATGCTATGCATAATGGGTACTTACTTCCTGTGGGGGAACATCAAAGGCTACTGTGCGCATGTCAACTTTTTTAAATTCATCTATACATGGGAAGATGAAAAATAAACCTAGAAACAAAATAAATAAATAAATAAATAAATAAATAAATAAATAAAATAAAATAAAATAAAATAAAATAAAATAAAATAAAATAAATAAATAAATAAATAAATAAAATCAGTACCAACGAGTAAACAGAAAAGTGTTGGCTAATGTTTTAAATCTAGGCTATCAGTTCAAACACAAAACATAACAATCAAAGCATGTGTCATTTCAAGGGTTATTTTATCAAGCATCGTTAACAACGTACGTGCATGGTCTATGTATTCACCATTTACAAGTGAACCAAGAGTCTAAAGTGCTCCCTTTTCGTTTTCCTCAACATATTCCAGTTTCCGAACTATCAAGGACTGACCGCCTAGATAAAAGGTTAATCTACCAAGTGATATTTTTTGGTAGTCAAAATGCTTTAGACTGTAGCAACTTAAAACGTTAATAGTTACGTTATCCTTGTGACATTAGTAATGGAGAGAGAGAGAGAGAGAGAGAGAGAGAGAGAGAGAGAGAGAGAGTTACCTGGTCCCTTTGCACCTCCTGGCAAAACTCGTCCAAGTCGAAATATCACAGCTCGTTCGTATTCTTGCACGACCTAATTTGTATTTAGAAATAAAATAAATATTACTGACATTTACAACTAAAATTGTGATAACTGTTGTCATGAATACACCAGGTGCATTTTAATTAAAATTTCCTAAAATTGTCCTAAAATCTTTTATTTTTATGTTAAATTTTTAAGAGAAAATGCTATAAATTAAAGTAATTAGCTTATAATTTGATTGGAGATGTTTATCTAGCCGCAGCTGCGGACCCAGAGATTTTTAAAATGAGGGTAGGGTGTTTCATTTTTTGTTAATGCGAAAAACGAGCTAGGGGCTTTAGGTGTGCACCCCCAACATTGTTTTGAAGTGTAGCATAAAATCCTGCAATGTCCTTAACTCCAAGTAAGTGACACACATGTACAATGTACATAATATTCATGGACAGAAATAAAGGGGTTTCCAACCTCCGGATCCCCTTCTGGGTCCGCCACCGAGTCGGTAACTGTGAAAAGTACACCTAATGTATTTTTTAGCGAGAAACTAGCTATATAGATGTCATTAGTTGGCCCCTAAGATAATAACGTATGCAAAATAACAATAATAATAATAATAATAATAATAATAATAATGCATTTTATAAATGTCTTTAAACTTTTCTGACCACCTACATATAATAATCTGCACACAGAGAGACCTGTCGAAAGTTTAACACTAAGCTGAAACATTGCCATATCTCGGTTTTTCATTACCTATATTTTGACAGCTGTTATGTATCGACGGTTTTTATGTAACTTGTCTATCTATATCACGCTCACTCGACAGCCGACCTTCAACTACTGTAAACGTATCTAATTTCGCGTGTATTTATTTTCGAGGTATATGAAATTTAGACATTTCCGCGTATTTAAATTTTTGCGTTCTTTAAATATGCACTATAACACGAAAAAGCATTTTTAAATTTTCGCGCAAAACAAACGACCGCGAAATAAGCGAAAATTAGTACACCGCGATAATAAATACGTTTACAGTATATCTCGATCATTCGACAGCCGACCTCCTTTTTCGTAAGCTCAATGTTAAACCTTCGACTGGTCTGTACTGCTGACGACAAACTGCTCGTGCACAAAGTCAGTTTTTTTCCAAATAACAGGTCTATCATAGACATCAATATATTCCCCGTGAAAAATATGTATTATATATATGAGAAACAACATCTGGGGTTTAAATTATAGATTTTCGTATCTGTAAAGTAAATTAATAATGTTTATATTTTTTCCAAGTTTCATAAAATTCATTCAATTGAATGGAATATATGAATTTGTAAATGTTATATATAAAACTTTTAGACTTTTTGTTTGTGAAATACAGTACACACGTGTCGAAAGTTTAACACTTAGCTAACGAATGGGAGCCGAAGATCGTCTGCCGTGTGATTAATATAAACGAGGTCCCGTGTCTTGGTATGCTTGGCACGATAATGCTATAAAATGCCACCAGCCTAACGCACAGGCAAAATTTCCGCATTTCGTCTATAGCTGACGACGTCTCAATATAAGTGAAATATTCTTGACTGGGACGTAAACGTCATTACTCAACTCAACTGGTCTGCCAAGTGGTCGATATATAAATAGCTGGTGCCCTCGAAAACTTGTCGAGAGATCGGTATCAGCTGTCGAGATAGAGCTAACGAGGGGACGAACTGAGCTGTCGATAGCAGCTGTCGAGATAGAGCTAACGAGGGGACGAACTGGGCTGTCGAGATAGAGCTAATGAGGGGACGAACTGAGCTATCGAGATAGAGCTAACGAGGGGACGAACTGAGCTGTCGATAGCAGCTGTCGAAATAGAGCTAACGAGGGGACGAACTGGGCTGTCGCGATAGAGCTAACGAGGGGACGAACTGAGATGTCAATAGCAGCTGTCGAGATAGAGCTAAAGACTGGACGAACTGAGCTGTCGAAATAGAGCTAACGAGGGGACGAACTGGGCTGTCGAGATAGAGCTAATGAGGGGACGAACTGAGCTATCGCGATAGAGCTAACGAGGGGACGAACTGAGATGTCAATAGCAGCTGTCGAGATAGAGCTAACGAGGGGACGAACTGAGCTGTCGATAGCAGCTGTCGAGATAGAGCTAACGAGGGGACGAACTGAGCTGTCGAGATAGAGCTAACGAGGGGACGAACTGAGCTGTCGATAGCAGCTGTCGAGATAGAGCTAACGACTGGACGAACTGAGCTGTCGATAGCAGAGCTGTCGAGATAGAGCTAACGAGGGGACGAACTGGGCTGTCGAGATAGAGCTAAAGACTGGACGAACTGAGCTGTCGAAATAGAGCTAACGAGGGGACGAACTGGGCTGTCGAGATAGAGCTAATGAGGGGACGAACTGAGCTATCGCGATAGAGCTAACGAGGGGACGAACTGAGATGTCAATAGCAGCTGTCGAGATAGAGCTAACGAGGGGACGAACTGAGCTGTCGATAGCAGCTGTCGAGATAGAGCTAACGAGGGGACGAACTGAGCTGTCGAGATAGAGCTAAGGAGGGGACGAACTGAGCTGTCGATAGCAGCTGTCGAGATAGAGCTAACGAGGGGACGAACTGAGCTATCCAAAGCAGCTGTCGAGATACAGCTAACGAGGGGACGAACTGAGCTATCGATAGCAGCTGTCGAGATACAGCTAACGAGGGGACGAACTGAGCTGTCGAGATAGAGCTAACGAGGGGACGAACTGAGCTGTCGATAGCAGCTGTCGAGATAGAGCTAACGAGTGGACGAACTGAGCTGTCGATAGCAGCTGTCGGGATAGAGCTATCGAGGGGACGAACTGAGCTGTCGAGATAGAGCTAACGAGGGGACGAACTGAGCTGTCGATAGCAGTTGTCGAGATAGAGCTAACGAGTGGACGAACTGAGCTGTCGATAGCAGTTGTCGAGATAGAGCTAACGAGGGGACGAAGTAAGCTATTGATAGCAACTGTCAAGATACAACTAACGAGGGGACGAACTGAGCTGTCGAGATAGAGCTAACGAGAGGGCGAACTGAGCTATCGAGATAGAGCTAACGAGGGGACGAACTGAGCTGTCGATTGGTTAGAGCCAACGAGGGGACGAACTGAGCTGTCGGTATCAGCTGTCGTGATCGAGCTAACGAGGGAACGAACTGAGCTATCGATAGCAGCTGTCGAGATACAGCTAACGAGGGGACAAACTGAGCTGTCGAGATAGAGCTAACAAGGGGACGAACTAAGCTATCGAGATAGAGCTAACGAGGGGACGAACTGAGCTGTCGGTATCAGCTGTCGTGATCGAGCTAACGAGGGGACGAACTGAGCTATCGATAGCAGCTGTCGAGATACAGCTAACGAGGGGACAAACTGAGCTGTCGAGATAGAGCTAACGAGGGGACGAACTGAGCTGTCGATTGGTTAGAGCCAACGAGGGGACGAACTGAGCTGTCAATTGGTTAGAGCCAACGAGGGAACGAACTGAGCTGTCGATTGGTTAGAACCAAGGAGGGGACGAACTGGGCTGTCGATTGGTTAGAGCCAACGAGGGGACGAACTGAGCTGTCGATAGCAGCTGTTGAGATAGAGCTAACGAGGGAAGAACTTAGCTGTCGATTGATTAGAGCCAACGAGGGGACGAACTGAGCTGTCAATTGGTTAGAGCCAACGAGGGAACGAACTGAGCTGTCGATTGGTTAGAACCAAGGAGGGGACGAACTGGGCTGTCGATTGGTTAGAGCCAACGAGGGGACGAACTGAGCTGTCGATAGCAGCTGTCGAGATAGAGCCAACGAGGGGACGAACTGAGCTGTCGATAGTAGCTGTCGAGATAGAGCTAACGAGGGAAGAACTTAGCTGTCGATTGATTAGAGCCAACGAGGGGACGAACTGAGCTGTCGATTGGTTTGAGACAACGAGGGGACAAACTGAGCTGTCGATTGGTAAGCTTAGTGGTAAACCAATGAGTTGAGTTGAGTAATGGTGTTTCATGTCCCAGTCAAGAATATTTCACTTATATTTAGACGTCGCCAGCTATAGCAGAAGGTGCAGAAATTTTCCCTGTGCGTTGCGCTGATGGCATTATACAGCAGGGTTCTTTAGAGTGCCAAGCCCACCGTGACACGAGACCTCGTTTATTTTAAGTTCCCATATGAAAAAACCGTGACTTTCATTTTGTAATGCTGAGTGCTTGGCGACAGAACAGTCACTAGCAGCTTTCAAATCTTGGGTTAAAGGGGTTCAAACCCACGACCTCCCACTTACGGAGCGAGCACTCTACCAACTGGGCTACCGCAGTGGTTTGTTAAATCAATGATAGGTCTGTACTGTACGAACTGTGTATGTGATAAAACTCATAATCATCATACCTTTATCGTGAAACAAAGTGAGAATGGGAAGAATAGGATGACAATTAGAATTGATAATCCCCACAACATGTAACCACAGCAACCGAGTCCTCCATCGCTGACTTGATTACGGTAACCCTCCCTGGAATCAATTACATGTAATTTATATCACACAAATAAATACAGAGTTTAATTAAGGCTTGAGTTAAATCAGTGTTTAATCTAGGATTTTTCAGAGCGGTTATTTCCAAAACATTCATCTAAAGCACCATAGCATTAGTATTTTTCCATTCAATATATAAGGTCCTCTAAGGCTTTAATACATTGATCATTTGGCAAAATCAGGAACCTAATGGCAAAAATATCAAACCAATCACGTCTTCTCCCAAATTGTCGACTATATGTCATTGAAAGTCAATGCGTATCAACTATGCGAGTTTGACCCTTGCAAATTGCAAGTGGAATTAGGGTTCATTATTATTTCACTTATACCAAGGCGATCAGTTCTGGACACTTATGGAAACCATTGACTTTCCGCAAACGAACCCACAAACTTTCATCACGACTCTGCAAAGATATGCGGTGATATACAGTGGTTCACGGGTAAGTACTTTAGACGAACGACCACCGAGGCCCAGGATTGGATTAAGGTTGGTTGGTTGAATGTTGCTTAAGTTAACGTCGCATCAGGAATTTTTTCAGCTATTCGCCACGAGAATTGTTTTATTAATATCTATGGTTTAATCTATGAACAATTTCGTGCATGTATGTAAAGTGCGAGTGTGTTTAATGGTCGGGGCGTCTTTAAGGTGCTAGCAGAAGCTGCAGACAAGCGTACCACTTCCTCAGCCCATTATACTGATACTAGGTAAACCAGTAAAGGCCAATGGCAAGGAAAATTCACTTTCCCACATGTGGTCTGAGCAGGTCTCGAACTCACACCTTGGATTTGTAGACGGACTTCTGATCCATTTGGCCACCGCGGCTTCTGAATTGGAGAAAGGAATTTTCCTTGGTTTTGGTCTAAACATAATTAATATGACAGTTTTTGATTTTATGGGCTATATTGTGACAGTGCACTCATAGTTGAAGGTAGATTTATCGGGAACCCCTGTCTCCTCGTGTACTGACCGCCTCGATAAAATGCAAAACTTTTGGATGGGGCGTAAAACATAACTACACACACACACACACACACACACACACACACACACACTCTCTCTCTCTCTCTAAAACTCGCCACACACATCATCGACGTGTAGGAGAGATTAACAAAAATACGTTTAACGCCAAAATCATTTGATGCAACAAACTAACCTGTAGTCTGTTAATAAGCATAATGTAAGAATAATCAATCATCTTTCATCTGGAAACGTGCAAAACAATGAAAAATCAATGTTCTGTGTTTTATCGACATTCGAAAAGCCTTTGACACTGTTTGTAAGAAGTTATTATGGTCTAAGCTGGAATAGTTAATACTGTAGATAAAATGCGTTACTAGACCCAGTTGTTCAAAGCGGGACCAGTTTAATCAATTTATCAACTTTTGTTTCTAGCAATTCTTGTTTCAAATAGTTTTATTATAAAGATCAAAAGTGAATGGAACTTTTATTGATAAATAATTTGTTTTATTCATTGATTAAATTGATCAAGTCTCGAACAACTGAATTCAGAATGTTAAGCCGTGTGCTAAAATAAATAGTTCACCCCCGGATCTATTCGAGATGAATGCTGGGCCTAATAGGGCTTTATTATCTTACTGCGTATTTTCAATGATATAAAATGATTAAATAGTAAAAGAACAGGAAGTTGATGTTTATTGTAAAACGGAAACAGTTCAAGTGTTAGCGTATGCCGATGATATTGTGTTGCTGGCTGAGTGCACTCGAACTCATAGATAAAAAATAGAAAGAAATATATACATAGTCAAATGATAGTCAATTTTAGGTGTAATAGTTTTTGCTATTGGCTGTATATCTGATTTAATGGTTGGTGATTCCACTTGTACACTGCCAGGTCTTAGTAAATGCTAGACATTGGAGGTGTTACATGCGGTACTTTTGTTAATATGTATAACTTCATGATATGGTCGGTAATTGGGAAGCACCGACTTTGAGTACCGTGACAATCCATGCATACACGCTATTCAAAATTTAAAATTGTCCTTAATTGTTCTTTCGCTCTTTAAACAGTCGTGTCCTAAGAAATAAGGGCCTTTATACATTCAAGCCGGCGCAGATTTGCACAATTTAGGTATGGCACGGTACCCATTTGTTAAGAAAGGTTCTACAATTTAATGAAAGGGGATGTTGCATATGCAACAGTGACACTGAATCATAACTCTGTTTTAAAGAACAACTTTATTGGGATTTGAGGTTTTACCATTGTCAACAAGATTTTTCTGTCAGACTACATTTAACTTATCTACATGAAAGAATGACCATGCGTTTGAATAAACAACATACCAAACATATTTAACAAATTAGAAGAAGAAATGGGTTATCAGATAAAACAGTGAAACTAAAGCCTAACTAGACCGTGCATATGTTCACTGAGCATAGATAAAAGAGACAAGAGTCCAGATTAACTACTATAGCTCAGCTTAATTCAGTGTGAAAAACTGACGGTGCATTTATTAAACGAAATACATATTGCCGATCAATTACGATATTTTCTATAATTAATCTTTAATTACATGTATATATATATAGTGTACTTTGACTGGGGTCAATATCCGCAGGTATCTTAACAAGCGGACAGGGAAATAGGCAAACAACATTGACCTGTCCGTTTGACCTTTCATTGGAAATATATTCATATAGGACAGTCCATCCAATACATGGGTAGCTTAGAATTTGCAGATAATGCATATTCACAATGCCCATGATTAGCTTCACATCAAATAGAGGAAATATACATACGTTGTCCCTATTGCTTAAATTTACCTGTCCATAATGAATATTAAAATAAAAGGTCAAACGGACAGATCAATGTTGTTTTCCTATATAGATGGTTTATATACAATACCTGTATAATGTTTATTTGTAACTGACTTTCACAAGCAGAACATACATTGTCATAACACTAATAGAGTTATAAAAGCAAAGACTATGCTGATCCGCACACTTCAGCTACTAAAACAGACAACAGGGAAGATCGTGCTTGAAGTCGGGAATGCTTAGTCTCGTAGCCAGTATGTGCTTGTTTTCATTTATCCAGAACATCCTCCCTCTTACTACACGTAGGCATAATGCGTAGTTAACATATTATAATTACACATCACATAGTACATGTCCTAGATGAAACTACATAAATTAACATTTTAAAACATTTTAAAAATGAACAATTTAAAAACTAAGCTTACCCATTTTAGTTGAGAATATTCTATATTCTGCTAGTAAACACAGTTCTTGTTTCCTTATTTATATAAATATGTGATGAATAAACGAGGTCACACGGTTTTGACGTCACGCAGGTAATTCTATTGATTCAGTGTCACATGTAAACATTAGGAAATACCAGTTTAACAGGAAGATTAAAATATACATATGTACGTGTATACGCTTTTTCGAAATAATAGACAAATTTGTAACAAATTTAAATTATCTTAAAAATCAGTTATATATATATATGATACTCTTATCAACGACATCTCATACAGATATTACTAAAATGTCACTGATATTACTTAAATGTTAACAGGAAGGTGTGTTTGGAAAATATAGCAAAAAAAATATTTATTACATATGATTTATTATACACAATTGTAACAAATTTTATTTAAAAATTATTTTATAATATAAATTTTAACAGGAAGTTGTGCATAACTGTGTGCGTTTTGAAATATAGCAATGTAATATGTTTATTATGTATAATTTAATATATAGTACATAATTTGTAGCATTTAATTTTAAAGATTATTTTTGTATATATTACTGCCATGTGTTGCTTTTGAATTTTTATGAAATAATTCATTAAAAAGTAGCACATGGCATTACTTAAAACATAACAGGAAGGTTATAATATACCAGCTAGCTGTACGCGTTTCAAAATACTAGTTCAGTAAAATCAATTTTATATAGTTAAAAACTGTATTAAAAACAGCTTCTTATCCATGTCCAAATAACAATCCAGAAGCAAAGCAAAAACTTTGGAACTGACAAGTCAGGTTAGACACGTGAACTTTCACCAGGGAAGTGAGGCCGGGTGCTTTAGTATTGAAAATTAGTGTCATGTCAAACATGGATTCGGACATGGATTAGTATGTTTGTTTTATCATACGTATGATGCCTCTGTATCCAAATTTATTCTGGATAAATCTGACATCTCATAGTTCCATGTTCTTTTCATTCGTACTTTTCATATCTCATGTTGCGGGCGTAGCTAGCTAAATATAAGTTTTTTCTTTGTATTTTTATTGAGATTTGGACTACATGGCTAGGTATGTTTGTTTTTAATTACAGGAGTCTCAAAAATATTATTTATATATTATTTACTTCCACATCTTTCTTTCGGTACATCGAGTTGTCATTACCTGCCTTTCTTGAAAAGTTTCTGTATTAGAAATTAGAAAACATTTGCACCAGGAGTGGCAAAATTTCGTCGGATGAAAATCAGCGCTTTATTATTTTTATAAGTTTATAATTATATTAAAAATAAAATATTCGCGAGATTTATTTTTGCGTCATTGAATGAAAATCGGTGCAAATGGGAGCTAATTACATGTATATTAAAATTAAAATTTCGAGTCTTGAGACCGGATTCTCCAGAAGGGTAAGCACCTCCTGTTTAGCTAGCCACACCTACTACGCGTACAATCAAAATTGGGAGTGAAAGCATCATGGAACTGTTAGACGTCAAGTTCCACAGACATCATTTTTGTCAACAATATTGTGATGATTGCCATAAAACTTTTGGAGGGCATTGATAAGTTTAAAATTTTAAAGTATATATGTTCTAGACGGTCAACTGAAAATGCATTGTGGATGGATGCACAGACAAAAAGAACGATGCAGATGCAGAGATAACTTTAATTACTTTCTACGGATAGGACGAACAGGGCACCTGTGTGACAATAATAACTCTTTACACGAATGGGGCGACATTAAATCCCAGACATGAAATTGGTTTCACAGTTTTTATCCAAGCACTACTATATAGTTTCTACATCGCATAAGCATTTTTCAGCCATTCACGGCAAGATGTAGTTTAATTAATCGTATAAAAAAATCCACATGGCGGGTGGAGCTAGCTAAACAGGAGGTGCTTACCCTTCCGGAAGACCCGGCCTCACTTCCTTGGTGGAAGTTTAAGTGTCTAACTTGTCAGTTTCAAAGTTTTTACTTTGCTTCTGGATTGTGATTCTGACATGGATTAGTAATAGTATGTTTGTTTTTCATACACAAGTTCATGTAATGTGCGATTTTCTGCAAGCGATATTCGATATGTTTTGTACTAATGCACACTGATAGCGACCATATAGATGCTAGCACAGTACTGGCGCGATGAACAGTTCGACTTTAATCTAGTGCCTTAAATGCATTTTCACTATAGAATCATTTTCATGACTACAAACTGAAATCTGGCAACTAAACTAATTATCCGATTCTCATGCTACATATTCGAGAAAACCTCATTGGCAGCATATTATTTGTGAAATCTTTTAGGAAGAATGAAAACATTCCTGTTAGTTGGTCAGCAACATACAACACATTTGATATAGTGTATACTATGTCGCTGGCTTAGCTTAAAATCATTTAATAATTAACTAACCTTTTTCTGGATCAAGAAGTGAACCATATTTTAAAACTAGAAAATGTGTTGAACTACTGTGAAACAGGTCATTTTCGATTTCCTAGTTTTAAATAACTGGCTCGTTTCTTGATGATCCAGGAAAGCTTTACAGACAATTCTAATATTAACAATATTTTCTGAAATAAATCTGAAATAGGATTGTCTAAATTTCCTGCAAGTTAAAATTTGAAATTTCTCAAAACCTAAGGTATACTTCCTCATGAAAAGTATTTCCTTAGCTTAATTTGGTAAAATATATTTTGGTCCTTTGGGAGCTTTTCAACATCTTCAAGATAATTTTGGTTTCATAATTTTGGTCCAAGCACTACCGATGAGGAATTGTATTCCGAAACGACCGTCTAGTGCTGTAAAATTAAAACTGGTATAATATGTAATTCAAGTTTTTGGTAAGTAAATATATTCACATAATACAATGCTATCTATTTTTTTCATTTTAGGTTCCAGCTGTTACCATGTTGCTGGCCTTTTATTCAATAAGATGTGAATCTCTTGCCTTCAAATCAACACCCTGTACATTAAAAGTTCAATCTGATCCAGTCGACATTTCTGACTAGATTAATCAAGAGATAAAAGCTTTAAATCAGAGAAATAAAGTTTTGAAGATAGCCGATTAATGCGGCTGGGACACAGCCAGGGAACAGTCTGACGACCCTATAGTAGAAAACAGCGCACTGCTATTAGTAATACTAGTTTAAGCGTGCTAGGTATTAGCCGTAAAATAAATGGAAGAGAAAAGCTATGGGGAATAGTAATTTTCAGTCCATGTCGCCTTATCAGTTTTTTCGAGGTTTACAGGCATCTAAAACATATTCAGTCCAGCAAATCTTCAGAAGAGATGTCCATCAACAAAACAAAATATGCCAATATGTTACTACTGTGGATTGCCCGGACATATCGCCAATAACTGTCAATATACAACGCAGTTGCAGTGCAAAAAACTAGGTTTTGAAACCACATCAAGACCAGCGACAGCAACTGTACATCAAGTTCAATCGGCTCCTCTGGACATTAATCAAGTTAAGTATATGTTATATGATAGACAAAACATTTTTAACAAAGTTTGAATGTATCAAAATGTTAAAAACAATAAAATTGTGAAAGGTAGTTTATCAAAATCTCATATATTTAAAATGAATTGCATGTCAATGATGTTATTTACAATGTAGTTAGATATGGTTATTTATTAAATTTGATATTGTCCCTACTAAAATATTTAAAAAATAATGCCTCTGCTTTACAACCTAGTGACTTGTTGAAAAAGCAATTTCAGATTTTTTTAAATTAGGTTGTATTAGGGAGATTGATTCTGAATCATTTTATGTCAATCCGAAAACGGTTTTGTTGGATCAAAAGGTTTAGTTTAGGTTTAGATTTAAGGCATGTTAATAGTTGTTTAAAAAGAAAGGGTATTGAATTTGAAGGTTTACAATAGGGGTTGGTTTATTCAGAGAAAGGCTATATGATAGAGTTTGACTTAAAGTCGGGATATCACCATGTTGATATTCATCCTTCCAATCAGACATATCTTGATTTTTCCAGGAAATTCAACTAAAAGCAAAGATTTTAATTTTTCCGTGTTACCGTTCGGATTAAGTCAGGCTGGTTTCATTTTTACAAAAGTTTTAAGACCTTTGGTGTTGAGATGGAGGGGCATGGGTTTTAAAAAAAAGTAGTATATTTTTATGTAAGTTGGGTAAGTTTTGAAGCATGTTTAAGTATTTCCGCCGGGTCCAACAAGATTTACAGCGCGAATTTGAATAAAGAGTAGTTTTCATCCGGTTCTTGTTTAGAGTGGTTAGAGTTTAGATGGGATCTCGAGGATTCCATTTTAGAGATTAAGATTGAAAGACTTATTAATTCAGCTACATCTATTTTGGATAAACACAATGTAACTGCTCGGCAAGTAGCTTAAGTTGGGAAAATCATTTCTTTGAAGTCTTTAGGGTTTAGTCGTCGGTTACCAGAAGTTACATAACAATTTAATGACGATAAACAGACTGGATGTTTGAATGTATTAAAGAAATAATCATTGATAATAGTTTAATTATGTAAACAAAAAATCAGGAATAGATTTTGAATTTTTTGATTATCATAATCACAAAACCACCAATGGCCCATATGGGCATGCGTAGACAATGTACCAGAGATATCAAGGGCTAGTTCATTTTTGTGTCACAAATGAATATATCAATATATAACAATGATACCGCTAACGAGTTCGAAGTAGATTCTTTAAAGTGACAAATGTGTAAATTATGTGAAGGTGTGTGACTGTTTAGAACAATTTAATATGCAAGAAAAGAAAAGAAATTAAAAGTGAAATATTTTTGTATTTGAACTTTCAATGGAAGAAAAAGACAATGATCTTAGGAACCCTGAATTACAGAAAGTTCTAAGAAAGGCGATGGAAAGCGGTTGAGATATGCATATATATATTCCATGGGCATCCCGTGTATATTCTGGGATTTCAATTTATTTAAGATATAATAAAAATTCACACTGAAAAAACTACGAGAACATCTAAGAAAAAGGAGCCGGCACGAGGACACTGGTAAAATACCCTCAATTGCCTTTTCGTATAAACAGATTCGAAATGCAATGCAGTTAATAATAAATTATTATTATGCTGATGAAAGTGGCACCCACAGCATTAGGTTTCAAGATTACATACCCGTTATTTTCTTACCATGTAATGAAATTAAATATAAAATCCATATTAGATATAAAAAAGAGTCGTGTGAAGAAAATGAGATGCGTCCCGCCGGAATTGCTTTATTAAAAAATACGTGTCTGCATGCAACGTGTCCCTCATCATAATTTGTAATCCCAAGACATGATGCCTGAAGAAAATGTGAAATATTTAGGAAACAAATTGCTGCTAATGAAAAACGGATACCCTGATAAGTTATAAGTTGGCATGTATATAATGCGAATTTCTGTAGATATAGATTCACATGTAATATTTAATATTAAGCCTTGCGAACTTACATTTATGCATATTGAAGATTTATAAACAATTTTTTTCAGAATTGGAACCCACAAACATTTATATGTTCATAAAGTAAACGTTTTTGTATAAATATAAAATGTCTGTGGTTTTATCGTCAATTCAGGTCAAGTTAAAAATAACACAAAATCGCATTATTTGTCTACTGGAACGATTTTCAATTGCTAAAACTGCAAGAAAATTAAGGAATGACCGACAACGAGAGCACACGGGAACACGCAAAAGACCTCAATTGCCTTTGTGTATGAAAACATAGAAATGTTGTGCAGTTCTTAATAAATTATGCTGATGAAAATGACACCCGCCATTGGCGTCTAGGAATCAAGATTACATATCAGTTATTTTCTTGCCATGTAATGAAATTAAAAATAAAATCCATATGAAATATGGGGAGTATGAAAAAAGCGAGATGCGTCCCCGTCCGACTTGCATCATTAAAAAATGTGTCCCTCGCAAAATTTGTAACCCAGGAGATGATGTCTGCAGATAGTATGAAATATTTAAGAAACAAATGGCTGATAATAAACTGATTCTTCAAGTTCCGCTTGATATTTAGACTTATACCTAAACTATGACGCCCACGAAAGGCTACATTTGAAACTTTATGACAAACGTGATGACTTCAATTTTTGTATTGTCAACTTTCCTTTTCTATGCATTAATATACCTGCTTCTTCTGCTAATGGTGTGTTTGTTTCCAATTATTACGCTATGGTAGAGATTGTTTCCACTACAGAGACTTTGTACAACGAAGCAGGCTGGCTGCTTACAAATAAATTGTTGACTCAGGTATATTGCAAGCTAAGTCTTATATATCAAGACCCTCAAAACGTTTTATGGTCGTCATCACAGTATTGTTGATAAGTTTGATGTCTCTGTGTCCAGGATTGCCCTGGATATATTTGACCTCCCAATGTTCAATGTTCCTTTCACACAATTTTGATTACACACGTGGCGGGTGTAGCTAGCTAAATAGAAGGTGCTTACCATTCGGAGCAACTGGCCTCACTTTTCTGGTTGAAGTTCACGTGTCTAACCTGACTTGTCAGTTCCAAAGTTTTTATTTTGCTTCTGAATGGTGATTCGGACATGTATAAGGGTATTTGTTTTATGCATTGTAATGGTCTAAGTAACTCAATCTATGCAAGTGGGAGGCCGTGGCATCAAACCTTGATTGGATCTGACCCAAGACTTACAAGTGGGTCGTGACTGTTCTTTCGCCAAACATTCGGCATTACGAAATGAAAGTCACGGTTCTTTCGGATGGAAACTTAAAATAAACAAGGTCCCGTGTCACGTTAGGTGTTGCACGATAAAGAAAGCATGCATAAGAGCAACGCAAGCCAAATTTTTGTACCTTCACGTTTTCGTCGAAATTTCCCTGGAAAACGTGAACTGAAGCAACCCATCTCCACTGGAAATAATTCTTTCGCAGAACCGTTATTGGATATCACGTAGAACACTGACCATTGGTGTGAAAAAGGAAAAAGATGAAAATAAGGCATGCCTTAAAAAAACCCAAAAGAATACCTATCCAACATCGCAATACCAAGTGTATCGGTTGCGCTTCTGAGCCAAAACCCACATGTATTTTTTTTTTTTTACTTTTTTACACAAAGTGTATCTATACCACATTAACCGCTTCGGAAATTCAGTTAGTAGAGTGCTTGCTTCGTTAATGAGATCGCTCCCCTGCCCAAGACTTAAAATTATGTAGTAACCTTTTTTTCGCCAATCATCCGGTGTTTAGGGATGAAAGTGATGGGTCCTATGGAAGAGACCTTAAAAACCGATGCCCCGTGTCACGACAGGCTTTGCTTTGTTTTAAAACCCAACCCTGTACATTCCCGTTGCACACTTCATCTATAGTTTGTGACGTAAGACCCCTAATTAAACGCATATTGACAGACAGATGGATGCACTTCAATTTCTGACACCCCGTGAAATCCAGATTTTTTATGTATGAAATGGATAGCGGTGTTTATTACAATGTATAGTTACCAGTGCATTCAAGAGATTTTTATATTTATTTGGAATTATAATGCACACGTTGTTATAATGTTTATGCAAGTCAATACGCACGTCAGGAATTTCTGTTATAGCGAAATATTGAATCAATGGATTTATACGGAATGTTTTGTTACCGGGTATAACAAAATTCTGAAGCAAAACGTATAAATTTACAGTGGACAATGCCTGTAAGAACGAGATTCTGAAGAATAATGAATTTATTTTTGATGTCTCAGTGTCCAGGATTGCCCTGGATATATTTGACGTCCCATATTTCCATGTTCCTTCCACATAATTTTGATTACACACATGGCGGGTGTAGCTAGCTAAACAGGATGTGCTTACCCTTCCGGAGCACCCGGTCTCACTTCCCTAGTGTAAGTTTACGTGCCTAACCTAACTTGTCAGTTCCAAAGTTTTTACTTTTTTTTGGATCGTGATTCGGACATGGATTAGTATGTTTGTTTTTTATTTCAACGGGAATCTCAACCAGAATCAGCCTACATTGGATGGTTTCTGTTATAACATAATATTTACAAAGAAGTAATTAAAATCAATATTAAAAAGTTGATAAAGTATCCCTGTGTGTTTAAAATAAAATTGACCATTGGACTTAGATATCAGTGTCAGATTTGACAGTAATGATATCCAGACAACATTATACAATTTTTGAAATTTATCTTGCGCATGTTTAAATTAATATGTCTGTTTTTACATTTTTACTTTTTTAGTTTGTGGATTAGACATGGACCGGCAAGTTTGAGTAGTCCCAAACACTATAGATATAGATATTACATATTATACCAGTTTTGATTTTACAGCACTAGACGGCCGTTTCGGAATAGAATTCCTCATCAGTAATCCTTGGACCAAAATTAAGAAACACACATTGTATTTTTAGTTCCTATTAACCATGTTATGTGGCGTTTTTGACAATAACTAACCAATATACAAAATATAAAATGTTTTTATGTCAAGTTCTCATTTTCATGATTGTTGAAATTCAACATGATATGTGGTCAAGTGAGATAAAAACTTAACAAGTCATCATATGGAATTCCTTACCACCTAATATCATTTTGGACCCATCGTTGGATCAGTTCAAATCACTGATCCATTAAAATACTTTCTAGAATCAGTTCATTAATTTTAAATGTATACTTCCTTGTAAATTTATTTATTATTATTTTGTTTTCCCATTAATATGCAAATAATCCTTTGGTCTGTTCATTTCATTGCATAATCATCAGATTTTGATGGAGCAATGTAATATGTAAATGTAGATGTTAATTGAGCTTTAAGATGTAGCATCTTCGATTTCTGTCTTGACATTTTGTACATGTATACAACCAAGTAGAATACTATAGTGCTTCTATCGCACACAAGAATATATAATTCTAGATAAATATACGAATTTTGTACATTACTAACGACAAAAAGTCGATGAACGAAAATTAAAAAGCAAGCTGATTTTTGTCAAGGCGAAAAATTGCCTGCTGTTCACTTCCTTTTTACTTGCGCATTATGCCTTGCAGCAGGTCCACCGGAAGCGGAAATATGATCGTTGAGTTTTTCTCTGCTGAAATGTTTTGAAGTGTCTGCAAATATCTTAGCTGTAGAGCAGCTGGTGACTGAACGATGATGTCAGCGGCTTCTTTGAAAGCACGTGACGCTTTCTGTTCACCCTCTGCAGCTATTACCTGTCAGAATGGAAGAAAATAAATGCACAATTGTATCAATGCTAAGGTTACACTTTGGCTGATGTCGACCGATACAAATATTGAATGTATTTGGACGCGGCGGGTGTAGCTAGCTAAATAGGAGGTGCTTACCCTTCCGAAGCACCCGGCCTCACTTTCCTGATGGAAGTTCACGTTTTTAACCTAACTTGTCATTTCATTGTCTTTAAGCCTCTCTTTGCTTCTCGATTGTGATTCAGACATGGATAAGTCCGTTTGTTTTTGATCTATACATCTTTTTTACATACATGAAAGACTTATTATAGTTTACTTTGATGATATACCAAATACAATGAAACTTTTTTGGATCAGATTTTTTTGTGAATTTTTACTGGAGCCTATCAAAAATATTAAGAAATTTTCTTTTATTAATTAACATTAAGATGAATTCACATTCATTGCGACCCTTCAAAGAAATTTATTTGGAAACAGGCTTACAGTCAGCAGTGCAAGCAATACATGTCAAATGCTTGTGAAAAGGTGAGACTGAACATGTTAATAATATAAAGTAGAATATTGAATGCGCTGGCATATCATATTCGTGCTTGGCGAAAGAACAGTCACTACCCACTTTCAAGTCTTGGGTCAGGCCCGGTTGGGGTTCGAACCCAAAACCTCCCACTTACGGAGCGAGCACTCTATCAACTGAGCTACGGCAGTGGTAAAAAATGACATTAGACAAACTATTGATGTAATAATGTTACGCGTTAAAGTCTAGTAGCATATTAGTATATAGCAACGAAAATGTTTACCAAAGAGTCTTGCACTATAACGAGCAATGGCATTCAAAAAGAAATTTGTTGCTTTTAACCACTTTAGAGTTTAGATTCCTTTTTGACAAAGAAATTGAAAACAGACACCGCATATATATAGGACATAATTCCTACATACCTTCGCTCTAGCTTCTCTAGATGATTCGGCCTCAGCTGCCATAGCTCTCTGGAGTTGTTTGGGTAAACGGACGTCTTTCCTGTCAAAATAACAAATGATATTATAAAATACCACTGCAGTAGTTCATTTGGAAGAGTGTTGATCTTAGGCGGGATATTGGGGTTCGTTTGGGAAGCATCGAACAATTGGATATGCAAGTCACGGGGTTCTTTAGAAGAGACCTTAAAAAGGTACATATTCACCCCAACGAATAGCAAGCATTTACCAAGATGTGAGATTTAACAATTATTTTTATGACTAACAGATTGTTGCATAAAATCTGTGGGCTACTTGCTCACTTAGTATACACCCGCTTCAACCACTGACATGGAATGTCGAAAAATAAACCAAGTCGATAAACAGGAAGTATATGTTTGGCTGACTTGAAGTTAAAATCTATACTCGCGACAAAGGACCTATACTGAATTTTCAGACAGAATGTCAAGTGGCTGTGTTTAGTAGTTGCTAAAAAAACTTACGATGTTTTTGTTCCGGACGAAAGGACAGGGGTAAACACCTTCGAAACGGGAGTTTAAAAACGTAATGATTAATTGACCCTCCAATAATGCTATTAGTTTATCTTGTCCATGTTTATTAAGCCAGTAGTTATCCAAAGTCGAAATTGAGTGGTATATGTATATGCTTGTCAACAAACTAATGTATTATGATTGTTGAGACATGTATAGAGATAAATACTTACATTTCAACCCTCTCTACTTTAATTCCCCATGGATCTGTGGATTCGTCCAAAATATGCTAAAATTCATAAAAGGTTGTTGATATGAACATTATTCTAGTTATTAGTTTTTTAAATTTTATAAGATGTGGCAGACTGGCCCAATGGTAGTTCAGTCGGTAGAATATCGCGCTAGTATTTGGAAGCCCCCTGGTTCAAGTCCCGGATTGACCGTTGTACTTTTCCTTTCCTAATGCATTTCATAAATTAGCTAATATGGATACAGTACGAATTCAGTACAAACAGGGAAATAAACATCCCGCTTTAAACTTGTGTAAATCTTTTGATTTAACCAGCGTTGCCTTACTTCAAAAACATACAATTTTTATCCTACTAGCATAGAAAACCCTATCTAATTTCAACATTTGTTCTTGCCGTTTTGTCTTTACTTCTGTAAATATAAGTTTGATAAGAATTTAAAAAAAAAGATCTCGGGAGTACAAATTTGGGACTGCATTCTTACCTGCATTTGATCAGAGATACTGTCGCGATCAATCAGTAGCTCTGACATAATTTTTGTTCCAAGAACATTACGGAGGGTCGTCGCTGCCAGAAGTCTAGTTGACTGGAAGGCATCCTTTACATTTATAACAGAACCTACGGCATCAAATATTTTGTAATACACAACGGCATCCACTGCCACAGTCACAGAGTCTTTAGTCAAAATCTACAACAAGAAAATGAATGAAGTATGCTTAATTTCAACTAAAAAATCCAATAAAATTGAATAATGTTTGATATTGCTCACTTACTTGGCCCTAGTCTGTATGCGCATCCGCGACTGTCATAAAGTATTTCTGTAGAACGGGGAATGTCGGCGCTATGGAAACTTTACATTGCGAAAACGGTGATGTTTACATCGTAAGTTATGTCCTTGGTGACGTTTTACGTCATATGCAAAACAAGATCCGCGATTTGCCTGGTTTTTCATGTTAAATCCCAATATTTTACGTTGTAAAGAATTGTTTTGCAAACCACGGATACGCATTCAAATTATCTGTTACGACTAAGTACAAGTAAATTGAAGTTTATTATAGTTACTTTGATTTTCTATGTAAATATAACTATAACAAATGCACCAACTCTAATACTAGCAGCACCAAATCGCCGAATTATGGCCTTATAAAGGCTACCCATACTGTAGTCGGATGGCCAAAATGAGGTAAAAACCGCCATTGCGGTTCATATGTGCAACTTTGACTTAAAGTGGGATTAAGAATAAACTGACTAGGGTAAAAATGTAATAATCATTGAATAAAACACATACCATAATGGCCGCCTCGTTGGGTCAGTGGCAGAACAGTGAGAGGTCGTGAGGTTGAACCCGGTCATACATAAATCAATATAGAAATTAGAGATTATGCTTCCTCCTGGTGCTCTTTACTGTCTTTATTAAGAAGATAGAGTATCGACTGGTTCAATTAGTGGCAGAATAATGTGACTGAGGAGTGGTTTTCAAGTATGTGGTATACTGTGAGCTTACACCTTGAAGTCGCCACGATAGTGCACTAATACAAGGCAGACCATAAAACACATTTGCACATCTCACGCTTATATGAACTTGTCCTTACACAAATCTTTAGGGATTAATAAAACTTGCTCGCTTCGCGAATAACTCAAATATTCCTGATGAAACGTTAAACCACATTACAACAAGCTATAATGCTCTGAATTATGGATACCCACTTCCTGTGGAGGAACATCAAATGCCACTGTACGCATGTCAACTTTTTTAAATTCATCAATACATGGGAAGATGAAGAATAAACCTAAAACATAAAAAAATAAATAAGTATTTATATTTCTGGATTGAAATAGGGTTCACCCCTAAACCACTTAGTCACCATCCCTTATCTTTTGCGCGAGGCGTTTTATGAAAACGTTTACATCGCGAATTCCGGAAATAATGTCATTTTTATGGAAAACCGTGAACTGTTATGATTCCATATCTAAAGGATATAATTATTTAGACGTTAGACTACTTATCACATGATGCAACGACCTTATGGTTATGTTTTCAACCGTTATACAAGCTATAAATGTAACAACCAACCATAGGAATCGAGCCTCGTTTACACCGTTGGTATATGGTCTTTGTATTCATCCACTGAAAAAAAAACTAAGACCACAATGAGATCTTTTACCGCTTTCCTCCACATATTCCTGTTTCCAAACATTCAAGAACTGACAACCTCGATATGAATCAACATTATGCAAACTCAATTATTGCTTTGTATCTTTAACGGAGTCATTAGGACTGACATTAAAAAATGTTACAAACTTGTATCAAATATTAACTTTATCCTGGCTGGTGGCAAAAGAAATTGAGAGCGAGAGAGACGGACTTACCTTTGCACCTCCTGGTAAAACTCGTCCAAGTCGAAATATCACAGCACGTTCGTATTCTTGCACGACCTAATTTGTATTAACAAGTAAATATTAATGACATTCTAGCCATTGATATTTGAGGTGTGCATAAGAGATCAAAATCTGAAGAAGTAACATATATAAATATTTCCTATAATGACCTAGAAACTGATTTTTATATAATTACAAATTAAACTTCACGTTGTTACACGGTTCAGAGCATTTCCATTTGTTTTCTTGCCAGATCTACTTTCGGGGTTACCCATCTCTGAATTATATTATAGAAGCTATATTTAGATAATTGACAAACTGAAGGTTTCTTTTAAATCGGAAAAGATTCAACAAAATACTTTGATTTTTTTAAAATTTGCCCAAAAATTGTAAACATGTTCTGATTATTTTTTTTACCGAAAATTTTATTAAATATTTTTTAATATATCTCTGCTGGTGGCTGGTGCCCCAAGGATATCACCAACTCAGTAGGCAATAATTTCGTATTATTGTCAGAAATATACTATAATTGTCTAAATTTCCTGCAAGTTAAAATTTGAAATTTCTCAAAAACTAAGGTATACACCCTCATGCAAAGTATTTCCTTAACTTAATTTGGTAATATATATTTTGGCCCTTTGGGTAGCTTTTCAACATCTTCAAAATAATTTTGGTTTCATAACTTTGGTCCAAGCACTACTGATGGGGAATTGTATTCCGAAACGGCCGTCTAGTGCTGTAAAATTAAAACTGGTATAATATGTAATTCAATTTCTATAAGCAATATTGTACCTCAGGAACTTACAAATGCCGAATTGTTTTTTGTTTTGAATTTTTCACCTACGCATCCTCTTGAAAGCGGAGTAATTTCATTTTCAGATGACAATATGGATCAGGAGACATATTTTGAAGGATGCTACCAATAGTCGACCGCAGTGTGCAGAGTAAGTCAAATGGTTGAGACTGAACTGGATCATACTGACAATGGTTGACCAACCAATTATTATTTAATAAAATTAATAACATATAATATTTCAGCCTCATTCATCCATACTGTTTGCTTTCTGTTCTCCAAATGTTCCTGATAAGTCCTTACAACTACCACCGATGACATCATATAATTAAATGGAATCTCTTTATCTAGCTCCCAGTTCATAGCTGTCATCAATTTTAACCAAGATATCATTACTTTAATCTCAATAGTAGGTTGCAGGTTTTTATTAAACTAATGCAGTTTTTCTTTTATATTGGATAACGTAAACACGTATGTCCTTCAAACGTATGTCCGTCACGTATGTGATTGTAAGTTAAATGTGTTGTTTTGGTTTCATGATAATGTGATAAAATCTAGTAGTTTTTTGTCAAAGAATTTCATTTATATTGACTGATACTAACAAGGAAATGAAAAAAAAATAATACAAATAAAACAAAAACTATTTTAGCTTTTTATAGGGTACTTGTCATTTAATAAGGATGGCATTTATTGTAATATTACGCAGCCATCTTGTAACAGTGATTTTCGATAAATCAACTGATGAGTGTTGAAATACATGTATAGGTCAGCTTTGATACGCTATGCGGTTTTACACAATTTGTGATAATTTTCACCTAGGTACACCAGGGTAACTTCAATTCTGAAATTTAAATTAAAGGAATGTTATTTATGATTTAAATCGAAACAATTAAGTCACATTGATTAGAGATGGTAATTTAGTCGCAGTGGGAGCTCAGGGATTTTAGAAATAGGGGTGAGGGTGGGGTTGTTCCATTTTTTTTATTGATGCACAAAACGAGCTAGGATTTTAAGGGCGCCAACACCCCTATTTTTAAATGTAGAATTAAATCATGCAATTACCTACAATCTGAGAAAGTGACAGACATATACAAAATATATAAAGGCGGAGGAAGGATTCCAACTTCCGGATTGATAAGGGCATCGCATGATTTTTTTTTAAAAAGAGACTAGACGGCATCTATCCATTTAAGACCATAGTGTAAGTAAAACAAAAACAATTATAATACAGAATGTTATACTGTTATAATGTTTTGAACCTTTTCTGAACACCTACATATAATAATCTGCATACAGGACAGTCCTATCGAAGGTTTAACACTAAGCTGACGCATTTGTGTCAAAACGGCAGCATATCTCGGCTATTCATTACCTATATTTCGGCAGTTGCTATGTATCACTCGACAGATTTTTGGTCACTTGTCCATTCCAGTCACTCAACAGCCGACATTCAACTTTTTTGTTAGCTCAATGTTAAAATGCAGCTGTAGAAAAAGCTGCTAAGACAAGGTAACGAGTGTCATATATTGTATTAATGTAATATATTGAAACCGGATTTGTTCATATCCGTTACGTGTCCTATATAGATTGTAGTATTAAAGTACGACTTCCTACATCAACATGTGTCCATTGTGACTGATAATAGAACAACGAGATCTTCGAACGCACTTAACTGATGGTTCCAACTAGTTTAACTTATTGCTAAACTATTGACAGGTATGTACTGTAGGTAGCAGCTGCTGAGATATACAAATGTAGATAACGAGAGGCATAACTGAGCAGCCGATTCGGCACATTGATCTAGTGTTATAGTCCCGATCACTTATTCAGTGATGAAAACCGATGTGGTTTAAAAAAGATCGTGCATTGCTTACCTGAAATTTCATTAATGTTATATGTACATCTGTTAATATGTGTTTAACTAATTTGATTAAATTTCTTGTATTAAGTCTAAAAATCAAATAAAACCCGTTTTTATCAGACGCGCATCTGAATTCAGATTACGAGTTTCACGTAGTAAAATGCATTATCGCCAAAAACTAAGTCTTTTGAGACAAAAATCTCGGCTTTGATTAAAATTTATTCATATAAATTATAACAAAAGAATTGAAAAAGCTGAAAATATTTAAAGAAAAAAATATATTAAAAATATGAAAATATGTTTTAATAAAACATGTGAAATTTCAAGTCTACTGAAGTTATATCAAGTGAGATATCTAAGTTTGAATCACACCACACCGTGCCACCCATTCAAAACAATATTTTTAAATATTTTTAATGTGATCGGACTATAAACTTTTGATAATATATATATATATATATATATATATATATATATATATATATATATATATATATATATATAATATATATATATATTAACTGTGTATGTGAAAACATAATAAACTCACCTTAATCATAAAACAAAGTGAGAATGGGAATAATAGTATAACAATTACAATTGATAATCCCCACAGCATGTAACCACAGCAACCGAGTCCTCCTTCACTGACTTGATTACGATGAGTCTCACCTATTAGTAATTAAATCACAAATAAATACATGCTTTTCAATAGGCTGGATTGTCACTGACTACACTGACTATGGCGATTGATTATCGGCTCGGTCACTATACCTCTCCAGACAACACTATAGGAGAACAGTTCCCTCGGGAGAGGTCCATAATAGATTAATAGGTAAACAACATTGACCTGTCCGCTTGACCTTTGATTTAAATATTCATTATTCACGAGTAAATTTAAGTAATAGGCATCATAATGTAGTATATATAGTATATATATATATAGTATACCTGATGTGAACACTAATCATGGACAATGTGAAACTGCAAATCCTAGTACTACCTATGTATTGGGTGGACCTACCTATATGAATATTCCTAATGAAAGGTCAAACGGACTGGTCAATGTTGTTTGCCCATACCCGCACAGTCCGTCCACAATCTAATGACAGTGTTTATATGCACGGACGGGTTTAAATAACTCATATATGTGCAAGTAGCCTATCACCGTATGTGTATAATCACGCCGGCTCACGCTTATTTCGTTACAATTGCCCTAATATTAAGGCTGTATACTTTGATTATACCTAGTTAAGAACATTTCACTTATATCGAGACATTGTCAGCTATAGGCGTATGTGCAGAAATTTTGTTGATTGCATTATAAGCAGTGTTCTTTATTGTGCCACACATAACATGACACGGGGACTCGTTTATTTTCAGTTCCCATCCGAAAGAACCGTGACTTTCGATTGATAATGCCAAGTGTTTGGCGAAAGAACAGTCACTACCCACTTTCAAGTCTGGGGTTAGACCCGGACGGGGTTCGAACACATGATCTCCCACTTAAGGAGCGAGCACTGTACCAACTGTGCTACCGCAGTTCTCTGTCATTAGACTATGTACGAACTTTACAATGTTTTTTTGTAATCGGTTTTTACGGGCATTGCTATAAAACTACTGAAGTGTGCTGATCAGTACACTCCTGAAAGTAGCAGGAAAGAATGTGCGTCAAGTCGTTTTATAAAACGTCTAAAGCCTTATGCGCTTGATTTTACTAATTATCTATACATCGTAAACATGTTTGAAAACAGAACATCATCCGTCTTACTACATGTAGGCGTACTGCGCAGTTAAGTATGATGTCTCTCTAGTATTGCCCTGAATATATTTGACGTCCCATAGTTGCACGTTCCTTTCACCCTAAATTTTGATTACACACTTGGCGGATGTAGCTATAGCTAGCTGAAAAGGATGTACTTACACTTCCTTAGCACCCGGACTCACTTCCCTGGCGGAAGTTCAAGCGTTTAACCTAATTTATCAGTTTCAACTTTGCTTTAGAATTGTGATTTGGACATGGATAAGTATGTTTGTTTTTGAATAACACATTAAAATTATACATCATTACAACAAAACAAAATAAAATTATCAAAATTATGACATTATAAAACTTACCCATTTTAGTTGAGAATATTCTATATTCCGCTAGTAAACACAGTTTCTGATTGATTACAGTAGCACGCTTATTTATATAAATATTATATGTATAAACAAGGTCACATAATTATGACGTCACAGTCAGCCTTAGAAAAATACCAGTTAAACAGGAAGATTGAAATATATATTTTAAATGTATAATAGAAAAAGGGATGGGAAATCCCCAATACTATTTGTAATTAAGTCGCAAGTTAAAATTAGAAAAATACCAGTTTAACGGGAAGATTGAAATGTACACATCTAAGGCTGACTTCGATTTGTCCAAGTTTTTTTTCTCGGTAACATGCAATGAGCTTGCGCAAAACTAGGTCTAAATCGAACGGAAAGCGAGTTAATTGTGTTAAATTTAACATGGAGGTCGAGATTGTAAAATTTATGTTTGATGATGACGATGACCACAATCTCTTTTTAGTTGAAGATATCAGTTTTTTGGCCAATTGCAAAAGTTTTTCTAGGATATTCGTTCCAAGAGTAAAACATTTTGTTGAACATACGGTTCCTAAATATTCAGCTGATCATTTAAGGCTTGACTGCACAAGACACTTTTGTAATAGAATTGGAGCATTGGGATCTGTGTATCCTGTCGGAACAGAACAGCTTTCTCCCGAGAAACAAGTTATGATATCCCTTTGGTACTTATCCAATCATGAAACAATGATGAAAACATCGAATCTTTTTGGCATATCTACAATTTAAAGTCTCTCGAGTTTTTAATGATGTTGCTTATTTTGTTGTTATTCCTGACCAGACAGACTTTGCATGAAATTTTCCAAAATAAACGTTTTGATTTTGGTAGTCATGTGTGTGCTTGTTCAAGTACATGGTTATGAATATAACTGTCATTTAATCAATATCAATCAACATTTCCTTCCTTCACTTCTGTGCCAGCCATGCTGTTGTCGGGATTAACTCGACTAAACTAGCCTAGTTTACTGTTAATCGGGTTCACCTGAGAAACTCCTACTCGTGACTTACCCTACTTGTTCGATTTGAATTCGAGTTAACTCCCTTAACACGACTTTGACAAATGGAAATCAGCCTAAATGTACAATAGAAAAAAGATGTGGAATTCTTCAATGTTATTTGTAATTACCTGTATGAGGCCACTGTTTTTGTCGGGTATAATAAAATCCATAATAAAAAGGGTTGTATAAAAATTTAATACACATAAATACTTTAAATCTGGAGTAATCTGGATTGAATGTTGTTGTCGACGATTTATTAATTCAATTCAATTCGTCATTTCAGTTTACAACCAACTCTACAACTATTTTCATGACACTCCTTTGTTACATGTATACGGGGCTTTTAAATTGTTTAACATTGCTATACATTTATATTGATGCTTACACAACTTGCTTAGATATTAATACTTGACGAAAATAAATTTATGTTATTAACTTGCAATTGAGTTAAATATATTTTTAATATTGTTTCCATGTTTTTGAAGATACATTTTATTGCCCTTTTTCACGGTAAGGGTCTGTCATTATATCGTAATATATATAAAGAAATAATCATTAATTTCTGCTTTTGTCATTTTCATGTACATTAGGAATAGTTTTCCGATACCAGAGACGTTTCATTAACACGGCACTTTAAAACTAACCTTATTCTATAGATAAAAAGTAAATGTAACCAATATTTTGCCTCAGTATGCAATAATTTCGTATTATTGTCAGAGAATACTATAATTGTCTAAATTTCCTGCAAGTTAAAATTTCTCAAAAACTAAGGTATACTCCCTCATGCAAAGTATTTCCTTAGCTTAATTTGGTAAAATATATATTTTGGTCCTTTGGGTATACATTTTGTATTTTCAACATCTTCAAAATAACTTTGGTTTCATAATTTTGGTCAAAGCACTACTGATGAGGAATTGTATTCCGAAACGGCCGTCTAGTGCTGTAAAATTAAAACTGGTATAATATGTAATTATTAATGTAAATTTTGACCCGCATAAGGTATTAATGTAAATTTTGACTCGCATAAGGTCATTTCTTTATATTTTCTGTAAACATCCTTTTTAAGAAATTTAATGTATTTTAAAAAATTAGTTTTATATGTATTACACTATATTTATTACAGTTATTTAATGTCAATGATATCACTTAAACAGGAAGTTCTGCATAGCCATTAGTGCTAAATTATCAGAATAAATATTTATTAGAGTATTATACAAGGAATCCTGATAAAGAAAAAATGCAATCTCATTGTAACAATACAGTATCAGTATTTTTCAAAATTATATAACAATTTCAATAATTTGACATAGAATAATTTGTTGCGGGTGTAGCTAGCTAAACAAGAGGTGCTTACCCTTCCGGAGCACCCGCCTTCACTTCACGTGTCTAACCTGACTTGTCAGTTCCAAAAATTTTAATTTGCTTCTGCATTGTGATTCGGACATGGATTAGTCGGTTTGTTTTTGGTTCTATATCATAATATATCATGTTTTGTTTGGTAGTGAGGAAGGAGTAGACTGAATAAAAAAAGCATGATTAAAGTTTCAAGGTAGCATAACTCCCTGACTTTTCCTTTATGTTGTAAATACCTTGACCTTGGAAAAAATTAAAAAGAATCCCTGGCTCATGGGAACCATGTAGTTTAACAGTGACCATGAATAGATGAACATCTCCAACCAACCCTGTTAAATTTTGACGACAGGGACGATGACCCCCCCCCCCCCCAAAAAAAAAGAAACCCAAAATAACAACCTACTTATCACAAAAAGGTCGCTCCTATAACGAGATCGGCCATAACTAATGCAAACAATTTGCCAAAAACTTAAAAAAGTAAGAAGTTATTTGCGGAAGAGAAGCAGTAGAGGAGAATACTAACAATAATGAAGCTGAAGCAAACGTTTGGTAACGACTACTGGTTAATATAATAAGTACTTGTATGTTATGAAATACGGGTATCTTTGTCTATGTTTTAAATGAAAACGGTGCATACTTCTAATCATTTTCTAATCTATTAATTTAGGAAAGAAATTCCACTTCCATATAGGTATATCAAATAAATATGTAAAATGTATACAAATATACATGTAGTTTATTGCATTAGGTATAAATACCAATGTTCGTGCCAAGTTTTGTTTTATATAAAGTTCGTAACTTCCTTGTGGAGTATTCATGCGTTATTTAGGGGTTTAAAAATTAACTCAGTAATAAAACGTTACACTTTCCCCGAGTCAATAACTACATCGCCGATGCATTGAGGCGTTGCAGAGTTTAAAGAATAAAAAAATAATTGTACCGAGTTGTCAGCTGAAAATGCATTTTGTGGTCCCATTAAACACTGATATTATCGAACAGAATAAGTTAGATTACAAAAAAAAAATAAATAAATAAATAAAAATAAAAATTAGACAGAACCTCTGTTGAGCCAAATTCCCCCGTCCCCAATATTTAATGTTTTCCCGCGATCTTTACCTTTCCGATATGACTTTGGTTTTAGGTCATTACACCTTTGGACCATAAAGATTATTTGTGTCAAATTTTATGAAAGTCACCCAAAGCAACCATGTCATGGCGCGGACACGGACATACATTGGAATTCATATACCCCCTCAAACTAGTTTGTGGTGTATAATAAATAAGATAACATTAAAAACAAATGGTAAATTTTGATTATGATATAATTCCCGATCTTTAGTATTTGTTTGAAAAACGACTCGGCAAAAAAATCACAGTTGCCTCCGATGTATATTTCAGATATAAAATATTTGCTGTGCAAATACTAATACTTAAGAAAGTATTAGTTAACGGTGTATAAAACATCTTGATTATAAAAAAACAAACCAGCCGAATCACAATCCAGAAGCAAAGTTAAAAATTTGGAACTGACAAGTAAGGTAAGACACGTAATAGAACTTCCACCAGGAAATTTAGGCGGGATGCTCCGGCAGGGTAAGCACCTCCTGTTTAGCTATTTCCACACGCCGCGTGTGTATTCAAATTGTGCGAAAGGAACATGGAACTATTGGACGTCAAATATATTCAGGGCAATCCTGGACACGGACACATCCAATTTATCTACATTACTGTGATTGCGGCAATAAAACTTTTTAGGGCCTGCCTAGGCTTGCAATATCCCCAAGTCAACATTTTATTTGCAACCTGCTTCGTTGTACAAAGTCCCCGTATTGGGAACAAGCTCTACCATAGCGTATTAATTGGGAAACAAATACACAATAAGTACGAGAAGCAGGTATATTGCTGCATAGAGAAGGAAAGGTGGCAATAGAAAAATTGAAGTCATCACGTTTGTCATAAAGTTTCAAATGTAGCTTTTCGTGGGCGCCATGATTCATGTATAAGTCAAAATATTAAGCAGAATTTGAGGAATCGATCGTATCTTTTATTTCAAGCTCACTATGATAGAGACATTCACATTGTCTCTAAATTTAGGATTGTTAAGAGACAGAACGTCATCTATAAATCTGTATGGTGAGTTGAATGATTTGGCGACAGTCTTCTTTCCAGATTCAGCAAGGTTCTGCATAAAAAAGAAAGAAATCAGCAAGCACAGTTTGCACCTATTGGTATACCGATTGTTTGCTTGAAAAATATATTATCAAACCTAACAAATCCGTTATCTTTGAAATACTCCAATATTTTGTTTATGGTATCTTCAGTATATTTTTGTTATGCATCCGTATGTTGCTTGACTAAATAACCAAAATCCCGATTCAGCATCAGATATTTGTATCTTGGCTTACCATTTTTGTAAAAAAAATGACAGTGAATAATTTCTTTAAGACGTTATTTCATTTAGAATGAGGGAAAGTGGTGTATAGTGTAGAAAAATCAAATGTATTTATACTTTTTACACGAGATAAAACACTAGAAGCAAGATGTTCAAGTAATTCTTTTAAATCTTTAAGAATCCACATTTAGTTTCCAGATGTAGAATATACTTTTTTTTGAATAAGACTGAAGAAAAATAGAACAATTTTTGTTACTAGTTGCGAAGAGGATTCCAGATGTAGAATATACTTTTTTCTGAATAAGACTGAAGAAAAATAGAACAATTTTTGTTACTAGTTGCGAAGAGGATTCCAGATGTTCTGAATAAGACTGAAGAAAAATAGAACAATTTTTGTTACTAGTTGTGAAGAGGAAACATGTTTTTTACGTAAAATATTACAACAAGATTCTAATTCAGATGAAAATGTCAGCACAAGAGAAATCATAACAGGTGCCACAAAAGCACAAACTATGCCAGGATCCAGTAACACAGAAAAAACCGGAAGGCAATCCAGTCCAAGGGCACTGCAGTTAGTCGTGGTAATGTTAGGACCATTTTAGTCGCTAGTTGCAACACAGAGCAAGGTATTTTCCCAACACGCCATCAAGAAGTTTCTGGTGATGATGAACAGAAGATTGTGAATCGATAACAAGCACAAACAGCTCAGCCCAGCACAATCCTACAATGGCTCATGATGATGAACAGACCGGGTCATTCTGACAAGAAAACGTTTTAACCATAGAAGAGTGCACATAGTTTGTTCAGGATTGCGTTATCGGATTTTTTGGTACAAGCCTTTACCAGGCAAGTTATCTTTAAATGCAGTCGACCTATCATCTAGATCTTGTATCTTCTTAACCCCCAGTAGTTACTGGGTAGCCAACATCAGCCATCAGTAAGATAAAAAATCAAAGATATAATTCTCTATAGAGTTTTCTTGTCGGGTTCTGTAAGGATAGGTCGTTTTCCAGGGGACACTGGCCCTCTCGGGTATCCTTCAAGATAATTTTTTCAAGAATGTGGTTCTTGGAACACAAAAACACAAATTTATAGCCCAGTCAATCTACAGTTGGACCGCAAATAATTGCAACAGAATATATTTTATTACTAATATACTCTAAAATACAGAAGACGATAAGTTAAAAACCTACCAAAGGGAAAGCAGTTGTCACTGAGGGGTTTAAATTGGTTATAGGATTTCCTATAGACCTCTTGTAAACCATGAGGATTTTTAGTCCCATTCCCATATGCGTTTTGCTATTTGAACAAAATATAAAGTAAAGGCACTGGAATTAACCAATTTTCCTATACACATTAAACATTTTTGAGGCTATTTTGAGTTAAATGATCAGCCCATGTTAATTCAGTTGCATTTTGTATTTAGTCTGTCATGATAATCTAATGTATCTAGTAAAGAAGTACAGAATACTCAGATTAATGAACTAGAAGTATAGAAAAATTATTTTTTTAACATGAGATATCCTTATTTTTATCATATGTGTGCTTAATAAAATATATCTGAGGTTAATTAATCATTTTTTCCTCATTATCCATGTTTTGCGTAAAGTCTTTTTTTAACAAAATATTTTTTTTCAAATTCCATGTACATATTGCATTTAAAATTGTCTTAAATGATTCATTTTTTGAATAGGTATCAATTTTTATCCGATTTCAAGGTTGTTCTTCATAACTAAAGAATACTTGAAGTTTTTGAAAATTTCTTGTGTAAAATTTAGGTTCACAATAGTTATCTCCCCTTTTTCTACAGAAAACGCTATTGACAACTTTAATTGGCAAAAAAAAAAAAAAAAAAAAAAAAAAAAACAATTTTAACTGAATTCAAATTAGCAGAATTCTGAAAACTTTCCCATAAAAATATTTTCTGTTGCTATTTGAGATTCGATCCTACTTTTACAGATTGGCTGGGCTATTAATGTTTGCAAATTTGCC
Organism: Anadara kagoshimensis; assembly: GCA_021292105.1. Taxonomy (NCBI): domain Eukaryota; kingdom Metazoa; phylum Mollusca; class Bivalvia; order Arcoida; family Arcidae; genus Anadara; species Anadara kagoshimensis. Next base: position 36,899,633 of record CM037859.1, read on the forward strand.
GAGTTATATACAATATCGTCAAAATAATAACGTTAAATTACTAATTTTAGTAAAATTTTCGCCCATGATTACGACTTTGAAGTTTTATACCGAAAAATCGAGCAAGGGGACAAATGTTACTCAACACCAAACCCAAATCTAAAACCTCTAAATTTGGAAGGAAGCCTGAATCCGTTACTAAAATTATGTATAAAAAAGAATATGAGAAGTCTCACAGTGAAACCTCCTTTTAGTGAATGTGCATTTTTCTTGAGACCAATTACTCATATTTGGCAGCAAGTCCTGATATGTTGGTGTCATGCAGCTGTTGTGGTATGCATTATAAGAAGTGAAAGCAACCATGGCTCCTAAGTGTGACACTTATGTTACATTTTGCTATTGCAATTTACAATATTTTTTGTATAACTGTAACAATTCTCTAAATATCAAGAAAAATCATAGGTATTTTTGTCAGATACAGGGCCAGATGGCGATAACACATAGAGACTGGTGTGATTTATTTGTGTATTCTATCAATGGTTCCTCTAAGGAAAGGGTTTATTTTGACAGTATTGTTATGATAAAGTTTTTTTTAATTTGAAATATTTTTTTAAAACATTTGTTGCTTCTGAAATATTGTCTTGGATATACAAAAATTGCAAGCAGAATCTAAGTGCTGAACCAATGGATGTGGAAGCCAATACTTATTTTTGCATTTTGTGTAACTGCCAGATTCAAGAGCAGGAAAACATTAAATCATTTGGTGAAAGAAGTATCTGTTATGACATGTGTGATAAATGGTATCACTTTAAATGTGTTAATATGACAAAAGGAACTTTGTTCAAGATCAGGGATTGGAATTGTCAAACTTGAAATCAAAATTTACTTCGACAGTGAAAGCATGGCTATATTATGTAACTAATTTATTGGTTAAATTGTGTTGACACCCCAGTCCAGAATTTTAACTGATATCAACATATTGCCAGTAAGTGTCACAGTAAGAGGCAAAATGGAAAAAATTGTGCCAAATTCTACAAAGACAAGGGGCCCAGTTGTTAATTTTTAGTGTTGATATGCGCAATCTAACTGGTCTAAATCAAACCGTTTTGCATGGAGGAGGTCGCTGGCCTCTCAAGGGGACATGGGTTAAATCCCATGCTTTTGAAGCTTGGAATGCGTTTTCTTTCTAATATTCTCTTCCAACTGTTGCAGTTCTGACCAAATTAAAATTAAATAACTCGCAGAGTAAGGTACTCACAAAACAAATGTAGCGGTAGCCGGTATGGATAGCTCAGTGATAGAGCACTCGTCCATAGTGGGGGAGATCCCAGGTTTGATCCCAGGTACGAACCCGCATTTTCCCCTCCTGTTACACGAAAATCATTATTTACCATATTTCCCTTCCTGTTACACGAAAATTATTATTTACCATATTTCCACAAACTTATTAGTGAAAATAATAAAATAGCCATTTTAAAAGTGTTTTTCACTAATTTGTAAAAATATAAACTTTTTGAAGATTTTCTCAAGACCAGATTAGTAGCCTGCGTAGACATGTGAAAAATTCAAAAGCACGTGTAAACGGATGAGGAACAAGGGTAACAAAACGTCTTTACACCGGATAGACTGTTTTTGTTAGCACTTCCGAAGCATCAAAAGAAATTTCAAGGTACCTGTGAATTTTGAAGTTTTTAAAAGCGAGAGACACTCAAAACGTATCATTCTTTTAAAGTAAAATGTGGGAAAACATTGAATTTTGCAATCTTGCAAGGAATATCAACCATAAGCACACTGACCTCTGCTAGTTTCCGAGCATTAGTAAGAAGCACCTTGAATATTTGTTCTGAGTAAGGTCAAAATTGTCTCGGAAACTTGGCGTAAAACAGTTCCGGGGACTGTTAAAAATTGTAATTTTGATAAAAATGGAATTTGTAGATGTGGCAACAAAGAGATTCTTAATTTTATTTACGTTAAACAACAAAACAAACAACAAACTTTTAATAAAAAAAGTATTCTTCTCACAGTAGCAACGGCTTGATCCAGTTTTTGAACTCATTATTAATAAGTCAATGGGGTTTGCCGCTGTACCACGTGATCAATACCTCTTAACGTTTGTGCGGAGCGTTTTGGAAAACATCAACGTCACGGATTCCCAGAATGATGTAGTTTTCGCGGGAAAACGTCATCTCATTTTATTCCATATCCATTAGAAATAAGTGTTCCGCGCAAACGTTAGAGGGCATCTCGTGGTACAGCGGCGAATTCCATTCTGAGGCACGTCATTTGAAAACCTGAGTTAATCACTTTTAATCAAAAACAAACATACTAATCCATTTCCGAATCACAATCCAGAAGCAAAGTAAAAACTTTGGAACTGAAAAGTTAGGTTAGACACGTGAACTTCCACCAGGGAAGTAAGGCCGGGTGCTCCGGAAGGGTAAGCACCTCCTGTTTAGCTAGCTACACCCGCCACGTGTGTAATAAAAATTGTGTGAAAGAAACATGTAACTATTGGTCGTCAAATATATTCAGGGCAATCCTGGACACGGACACATCCAATTTATCTACATTACTGTGATGGCGGCAATAAAACTTTTTGAGGGCCTGCCTAGGCTTGCAATATCCCCGAGTGAACATTTTATTTGCAACCTGCTTCGTTGTACAAAGTCCCCGTATTGGGAACAAGCTCTACCATAGCGTATTAATTGGGAAACAAATACACCATAAGAAGAAGAAGCAGGTATATTGCTGCATAGAGAAGGAAAGGTGGCAATAGAAAATTTGAAGTCATCACGTTTGTCGCAAAGTTTCAAATGTAGCTTTTCGTGGGCGCCATGATTCATGTATAAGTCAAAATATGAAGCAGAACTTGAGAAATCAATCGTATCTTTTATTTCAAGCTCACTATTATAGAGACATTCACATTGTCTGTAAATTCAGGATTGTTAAGAGACAGAACGTCATCTATAAATCTGTATGGTGAGTTGAATGATTTGGCGACAGTCTTCTTTCCAGATTCAGCAAGGTTCTGCATAAAAAAAAAGATATCAGCAAGCAATAGTGCACAGTTTGCACCTATTGGTGTACCGATTGTTTGCTGGAAAAATATATTATCAAACCTAACAAATCTGTTATCTTTGAAAAACTTCAATATTTTGGTATGAATCCGTATGTTGCTTGACTAAATAATCGGAATCCCGATTCAGCACCAGATATTTGTATCTTGGTTTACCATTTTTGTAAAAAATTACAGTGAATAATTTCTTTAAGACGTTATTTCATTTAGAATAAGGGATAGTGGTGTATAGTGTAGAAAAATCAAATGTATTTATACTTTTTACACGAGATAAAGCACTAGAAGCAAGATGTTCAAGTAATTCTTTTGAATTTTTGAAGAATCCACATTTAGTTGATGCCAGATAAAGAATATACTTTTTTCTGAATAAGACTGAAGAAAAATAGAACAATTTTTGTTACTAGTTGCGAAGAGGAAACATGTTCCTTACGTAAATTATCACAACCAGATTCTAATGCAAATGAAAATGTCAGCGCAAGAGAAATCACAACAGGTGCCACAAAAGCACAAACTATGCCAGGATCCAGTAACAGAGACAAAACCGGAAGGCAATCCAGTCCACGGGTACTGCAGTTAGTCGTGGTAATGTTAGGATCATTTTGGTTGCTAGTTGGAACACAGAGCAAGGTATTTTGCCAACACGCCATCAAGAGAAGTTTCTGGTGATGATGAACAGAAGATTGTGAATCGATAACAAGAACAAACAGCTCAGCCCAGAACACATTCCTACAATGGCTCATAATGATGATCAGACCGGGTCATTCTGACAAGAAAACGTTTCAACCATAGAAGAGTGCACATAGTTTGTTCAGGATTGCGTTATCGAATTTTTTGGTACAAGCCTTTACCAGGCAAGTTATCTTTAAATGCAGTCGACCTATCATCTAGATGTTGTATCTTCTTAACCCCCAGTAGTTACTGGGTAGCCAACATCAGCCATCAGTAAGATAAAAAAAATCAAAGATATAATTTTCTAGAGTTTTCTCGTCGGGTTCTGTAAAGGATAGGCCGTTTATCAGGGGACACTGGCCCTCTCGGGTATCCTTCAAGATAATTTTTTCAAGAGTGTGGTTCTTGGAACACAAAAACACAAATTTATAGCCCAGTCAATCTACAGTTGGACCGTAAATAATTGCAACAGAATATATTTTATTACTAATATACTCTAAAATACAGAAGACGATAAGTTAAAAACCTACCAAAGGGAAAGCAGTTGTCACTGAGGGGTTTAAATTGGTTATAGGATTTCCTATAGACCTCTTGTAAACCATGAGGATTTTTAGTCCCATTCCCATATGCGTTTTGCTATTTGAACAAAATATAAAGTAAAGGCACTGGAATTAACCAATTTTCCTATACACATTAAACATTTTTGAGGCTATTTTGAGTTAAATGATCAGCCTATGTTAATTCATTTGCATTTTGTATTTAGTCTGTCATGATAATCTAATGTATCTAGTAAAGAAGTAATAGAAGTACAGAATACTCAGATTAATGAACTAGAAGTATAGAAAAATTATGTTTTTAACATGAGATATCCTTATTTTTATCATATGTGTGCTTAATGAAATATATCTGAGGTTAATTAATTTTTTCCTCATTATCCATGTTTTGCGTAAAGTCTTTTTTAACAAAATATTTTTTTTCAAATTCCATGTACATATTGCATTTAAAATTGTCTTAAATGATTCATTTTTTGAATAGGTATCAATTTTTATCAGATTTCAAGGTTGTTCTTCATAACTAAAGAATACTTGAAGTTTTTGAAAATTTCTTGTGTAAAATTTAGGTTCACAATAGTTATCTCCCTTTTTCTACAGAAAACGCTATTGACAACTTTAATTGGCAAAAAAAAAAAAAAAAAAAAAAAAAAAAAAAACAAACAATTTTAACTGAATTCAAATTAGCAGAATTCTGAAACTTTCCCATAAAAATATTTTCTGTTGCTATTTGAGATTCGATCCTACTTTTTCATAGATTGGCTGGGCTATTAATGTTTGCAAATTTGCCGAGTTATATACAATATCGTCAAAATAATAACGTTAAATTACTAATTTTAGTAAAATTTTCGCACATGATTACGACTTTGAAATTTTATACCGAAAAATCGAGCAAGGGACAAATGTTACTCAACACCAACCCAAATCTAAAAGCCTCTAAATTTGGAAGGAAGCCTGAATCCGTTACTAAAATTATGTATAAAAAAGAATATGAGAAGTCTCACAGTGAAACCTTCTTTTAGTGAATGTGCATTTTTCTTGAGACCAATTACTCATATTTAGCAGCAAGTCCTGATATGTTGGTGTCATGTAGCTGTTGTGGTATGCATATAAGAAGTGAAAGCAACCATGGCTCCTAAGTGTGACACTTATGTTACATTTTGCTATTGCAATTTACAATATTTTTTTGTATAACTGTAACAATTCTCTAAATATCAAGAAAAATCATAGGTATTTTGTCAGATACAGGGCCAGATGGCGATAACACATAGAGACTGGTGTGATTTATTTGTGTATTCTATCAATGGTTCCTCTAAGGAAAGGGTTTATTTTGACAGTATTGTTATGATAAAGTTTTTTTTAATTTGAAATATTTTTTTAAAACATTTGTTGTCTTGGATATACAAAAATTGCAAGCAGAATCTAAGTGCTGAACCAATGGATGTGGAAGCCAATACTTATTTTTGCATTTTGTGTAACTGTCAGATTCAAGAGCAGGAAAACATTAAATCATTTGGTGAAAGAAGTATCTGTTATGACATGTGTGATAAATGGTATCACTTTAAATGTGTTAATATGACAAAAGGAACTTTGTTCAAGATCAGGGATTGGAATTGTCAAACTTGAAATCAAAATTTACTTCGACAGTGAAAGCATGGCTATATTATGTAACTAATTTATTGGTTAAATTGTGTTGACACCCCAGTCCAGAATTTTTACTGATATCAACATATTGCCAGTAAGTGTCACAGTAAGAGGCAAAATGGAAAAAATTGTGCCAAATTCTACAAAGACAAGGGCCCAGTTGTTAATTTTTAGTGTTGATATGCGCAATCTAACTGGTCTAAATCAAACCGTTTTGCATGGAGGAGGTCGCTGGCCTCTCAAGGGGACATGGGTTAAATCCCATGCTTTTGAAGCTTGGAATGCGTTTTCTTTCTAATATTCTCTTCCAACTGTTGCAGTTCTGACCAAATTAAAATTAAATAACTCGCAGAGTAAGGTACTCACAAAACAAATGTAGCGGTAGCCGGTATGGATAGCTCAGTGATAGAGCACTCGTCCATAGTGGGGGAGATCCCAGGTTTGATCCCAGGTACGAACCCGCATTTTCCCCTCCTGTTACACGAAAATCATTATTTACCATATTTCCCTTCCTGTTACACGAAAATTATTATTTACCATATTTCCACAAACTTATTAGTGAAAATAATAAAATAGCCATTTTAAAAGTGTTTTTCACTAATTTGTAAAAATATAAACTTTTTGAAGATTTTCTCAAGACCAGATTAGTAGCCTGCGTAGACATGTGAAAATTCAAAAGCACGTGTAAACGGATGAGGAACAAGGGTAACAAAACGTCTTTACACCGGATAGACTGTTTTTGTTAGCACTTCCGAAGCATCAAAGAAATTTCAAGGTACCTGTGAATTTTGAAGTTTTAAAGCGAGAGACACTCAAAACGTATCATTCTTTTAAAGTAAAATGTGGGAAAACATTGAATTTTGCAATCTTGCAAGGAATATCAACCATAAGCACACTGACCTCTGCTAGTTTCCGAGCATTAGTAAGAAGCACCTTGAATATTTGTTCTGAGTAAGGTCAAAATTGTCTCGGAAACTTGGCGTAAAACAGTTCCGGGGACTGTTAAAAATTGTAATTTTGATAAAAATGGAATTTGTAGATGTGGCAACAAAGAGATTCTTATTTTATTTACGTTAAACAAAAACAAAACAACAAACTTTTAATAAAAAAAGTATTCTTCTCACAGTAGCAACGGCTTGATCCAGTTTTTGAACTCATTATTAATAAGTCAATGGGGTTTGCCGCTGTACCACGTGATCAATACCTCTTAACGTTTGTGCGGAGCGTTTTGGAAAACATCAACGTCACGGATTCCCAGAATGATGTAGTTTTCGCGGGAAAACGTCATCTCATTTTATTCCATATCCATTAGAAATAAGTGTTCCGCGCAAACGTTAGAGGGCATCTCGTGGTACAGCGGCGAATTCCATTCTGAGGCACGTCATTTGAAAACCTGAGTTAATCACTTTTAATCAAAACAAACATACTAATCCATTTCCGAATCACAATCCAGAAGCAAGTAAAAACTTTGGAACTGAAAAGTTAGGTTAGACACGTGAACTTCCACCAGGGAAGTAAGGCCGGGTGCTCCGGAAGGGTAGCACCTCCTGTTTAGCTAGCTACACCCGCCACGTGTGTAAAAAAATTGTGTGAAAGAAACATGTAACTATTGGTCGTCAAATATATTCAGGGCAATCCTGGACACGGACACATCCAATTTATCTACATTACTGTGATGGCGGCAATAAAACTTTTGAGGGCCTGCCTAGGCTTGCAATATCCCCGAGTGAACATTTTATTTGCAACCTGCTTCGTTGTACAAAGTCCCCGTATTGGGAACAAGCTCTACCATAGCGTATTAATTGGGAAACAAATACACCATAAGAAGAAGAAGCAGGTATATTGCTGCATAGAGAAGGAAAGGTGGCAATAGAAAATTTGAAGTCATCACGTTTGTCGCAAAGTTTCAAATGTAGCTTTTCGTGGGCGCCATGATTCATGTATAAGTCAAAATATGAAGCAGAACTTGAGAAATCATCGTATCTTTTATTTCAAGCTCACTATTATAGAGACATTCACATTGTCTGTAAATTCAGGATTGTTAAGAGACAGAACGTCATCTATAAATCTGTATGGTGAGTTGAATGATTGGCGACAGTCTTCTTTCCAGATTCAGCAAGGTTCTGCATAAAAAAAAGATATCAGCAAGCAATAGTGCACAGTTTGCACCTATTGGTGTACCGATTGTTTGCTGGAAAAATATATTATCAAACCTAACAAATCTGTTATCTTTGAAAAACTCCAATATTTTGGTTATGAATCCGTATGTTGCTTGACTAAATAATCGGAATCCCGATTCAGCACCAGATATTTGTATCTTGGTTTACCATTTTTGTAAAAAATTACAGTGAATAATTTCTTTAAGACGTTATTTCATTTAGAATAAGGGATAGTGGTGTATAGTGTAGAAAAATCAAATGTATTTATACTTTTTACACGAGATAAAGCACTAGAAGCAAGATGTTCAAGTAATTCTTTTGAATTTTTGAAGAATCCACATTTAGTTGATGCCAGATAAAGAATATACTTTTTTCTGAATAAGACTGAAGAAAAATAGAACAATTTTTGTTACTAGTTGCGAAGAGGAAACATGTTCCTTACGTAAATTATCACAACCAGATTCTAATGCAAATGAAAATGTCAGCGCAAGAGAAATCACAACAGGTGCCACAAAAGCACAAACTATGCCAGGATCCAGTAACAGAGACAAAACCGGAAGGCAATCCAGTCCACGGGTACTGCAGTTAGTCGTGGTAATGTTAGGATCATTTTGGTTGCTAGTTGGAACACAGAGCAAGGTATTTTGCCAACACGCCATCAAGAGAAGTTTCTGGTGATGATGAACAGAAGATTGTGAATCGATAACAAGAACAAACAGCTCAGCCCAGAACACATTCCTACAATGGCTCATAATGATGATCAGACCGGGTCATTCTGACAAGAAAACGTTTCAACCATAGAAGAGTGCACATAGTTTGTTCAGGATTGCGTTATCGAATTTTTTGGTACAAGCCTTTACCAGGCAAGTTATCTTTAAATGCAGTCGACCTATCATCTAGATGTTGTATCTTCTTAACCCCCAGTAGTTACTGGGTAGCCAACATCAGCCATCAGTAAGATAAAAAAAATCAAAGATATAATTTTCTAGAGTTTTCTCGTCGGGTTCTGTAAAGGATAGGCCGTTTATCAGGGGACACTGGCCCTCTCGGGTATCCTTCAAGATAATTTTTTCAAGAGTGTGGTTCTTGGAACACAAAAACACAAATTTATAGCCCAGTCAATCTACAGTTGGACCGTAAATAATTGCAACAGAATATATTTTATTACTAATATACTCTAAATACAGAAGACGATAAGTTAAAAACCTACCAAAGGGAAAGCAGTTGTCACTGAGGGGTTTAAATTGGTTATAGGATTTCCTATAGACCTCTTGTAAACCATGAGGATTTTTAGTCCCATTCCCATATGCGTTTTGCTATTTGAACAAAATATAAAGTAAAGGCACTGGAATTAACCAATTTTCCTATACACATTAAACATTTTTGAGGCTATTTTGAGTTAAATGATCAGCCTATGTTAATTCATTTGCATTTTGTATTTAGTCTGTCATGATAATCTAATGTATCTAGTAAAGAAGTAATAGAAGTCAGAATACTCAGATTAATGAACTAGAAGTATAGAAAAATTATGTTTTTAACATGAGATATCCTTATTTTTATCATATGTGTGCTTAATGAAATATATCTGAGGTTAATTAATCATTTTTCCTCATTATCCATGTTTTGCGTAAAGTCTTTTTTTAACAAAATTTTTTTTTTCAAATTCCATGTACATATTGCATTTAAAATTGTCTTAAATGATTCATTTTTTGAATAGGTATCAATTTTTATCAGATTTCAAGGTTGTTCTTCATAACTAAAGAATACTTGAAGTTTTTGAAAATTTCTTGTGTAAAATTTAGGTTCACAATAGTTATCTCCCCTTTTTCTACAGAAAACGCTATTGACAACTTTAATTGGCAAAAAAAAAAAAAAAAAAAAAAACAAAAAAAAACAAACAATTTTAACTGAATTCAAATTAGCAGAATTCTGAAAACTTTCCCATAAAAATATTTTCTGTTGCTATTTGAGATTCGATCCTACTTTTTCATAGATTGGCTGGCTATTAATGTTTGCAAATTTGCCGAGTTATATACAATATCGTCAAAATAATAACGTTAAATTACTAATTTTAGTAAAATTTTCGCACATGATTACGACTTTGAAATTTTATACCGAAAAATCGAGCAAGGGGACAAATGTTACTAACACCAAACCCAAATCTAAAAGCCTCTAAATTTGGAAGGAAGCCTGAATCCGTTACTAAATTATGTATAAAAAAGAATATGAGAAGTCTCACAGTGAAACCTTCTTTTAGTGAATGTGCATTTTTCTTGAGACCAATTACTCATATTAGCAGCAAGTCCTGATATGTTGGTGTCATGTAGCTGTTGTGGTATGCATTATAAGAAGTGAAAGCAACCATGGCTCCTAAGTGTGACACTTATGTTACATTTTGTGCTATTGCAATTTACAATATTTTTTTGTATAACTGTAACAATTCTCTAAATATCAAGAAAAATCATAGGTATTTTTGTCAGATACAGGGCCAGATGGCGATAACACATAGAGACTGGTGTGATTTATTTGTGTATTCTATCAATGGTTCCTCTAAGGAAAGGGTTTATTTTGACAGTATTGTTATGATAAAGTTTTTTTTAATTTGAAATATTTTTTTAAAACATTTGTTGCTTCTGAAATATGTCTTGGATATACAAAAGTTGCAAGCAGAATCTAAGTGCTGAACCAATGGATGTGGAAGCCAATACTTATTTTTGCATTTTTGTGTAACTGTCAGATTCAAGAGCAGGAAAACATTAAATCATTTGGTGAAAGAAGTATCTGTTATGACATGTGTGATAAATGGTATCACTTTAAATGTGTTAATATGACAAAAGGAACTTTGTTCAAGATCAGGGATTGGAATTGTCAAACTTGAAATCAAATTTACTTCGACAGTCGAAAGCATGGCTATATTATGTAACTAATTTATTGGTTAATTGTGTTGACACCCCAGTCCAGAATTTTTTTACTGATATCAACATATTGCCAGTAAGTGTCACAGTAAGAGGCAAAATGGAAAAAATTTGCCAAATTCTACAAAGACAAGGGCCCAGTTGTTAATTTTTAGTGTTGATATGCGCAATCTAACTGGTCTAAATCAAACCGTTTTGCATGGAGGAGGTCGCTGGCCTCTCAAGGGGACATGGGTTAAATCCATGCTTTTGAAGCTTGGAATGCGTTTTCTTTCTAATATCTCTTCCAACTGTTGCAGTTCTGACCAAATTAAAATTAAATAACTCGCAGAGTAAGGTACTCACAAAACAAATGTAGCGGTAGCCGGTATGGATAGCTCAGTGATAGAGCATCGTCCATAGTGGGGGAGATCCCAGGTTTGATCCCAGGTACGAACCCGCATTTTCCCCTCCTGTTACACGAAAATCATTATTTACCATATTTCCCTTCCTGTTACACGAAAATTATTATTTACCATATTTCCACAAACTTATTAGTGAAAATAATAAAATAGCCATTTTAAAAGTGTTTTTTCACTAATTTGTAAAAATATAAACTTTTTGAAGATTTTCTCAAGACCAGATTAGTAGCCTGCGTAGACATGTGAAAAATTCAAAAGCACGTGTAAACGGATGAGGAACAAGGGTAACAAAACGTCTTTACACCGGGATAGACTGTTTTTGTTAGCACTTCCGAAGCATCAAAAGAAATTTCAAGGTACCTGTGAATTTTGAAGTTTTAAAGCGAGAGACACTCACAAACGTAATCATTCTTTTAAAGTAAAATGTGGGAAAACTTGAATTTTGCAATCTTGCAAGGAATATCAACCATAAGCACACTACCTCTGCTAGTTTTCCGAGCATTAGTAAGAAGCACCTTGAATATTTTTCTGAGTAAGGTCAAATTGTCTCGAAACTTGGCGTAAAACAGTTCCGGGGACTGTTAAAAATTGTAATTTTGATAAAAAATGGAATTTGTAGATGGGCAACAAAGAGATTCTTAATTTTATTTACGTTAAACAAAAAACAAACAACAAACTTTTATAAAAAAGTATTCTTCTCACAGTAGCAACGGCTTGATCCAGTTTTTGAACATTTATTAATAAGTCAATGGGGTTTGCCGCTGTACCACTGATCAATACCTCTTACGTTTGTGCGGAGCGTTTTGGAAAACAAGCACGTCACGGATTCCAGAATGAGTAGTTTTTCGCGGAAAACGTCATCTCATTTTATTCCATATCCATTAGAAATAAGTGTTCCGCGCAACGTTAGAGGGCATCTCGTGTACAGCGGCGAATTCCATTCTGAGGCACGTCATTTGAAAACCTGAGTTAATCCTTTTAATCAAAAACAAACATACTAATCCATTTCCGAATCACAATCCAGAAGCAAAGTAAAAACTTTGGAACTGAAAAGTTAGGTTAGACACGTGAACTCCACCAGGGAAGTAAGGCCGGGTGCTCCGGAAGGGTAAGCACCTCTGTTTAGCTAGCTACACCCGCCACGTGTAATAAAAATTGTGTGAAAGAAACATGTACTATTGGTCGTCAATATATTCAGGGCAATCCTGGACACGGACACATCCAATTTATCTACATTCTGTGATGGCGGCAATAAAACTTTTTGAGGGCCTGCCTAGGCTTGCAATATCCCGAGTGAACATTTTATTTGCAACCTGCTGCTCGTTGTACAAAGTCCCGTATTGGGAACAAGCTCTACCCTAGCGTATTAATTGGGACAAAATACACCATTAAGAAGAAGAAGCAGGTATATTGCTGCATAGAGAAGGAAAGGTGGCAATAGAAATTTGAAGTCATCACGTTTGTCGCAAAGTTTCAAATGTAGCTTTTTCGTGGCGCCATGATTCATGTATAAGTCAAAATATGAAGCAGAACTTGAGAAATCAATCGTATCTTTTATTTCAAGCTCACTATTATAGAGACATTCACATTGTCTGTAAATTCAGGATTGTTAAGAGACAGAACGTCATCTCTATAAATCTGTATGGTGAGTTGAATGATTTGGCGACAGTCTTCTTTCCAGATTCAGCAAGGTTCTGCATAAAAAAAAGATATCACAAGCAATAGTGCACAGTTTGCACCTTTGGTGTACCGATTGTTGCTGGAAAATATATTATCAAACTAACAAATCTGTATCTTTGAAAAAACTCCAATATTTTGGTTATGAATCCGTATGTTGCTTGACTAAATAATCGAATCCCGATTCAGCACCAGATTTTGTATCTTGTTTACCATTTTTGTAAAAAATTACAGTGAATAATTTCTTTAAGACGTTTTTCATTTAGAATAAGGGGATAGTGGTGTATAGTGTAGAAAAATCAAATGTATTTATACTTTTTACACGAGATAAAGCACTAGAAGCAAGATGTTCAAGTAATTCTTTTGAATTTTTGAAGATCCCACATTTAGTTGATGCCAGATAAAGAATATACTTTTTCCTGAATAAACTGAAGAAAAATAGAACAATTTTTTTACTAGTTGCGAAGAGGAAACATGTTCCTTACGTAAATTATCACAACCAGATTCTAATGCAAATGAAAATGTCAGCGCAAGAGAAATCACAACAGGTGCCACAAAAGCACAAACTATGCCAGGATCCAGTAACAGAGACAAAACCGGAAGGCAATCCAGTCCACGGGTACTGCAGTTAGTCGTGGTAATGTTAGGATCATTTTGGTTGCTAGTTGGAACACAGAGCAAGGTATTTTGCCAACACGCCATCAAGAGAAGTTTCTGGTGATGATGAACAGAAGATTGTGAATCGATAACAAGAACAAACAGCTCAGCCCAGAACACATTCCTACAATGGCTCATAATGATCAGACCGGGTCATTCTGACAAGAAAACGTTTCAACCATAGAAGAGTGCACATAGTTTGTTCAGGATTGCGTTATCGAATTTTTTGGTACAAGCCTTTACCAGGCAAGTTATCTTTAAATGCAGTCGACCTATCATCTAGATGTTGTATCTTCTTAACCCCCAGTAGTTACTGGGTAGCCAACATCAGCCATCAGTAAGATAAAAAAAATCAAAGATATAATTTTCTAGAGTTTTCTCGTCGGGTTCTGTAAAGGATAGGCCGTTTATCAGGGGACACTGGCCCTCTCGGGTATCCTTCAAGATAATTTTTTCAAGAGTGTGGTTCTTGGAACACAAAAACACAAATTTATAGCCCAGTCAATCTACAGTTGGACCGTAAATAATTGCAACAGAATATATTTTATTACTAATATACTCTAAAATACAGAAGACGATAAGTTAAAAACCTACCAAAGGGAAAGCAGTTGTCACTGAGGGGTTTAAATTGGTTATAGGATTTCCTATAGACCTCTTGTAAACCATGAGGATTTTTAGTCCCATTCCCATATGCGTTTTGCTATTTGAACAAAATATAAAGTAAAGGCACTGGAATTAACCAATTTTCCTATACACATTAAACATTTTTGAGGCTATTTTGAGTTAAATGATCAGCCTATGTTAATTCATTTGCATTTTGTATTTAGTCTGTCATGATAATCTAATGTATCTAGTAAAGAAGTAATAGAAGTACAGAATACTCAGATTAATGAACTAGAAGTATAGAAAAATTATGTTTTTAACATGAGATATCCTTATTTTATCATATGTGTGCTTAATGAAATATATCTGAGGTTAATTAATCATTTTTTCCTCATTATCCATGTTTTGCGTAAAGTCTTTTTTTAACAAAATATTTTTTTTCAAATTCCATGTACATATTGCATTTAAAATTGTCTTAAATGATTCATTTTTTGAATAGGTATCAATTTTTATCAGATTTCAAGGTTGTTCTTCATAACTAAAGAATACTTGAAGTTTTTGAAAATTTCTTGTGTAAAATTTAGGTTCACAATAGTTATCTCCCCTTTTTCTACAGAAAACGCTATTGACAACTTTAATTGGCAAAAAAAAAAAAAAAAAAAAAAAAAAAAAAAACAATTTTAACTGAATTCAAATTAGCAGAATTCTGAAAACTTTCCCATAAAAATATTTTCTGTTGCTATTTGAGATTCGATCCTACTTTTTCATAGATTGGCTGGGCTATTAATGTTTGCAAATTTGCCGAGTTATATACAATATCGTCAAAATAATAACGTTAAATTACTAATTTTAGTAAAATTTTCGCACATGATTACGACTTTGAAATTTTATACCGAAAAATCGAGCAAGGGGACAAATGTTACTCAACACCAAACCCAAATCTAAAAGCCTCTAAATTTGGAAGGAAGCCTGAATCCGTTACTAAAATTATGTATAAAAAAGAATATGAGAAGTCTCACAGTGAAACCTCCTTTTAGTGAATGTGCATTTTTCTTGAGACCAATTACTCATATTTAGCAGCAAGTCCTGATATGTTGGTGTCATGTAGCTGTTGTGGTATGCATTATAAGAAGTGAAAGCAACCATGGCTCCTAAGTGTGACACTTATGTTACATTTTGCTATTGCAATTTACAATATTTTTTTGTATAACTGTAACAATTCTCTAAATATCAAGAAAAATCATAGGTATTTTTGTCAGATACAGGGCCAGATGGCGATAACACATAGAGACTGGTGTGATTTATTTGTGTATTCTATCAATGGTTCCTCTAAGGAAAGGGTTTATTTTGACAGTATTGTTATGATAAAGTTTTTTTTAATTTGAAATATTTTTTTAAAACATTTGTTGCTTCTGAAATATTGTCTTGGATATACAAAAATTGCAAGCAGAATCTAAGTGCTGAACCAATGGATGTGGAAGCCAATACTTATTTTTGCATTTTGTGTAACTGTCAGATTCAAGAGCAGGAAAACATTAAATCATTTGGTGAAAGAAGTATCTGTTATGACATGTGTGATAAATGGTATCACTTTAAATGTGTTAATATGACAAAAGGAACTTTGTTCAAGATCAGGGATTGGAATTGTCAAACTTGAAATCAAAATTTACTTCGACAGTGAAAGCATGGCTATATTATGTAACTAATTTATTGGTTAAATTGTGTTGACACCCCAGTCCAGAATTTTTACTGATATCAACATATTGCCAGTAAGTGTCACAGTAAGAGGCAAAATGGAAAAAATTGTGCCAAATTCTACAAAGACAAGGGCCCAGTTGTTAATTTTTAGTGTTGATATGCGCAATCTAACTGGTCTAAATCAAACCGTTTTGCATGGAGGAGGTCGCTGGCCTCTCAAGGGGACATGGTTAAATCCCATGCTTTTGAAGCTTGGAATGCGTTTTTCTTTCTAATATTCTCTTCCAACTGTTGCAGTTCTGACCAAATTAAAATTAAATAACTCGCAGAGTAAGGTACTCACAAAACAAATGTAGCGGTAGCCGGTATGGATAGCTCAGTGATAGAGCACTCGTCCATAGTGGGGGAGATCCCGGTTTGATCCCAGGTACGAACCCGCATTTTCCCCTCCTGTTACACGAAAATCATTATTTACCATATTTCCCTTCCTGTTACACGAAATTATTATTTACCATATTTCCACAAACTTATTAGTGAAATAATAAAATAGCCATTTTAAAAGTGTTTTTCACTAATTTGTAAAAATATAAACTTTTTGAAGATTTTCTCAAGACCAGATTAGTAGCCTGCGTAGACATGTGAAAAATTCAAAAGCACGTGTAAACGGATGAGAACAAGGGTAACAAAACGTCTTTACACCGGATAGACTGTTTTTGTTAGCACTTCCGAAGCATCAAAAGAAATTTCAAGGTACCTGTGAATTTTGAAGTTTTAAAGCGAGAGACACTCAAAACGTATCATTCTTTTAAGTAAAATGTGGGAAACATTGAATTTTGCAATCTTGCAAGGAATATCAACCATAAGCACACTGACCTCTGCTAGTTTCCGAGCATTAGTAAGAAGCCTTGAATATTTGTTCTGAGTAAGGTCAAATTGTCTCGGAAACTTGGCGTAAAACAGTTCCGGGACTGTTAAAAATTGTAATTTTGATAAAAAATGGAATTTGTAGATGTGGCAACAAGAGATTCTTAATTTTATTTACGTTTAAACAACAAAACAAACAACAAACTTTTAATAAAAAAGTATTCTTCTCACAGTAGCAACGCTTGATCCAGTTTTTTGAACTCATTATTAATAAGTCAATGGGGTTTGCCGCTGTACCACGTGATCAATACCTCTTAACGTTTGTGCGGAGCGTTTTGGAAAACATCAACGTCACGGATTCCCAGAATGATGTAGTTTTCGCGGGAAAACGTCATCTCATTTTATTCCATATCCATTAGAAATAAGTGTTCCGCGCAAACGTTAGAGGGCATCTCGTGGTACAGCGGCGAATTCCATTCTGAGGCACGTCATTTGAAAACCTGAGTTAATCACTTTTAATCAAAACAAACATACTAATCCATTCCGAATCACAATCCAGAAGCAAAGTAAAAACTTGGAACTGAAAAGTTAGGTTAGACACGTGAACTTCCACCAGGGAATAAGGCCGGGTGCTCCGGAAGGGTAAGCACCTCTGTTTAGCTAGCTACACCCGCCACGTGTGTAATAAAAATTGTGTGAAAGAAACATGTAACTATTGGTCGTCAAATATTCAGGGCAATCCTGGACACGGACACATCCAATTTATCTACATTACTGTGATGGCGGCAATAAAACTTTTTGAGGGCCTGCCTAGGCTTGCAATATCCCCGAGTGAACATTTTATTTGCAACCTGCTTCGTTGTACAAAGTCCCCGTATTGGGAACAAGCTCTACCATAGCGTATTAATTGGAAACAAATACACCATAAGAAGAAGAAGCAGGTATATTGCTGCATAGAGAAGGAAAGGTGGCAATAGAAAATTTGAAGTCATCACGTTTGTCGCAAAGTTTCAAATGTAGCTTTTCGTGGGCGCCATGATTCATGTATAAGTCAAAATATGAAGCAGAACTTGAGAAATCAATCGTATCTTTTATTCAAGCTCACTATTATAGAGACATTCACATTGTCTGTAAATTCAGGATTGTTAAGAGACAGAACGTCATCTATAAATCTGTATGGTGAGTTGAATGATTTGGCGACAGTCTTCTTTCCAGATTCAGCAAGGTTCTGCATAAAAAAAAAGATATCAGCAAGCAATAGTGCACAGTTTGCACCTATTGGTGTACCGATTGTTTGCTGGAAAAATATATTATCAAACCTAACAAATCTGTTATCTTTGAAAAACTCCAATATTTTGGTATGAATCCGTATGTTGCTTGACTAATAATCGGAATCCCGATTCAGCACCAGATATTTGTATCTTGGTTTACCATTTTTGTAAAAAATTACAGTGAATAATTTCTTTAAGACGTTATTTCATTTAGAATAAGGGATAGTGGTGTATAGTGTAGAAAAATCAATGTATTTATACTTTTTACACGAGATAAAGCACTAGAAGCAAGATGTTCAAGTAATTCTTTTGAATTTTTGAAGAATCCACATTTAGTTGATGCCAGATAAAGAATATACTTTTTCTGAATAAGACTGAAGAAAAATAGAACATTTTTGTTACTAGTTGCGAAGAGGAAACATGTTCCTTACGTAAATTATCACAACCAGATTCTAATGCAAATGAAAATGTCAGCGCAAGAGAAATCACAACAGGTGCCACAAAAGCACAAACTATGCCAGGATCCAGTAACAGAGACAAAACCGGAAGGCAATCCAGTCCACGGGTACTGCAGTTAGTCGTGGTAATGTTAGGATCATTTTGGTTGCTAGTTGGAACACAGAGCAAGGTATTTTGCCAACACGCCATCAAGAAGTTTCTGGTGATGATGAACAGAAGATTGTGAATCGATAACAAGAACAAACAGCTCAGCCCAGACACATTCCTACAATGGCTCATAATGATGATCAGACCGGGTCATTCTGACAAGAAAACGTTTCAACCATAGAAGAGTGCACATAGTTTGTTCAGGATTGCGTTATCGAATTTTTTGGTACAAGCCTTTACCGGCAAGTTATCTTTAAATGCAGTCGACCTATCATCTAGATGTTGTATCTTCTTAACCCCCAGTAGTTACTGGGTAGCCAACATCAGCCATCAGTAAGATAAAAAAAATCAAAGATATAATTTTCTAGAGTTTTCTCGTCGGGTTCTGTAAAGGATAGGCCGTTTATCAGGGGACACTGGCCCTCTCGGGTATCCTTCAAGATAATTTTTTCAAGAGTGTGGTTCTTGGAACACAAAAACACAAATTTATAGCCCAGTCAATCTACAGTTGGACCGTAAATAATTGCAACAGAATATATTTTATTACTAATATACTCTAAAATACAGAAGACGATAAGTTAAAAACCTACCAAAGGGAAAGCATTGTCACTGAGGGGTTTAAATTGGTTATAGGATTTCCTATAGACCTCTTGTAAACCATGAGGATTTTTAGTCCCATTCCCATATGCGTTTTGCTATTTGAACAAAATATAAAGTAAAGGCACTGGAATTAACCAATTTTCCTATACACATTAAACATTTTTGAGGCTATTTTGAGTTAAATGATCAGCCTATGTTAATTCATTTGCATTTTGTATTTAGTCTGTCATGATAATCTAATGTATCTAGTAAAGAAGTAATAGAAGTACAGAATACTCAGATTAATGAACTAGAAGTATAGAAAAATTAGTTTTTAACATGAGATATCCTTATTTTTATCATATGTGTGCTTAATGAAATATATCTGAGGTTAATTAATCATTTTTTCCTCATTATCCATGTTTTGCGTAAAGTCTTTTTTTAACAAAATATTTTTTCAAATTCCATGTACATATTGCATTTAAAATTGTCTTAAATGATTCATTTTTTGAATAGGTATCAATTTTTATCAGATTTCAAGGTTGTTCTTCATAACTAAAGAATACTTGAAGTTTTTGAAAATTTCTTGTGTAAAATTTAGGTTCACAATAGTTTCTCCCCTTTTTCTACAGAAAACGCTATTGACAACTTTAATTGGCAAAAAAAAAAAAAAAAAAAAAAAAAAACAAACATTTTAACTGAATTCAAATTAGCAGAATTCTGAAAACTTTCCCATAAAAATATTTTCTGTTGCTATTTGAGATTCGATCCTACTTTTTCATAGATTGGCTGGGCTATTAATGTTTGCAAATTTGCCGAGTTATATACAATATCGTCAAAATAATAACGTTAAATTACTAATTTTAGTAAAATTTTCGCACATGATTACGACTTTGAAATTTTATACCGAAAAATCGAGCAAGGGGACAAATGTTACTCAACACCAAACCCAAATCTAAAAGCCTCTAAATTTGGAAGGAAGCCTGAATCCGTTACTAAAATTATGTATAAAAAAGAATATGAGAAGTCTCACAGTGAAACCTCCTTTTAGTGAATGTGCATTTTTCTTGAGACCAATTACTCATATTTAGCAGCAAGTCCTGATATGTTTGGTGTCATGTAGCTGTTGTGGTATGCATTATAAGAAGTGAAAGCAACCATGGCTCCTAAGTGTGACACTTATGTTACATTTTGCTATTGCAATTTACAATATTTTTTTGTATAACTGTAACAATTCTCTAAATATCAAGAAAATCATAGGTATTTTTGTCAGATACAGGGCCAGATGGCGATAACACATAGAGACTGGTGTGATTTATTTGTGTATTCTATCAATGGTTCCTCTAAGGAAAGGGTTTATTTTGACAGTATTGTTATGATAAAGTTTTTTTTAATTTGAAATATTTTTTTAAAACATTTGTTGCTTCTGAAATATTGTCTTGGATATACAAAAATTGCAAGCAGAATCTAAGTGCTGAACCAATGGATGTGGAAGCCAATACTTATTTTTGCATTTTGTGTAACTGTCAGATTCAGAGCAGGAAAACATTAAATCATTTGGTGAAAGAAGTATCTGTTATGACATGTGTGATAAATGGTATCACTTTAAATGTGTTAATATGACAAAAGGAACTTTGTTCAAGATCAGGGATTGGAATTGTCAAACTTGAAATCAAAATTTACTTCGACAGTGAAAGCATGGCTATATTATGTAACTAATTTATTGGTTAAATTGTGTTGACACCCCAGTCCAGAATTTTTACTGATATCAACATATTGCCAGTAAGTGTCACAGTAAGAGGCAAAATGGAAAAAATTGTGCCAAATTCTACAAAGACAAGGGCCCAGTTGTTAATTTTTAGTGTTGATATGCGCAATCTAACTGGTCTAAATCAAACCGTTTTGCATGGAGGAGGTCGCTGGCCTCTCAAGGGGACATGGGTTAAATCCCATGCTTTTGAAGCTTGGAATGCGTTTTCTTTCTAATATTCTCTTCCAACTGTTGCAGTTCTGACCAAATTAAAATTAAATAACTCGCAGAGTAAGGTACTCACAAAACAATGTAGCGGTAGCCGGTATGGATAGCTCAGTGATAGAGCACTCGTCCATAGTGGGGGAGATCCCAGGTTTGATCCCAGGTACGAACCCGCATTTTCCCCTCCTGTTACACGAAAATCATTATTTACCATATTTCCCTTCCTGTTACACGAAAATTATTATTTACCATATTTCCACAAACTTATTAGTGAAAATAATAAAATAGCCATTTTAAAAGTGTTTTTCACTAATTTGTAAAATATAACTTTTGAAGATTTTCTCAAGACCAGATTAGTAGCCTGCGTAGACATGTGAAAAATTCAAAAGCACGTGTAAACGGATGAGGAACAAGGGTAACAAAACGTCTTTACACCGGATAGACTGTTTTTGTTAGCACTTCCGAAGCATCAAAAGAAATTTCAAGGTACCTGTGAATTTTGAAGTTTTAAAGCGAGAGACACTCAAAACGTATCATTCTTTTAAAGTAAAATGTGGGGTAACATTGAATTTTGCAATCTTGCAAGGAATATCAACCATAAGCACACTGACCTCTGCTAGTTTCCGAGCATTAGTAAGAAGCACCTTGAATATTTGTTCTGAGTAAGGTCAAAATTGTCTCGGAAACTTGGCGTAAAACAGTTCCGGGGACTGTTAAAAATTGTAATTTTGATAAAAATGGAATTTGTAGATGTGGCAACAAAGAGATTCTTAATTTTATTTACGTTAAACAACAAAACAAACAACAACTTTTAATAAAAAAGTATTCTTCTCACAGTAGCAACGGCTTGATCCAGTTTTTGAACTCATTATTAATAAGTCAATGGGGTTTGCCGCTGTACCACGTGATCAATACCTCTTAACGTTTGTGCGGAGCGTTTTGGAAAACATCAACGTCACGGATTCCCAGAATGTAGTTTTCGCGGGAAAACGTCATCTCATTTTATTCCATATCCATTAGAAATAAGTGTTCCGCGCAAACGTTAGAGGGCATCTCGTGGTACAGCGGCGAATTCCATTCTGAGGCACGTCATTTGAAAACCTGAGTTAATCACTTTTAATCAAAAACAACATACTAATCCATTTCCGAATCACAATCCAGAAGCAAAGTAAAAACTTTGGAACTGAAAAGTTAGGTTAGACACGTGAACTTCCACCAGGGAAGTAAGGCCGGGTGCTCCGGAAGGGTAAGCACCTCCTGTTTAGCTAGCTACACCCGCCACGTGTGTAATAAAAATTGTGTGAAAGAAACATGTAACTATTGGTCGTCAAATATATTCAGGGCAATCCTGGACACGGACACATCCAATTATCTACATTACTGTGATGGCGGCAATAAAACTTTTTGAGGGCCTGCCTAGGCTTGCAATATCCCCGAGTGAACATTTTATTTGCAACCTGCTTCGTTGTACAAAGTCCCCGTATTGGGAACAAGCTCTACCATAGCGTATTAATTGGGAAACAAATACACCATAAGAAGAAGAAGCAGGTATATTGCTGCATAGAGAAGGAAAGGTGGCAATAGAAAATTTGAAGTCATCACGTTTGTCGCAAAGTTTCAAATGTAGCTTTTCGTGGGCGCCATGATTCATGTATAAGTCAAAATATGAAGCAGAACTTGAGAAATCAATCGTATCTTTTATTTCAAGCTCACTATTATAGAGACATTCACATTGTCTGTAAATTCAGGATTGTTAAGAGACAGAACGTCATCTATAAATCTGTATGGTGAGTTGAATGATTTGGCGACAGTCTTCTTTCCAGATTCAGCAAGGTTCTGCATAAAAAAAAAGATATCAGCAAGCATAGTGCACAGTTTGCACCTATTGGTGTACCGATTGTTTGCTGGAAAAATATATTATCAAACCTAACAATCTGTTATCTTTGAAAAACTCCAATATTTTGGTTATGAATCCGTATGTTGCTTGACTAAATAATCGGAATCCCGATTCAGCACCAGATATTTGTATCTTGGTTTACCATTTTTGTAAAAAATTACAGTGAATAATTTCTTTAAGACGTTATTTCATTTAGAATAAGGGATAGTGGTGTATAGTGTAGAAAAATCAAATGTATTTATACTTTTTACACGAGATAAAGCACTAGAAGCAAGATGTTCAAGTAATTCTTTTGAATTTTTGAAGAATCCACATTTAGTTGATGCCAGATAAAGATATACTTTTTTCTGAATAAGACTGAAGAAAAATAGAACAATTTTTGTTACTAGTTGCGAAGAGGAAACATGTTCCTTACGTAAATTATCACAACCAGATTCTAATGCAAATGAAAATGTCAGCGCAAGAGA
The DNA here is from genome assembly GCA_021292105.1 of Anadara kagoshimensis. Classification (NCBI taxonomy): domain Eukaryota; kingdom Metazoa; phylum Mollusca; class Bivalvia; order Arcoida; family Arcidae; genus Anadara; species Anadara kagoshimensis. Next base: position 36,923,321 of record CM037859.1, read on the forward strand.
AATCACAACAGGTGCCACAAAAGCACAAACTATGCCAGGATCCAGTAACAGAGACAAAACCGGAAGGCAATCCAGTCCACGGGTACTGCAGTTAGTCGTGGTAATGTTAGGATCATTTTGGTTGCTAGTTGGAACACAGAGCAAGGTATTTTGCCAACACGCCATCAAGAGTTTCTGGTGATGATGAACAGAAGATTGTGAATCGATAACAAGAACAAACAGCTCAGCCCAGAACACATTCCTACAATGGCTCATAATGATGATCAGCCGGGTCATTCTGACAAGAAAACGTTTCAACCATAGAAGAGTGCACATAGTTTGTTCAGGATTGCGTTATCGAATTTTTTGGTACAAGCCTTTACCAGGGCAAGTTATCTTTAAATGCAGTCGACCTATCATCTAGATGTTGTATCTTCTTAACCCCCAGTAGTTACTGGGTAGCCAACATCAGCCATCAGTAAGATAAAAAAAATCAAAGATATAATTTTCTAGAGTTTTCTCGTCGGGTTCTGTAAAGGATAGGCCGTTTATCAGGGGACACTGGCCCTCTCGGGTATCCTTCAAGATAATTTTTTCAAGAGTGTGGTTCTTGGAACACAAAACACAAATTTTAGCCCAGTCAATCTACAGTTGGACCGTAAATAATTGCAACAGAATATATTTTATTACTAATATACTCTAAAATACAGAAGACGATAAGTTAAAAACCTACCAAAGGGAAAGCAGTTGTCACTGAGGGTTTAAATTGGTTATAGGATTTCCTATAGACCTCTTGTAAACCATGAGGATTTTTAGTCCCATTCCCATATGCGTTTTGCTATTTGAACAAAATATAAGTAAAGGCACTGGAATTAACCAATTTTCCTATACACATTAAACATTTTTGAGGCTATTTTGAGTTAAATGATCAGCCTATGTTAATTCATTTGCATTTTGTATTTAGTCTGTCATGATAATCTAATGTATCTAGTAAAGAAGTAATAGAAGTACAGAATACTCAGATTAATGAACTAGAAGTATAGAAAAATTATGTTTTTAACATGAGATATCCTTATTTTATCATATGTGTGCTTAATGAAATATATCTGAGGTTAATTAATCATTTTTCCTTCATTATCCATGTTTTGCGTAAAGTCTTTTTTTAACAAAATATTTTTTTTCAAATTCCATGTACATATTGCATTTAAAATTGTCTTAATGATTCATTTTTTGAATAGGTATCAATTTTTATCAGATTTCAAGGTTGTTCTTCATAACTAAAGAATACTTGAAGTTTTTGAAAATTTCTTGTGTAAAATTTAGGTTCACAATAGTTATCTCCCCTTTTTCTACAGAAAACGCTATTGACAACTTTAATTGGCAAAAAAAAAAAAAAAAAAAAAAAAAAACAACAATTTTAACTGAATTCAAATTAGCAGAATTCTGAAACTTTCCCATAAAAATATTTTCTGTTGCTATTTGAGATTCGATCCTACTTTTTCATAGATTGGCTGGGCTATTAATGTTTGCAAATTTGCCGAGTTATATACAATATCGTCAAAATAATAACGTTAAATTACTAATTTTAGTAAAATTTTCGCACATGATTACGACTTTGAAATTTTATACCGAAAAATCGAGCAAGGGGACAAATGTTACTCAACACCAAACCCAAATCTAAAGCCTCTAAATTTGGAAGGAAGCCTGAATCCGTTACTAAAATTATGTATAAAAAAGAATATGAGAAGTCTCACAGTGAAACCTCCTTTTAGTGAATGTGCATTTTTCTTGAGACCAATTACTCATATTTAGCAGCAAGTCCTGATATGTTGGTGTCATGTAGCTGTTGTGGTATGCATTATAAGAAGTGAAAGCAACCATGGCTCCTAAGTGTGACACTTATGTTACATTTTGCTATTGCAATTTACAATATTTTTTTGTATAACTGTAACAATTCTCTAAATATCAAGAAAAATCATAGGTATTTTTGTCAGATACAGGGCCAGATGGCGATAACACATAGAGACTGGTGTGATTTATTTGTGTATTCTATCAATGGTTCCTCTAAGGAAAGGGTTTATTTTGACAGTATTGTTATGATAAAGTTTTTTTTTAATTTGAAATATTTTTTAAAACATTTGTTGCTTCTGAAATATTGTCTTGGATATACAAAATTGCAAGCAGAATCTAAGTGCTGAACCAATGGATGTGGAAGCCAATACTTATTTTTGCATTTGTGTAACTGTCAGATTCAAGAGCAGGAAAACATTAAATCATTTGGTGAAAGAAGTATCTGTTATGACATGTGTGATAAATGGTATCACTTTAAATGTGTTAATATACAAAAGGAACTTTGTTCAAGATCAGGATTGGAATTGTCAAACTTGAAATCAAAATTTACTTCGACAGTGAAAGCATGGCTATATTATGTAACTAATTTATTGGTTAAATTGTGTTGACACCCCAGTCCAGAATTTTTACTGATATCAACATATTGCCAGTAAGTGTCACAGTAAGAGGCAAAATGGAAAAAATGTGCCAAATTCTACAAGACAAGGCCCAGTTGTTAATTTTTAGTGTTGATATGCGCAATCTAACTGGTCTAAATCAAACCGTTTTGCATGGAGGAGGTCGCTGGCCTCTCAAGGGGACATGGGTTAAATCCCATGCTTTTGAAGCTTGGAATGCGTTTTTCTTTCTAATATTCTCTTCCAACTGTTGCAGTTCTGACCAAATTAAAATTAAATAACTCGCAGAGTAAGGTACTCACAAAACAAATGTAGCGGTAGCCGGTATGGATAGCTCAGTGATAGAGCACTCGTCCATAGTGGGGGAGATCCCAGGTTTGATCCCAGGTACGAACCCGCATTTTCCCCTCCTGTTACACGAAATCATTATTTACCATATTTCCCTTCCTGTTACACGAAAATTATTATTTACCATATTTCCACAAACTATTGAAAATAATAAAATAGCCATTTTAAAAGTGTTTTTCACTAATTTGTAAAAATATAAACTTTTTGAAGATTTTCTCAAGACCAGATTAGTAGCCTGCGTAGACATGTGAAAAATTCAAAAGCACGTGTAAACGGATGAGGAACAAGGGTAACAAAACGTCTTTACACCGGATAGACTGTTTTTGTTAGCACTTCCGAAGCATCAAAGAAATTTCAAGGTACCTGTGAATTTTGAAGTTTTAAAGCGAGAGACACTCAAAACGTATCATTCTTTTAAAGTAAAATGTGGGGTAACATTGAATTTTGCAATCTTGCAAGGAATATCAACCTAAGCACACTGACCTCTGCAGTTTCGAGCTTAGTAAGAAGCACCTTGAATATTTGTTCTGAGTAAGGTCAAAATTGTCTCGGAAACTTGGCGTAAACAGTTCCGGGGACTGTTAAAAATTTGTAATTTTGATAAAAATGGAATTGTAGATGTGGCAACAAAGAGATTCTTATTTTATTTACGTTAAACAACAAAACAAACAACAAACTTTTAATAAAAAAAGTATTCTTCTCACAGTAGCAACGGCTTGATCCAGTTTTTGAACTCATTATTAATAAGTCAATGGGGTTTGCCGCTGTACCACGTGATCAATACCTCTTAACGTTTGTGCGGAGCATTTTGGAAAACATCAACGTCACGGATTCCAGAATGATGTAGTTTTCGCGGGAAAACGTCATCTCATTTTATTCCATATCATTAGAAATAAGTGTTCCGCGCAAACGTTAGAGGGCATCTCGTGGTACAGCGGCGAATTCCATTCTGAGGCACGTCATTTGAAAACCTGAGTTTAATCACTTTTAATCAAAAACAAAACATACTAATCCATTTCCGAATCACAATCCAGAAGCAAGTAAAACTTTGGAACTGAAAAGTTAGGTTAGACACGTGAACTTCCACCAGGGAAGTAAGGCCGGGTCTCCGGAAGGGTAAGCACCTCCTTTTAGCTAGCTACACCGCCACGTGTGTAATAAAAATTATGTGAAAGAAACATGTAACATTGGTCGTCAATATATTCAGGGCAATCCTGGACACGGACACATCCAATTTCTACATTACTGTGATGGCGGCAATAAAACTTTTTGAGGGCCTGCCTAGGCTTGCAATATCCCCGAGTGAACATTTTATTTGCAACCTGCTTCGTTGTACAAAGTCCCCGTATTGGGACAAGCTCTACCATAGCGTATTAATTGGAACAAATACACCATAAGAAGAAGAAGCAGTATATTGCTGCATAGAGAAGGAAAGGTGGCAATAGAAAATTTGAAGTCATCACGTTTGTCGCAAAGTTTCAAATGTAGCTTTTCGTGGGCGCCATGATTCATGTATAAGTCAAAATATGAAGCAGAACTTGAGAAATCAATCGTATCTTTTATTTCAAGCTCACTATTATAGAGACATTCACATTGTCTGTAAATTCAGGATTGTTAAGAGACAGAACGTCCATCTATAAATCTGTATGGTGAGTTGAATGATTTGGCGACAGTCTTCTTTCCAGATTCAGCAAGGTTCTGCATAAAAAAAAAGATATCAGCAAGCAATAGTGCACAGTTTGCACTATTGGTGTACCGATTGTTGCTGGAAAAATATTATCAAACCTAACAAATCTGTTATCTTTGAAAAACTCCAATATTTTGGTTATGAATCCGTATGTTGCTTGACTAAATAATCGGAATCCGATTCAGCACCAGATATTTGTATCTTGGTTTACCATTTTTGTAAAAATTACAGTGAATAATTTCTTTAAGACGTTATTTCATTTAGAATAAGGGATAGTGGTGTATAGTGTAGAAAAATCAAATGTATTTATACTTTTTACACGAGATAAAGCCTAGAAAGCAAATGTTTCAAGTAATTCTTTTGAATTTTTGAAGAATCCACATTTAGTTGATGCCAGTAAAGAATATACTTTTTTCTGAATAAGACTGAAGAAAATAGAACAATTTTTGTTACTAGTTGCGAGAGGAAACATTTCCTTACGTAAATTATCACAACCAGATTCTAATGCAAATGAAAATGTCAGCGCAAGAGAAATCACAACAGTGCCACAAAAGCACAAACTATGCCAGGATCCGTAACAGAGACAAAACCGGAAGGCAATCCATCCACGGGTACTGCAGTAGCGTGGTAATGTTAGGATCATTTTGGTTGCTAGTTGGAACACAGAGCAAGGTATTTTGCCACCACGCCATCAAGAAGTTTCTGGTGATGATGAACGAAGATTGTGAATCGATAACAAGAAACAAACAGCTCAGCCCAGAACACATTCCTACAATGGCTTCAATGATGATCAGACGGGTCATTTGACAAGAAAACGTTTCAACCATAGAAGAGTGCACATAGTTTGTTCAGGATTGCGTTATCGAATTTTTGGTACAAGCCTTTACCAGGCAAGTTATCTTTAAATGCAGTCGACCTATATCTAGATGTTGTATCTTCTTAACCCCAGTAGTTACTGGGTAGCCAACATCAGCCATCAGTAGATAAAAAAAATCAAAGATATAATTTTCTAGAGTTTTCTCGTCGGGTTCTGTAAAGGATAGGCCGTTTATCAGGGACAACTGGCCCTCTCGGGTATCCTTCAAGATAATTTTTTCAAGAGTGTGGTCTTGGAACACAAAAACACAAATTTATAGCCCAGTCAATCTACAGTTGGACCGTAAATAATTGCAACAGAATATATTTTATTACTAATATACTCTAAAATACAGAAGACGATAAGTTAAAAACCTACCAAAGGGAAAGCAGTTGTCATTGAGGGGTTTAAATTGGTTATAGATTTCTATAGACCTCTTGTAAACCATGAGGATTTAGTCCCATTCCCATATGCGTTTTGCTATTTGAACAAAATATAAAGTAAGGCACTGGAATTAACCAATTTCCTACACATTAAACATTTTTGAGGCTATTTTGAGTTAAATGATCAGCCTATGTTAATTCATTTGCATTTTGTATTTAGTCTGTCATGATAATCTAATGTATCTAGTAAAGAAGTAATAGAAGTACAGAATACTCAGATTAATGAACTAGAAGTATAGAAAAATTATGTTTTTAACATGAGATATCCTTATTTTATCATATGTGTGCTTAATGAAATATATCTGAGGTTAATTAATCATTTTTCCTCATTATCATGTTTTGCGTAAAGTCTTTTTTTAACAAATATTTTTTTTCAAATTCATGTACATATTGCATTTAAAATTGTCTTAAATGATTCATTTTTTGAATAGGTATCAATTTTTATCAGATTTCAAGGTTGTTTCTTCATAACTAAAGAATACTTGAAGTTTTGAAAATTTCTTGTGTAAAATTAGGTTCACAATAGTTATCTCCCCTTTTTCTACAGAAAACGCTATTGACAACTTAATTGGCAAAAAAAAAAAAAAAAAAACAAACAATTTTAACTGAATTCAAATTAGCAGAATTCTGAAAACTTTCCCATAAAATATTTTCTGTTGCTATTTGAGATTCGATCCTACTTTTTCATAGATTGGCTGGGCTATAATGTTTGCAAATTGCCGAGTTATATACAATATCGTCAAAATAATAACGTTAAATTACTAATTTTAGTAAAATTTTCGCACATGATTACGACTTTGAAATTTATACCGAAAAATCGAGCAAGGGACAAATGTTACTCAACACCAAACCAAATCTAAAGCCTCTAAATTTGGAAGGAAGCCTGAATCCGTTACTAAAATTATGTATAAAAAAGAATATGAGAAGTCTCACAGTGAAACCTCCTTTTAGTGAATGTGCATTTTCTTGAGACCAATTACTCATATTTAGGCAGCAAGTCCTGAATGTTTGGTGTCATGTAGCTGTTGTGGTATGCATTATAGAAGTGAAAGCAACCATGGCTCCTAAGTGTGACACTATGTTACATTTTGCTATTGCAATTTACAATATTTTTTTGTATAACTGTAACAATTCTCTATATCAGAAAAATCATAGGTTTTTTTCAGATACAGGGCCAGATGGCGATAACACATAGAGACTGGTGATTTATTTGTGTATTCTATCAATGGTTCCTCTAGGAAAGGGTTTATTTTGACAGTATTGTTATGATAAAGTTTTTTTAATTTGAAATATTTTTTAAAACATTTGTTGCTTCTAAAATATTGTCTTGGATATACAAAAATTGCAAGCAGAATCTAAGTGCTGAACCAATGGATGTGGAAGCCAATACTTATTTTTGCATTTTGTGTAACTGCCAGATTCAAGAGCAGGAAAACATTAAATCATTTGGTGAAAGAAGTATCTGTTATGACATGTGTGATAAATGGTATCACTTTAAATGTTTAATATGACAAAAGGAACTTTGTTCAAGATCAGGATTGGAATGTCAAACTTGAAATCAAAATTTACTTTGACAGTGAAAGCATGGCTATATTATGTAACTAATTTATTGGTTAAATTGTGTTGACACCCCAGTCCAGAATTTTACTGATATCAACATATTGCCAGTAAGTGTCACAGTAAGAGGCAAAATGGAAAAAATTGTGCCAAATCTACAAAGACAAGGCCATTGTTAATTTTAGTGTTGATATGCGCAATCTAACTAGTCTAAATCAAACGTTTGCATGGAGGAGGTCGCTGGCCTCTCAAGGGGAATGGGTTAAATCCCATGCTTTTGAAGCTTGGAATGCGTTTCTTTCTAATATTCTCTTCCAACTGTTGCAGTTCTGACCAAATTATAATTAAACAAGCATTCTGAGAGTATTGCAAAACAATACATAGTCCCTACCGGTCGCATATTTCACTAATCCCAAAGTTTTAGGTAAAATGTACATTATTAAATGGTACATAAATTATACGTGTTGTTCAAGATGAAAGCAAAACTTGATCATAGTAAAATCAAAAACCAGCAATGAAGTTCTCAAAAATTCATTATCTGCAAGCATGTAGCAAAAAGTGCAAAAAAAAAAAAGAAATTTCATTGAATTTTCAAAGTTCAAAGGGCCATAACTCCCATGAAAACTAGTGGAATAAAACGAAACGTAAACTTGATCTGTAACTCGTCATGGTTGACCTGCATACCAAAAAACAATTCAGTAACTGCAAGCATGTAGAAAAAAAGAGCAGAAAACTGAAATTTCAGTGAATTTTCAAAGTTCAAAGGGCCATAACTCCCGTAAAAATTAGCAGATGGAAACCAAACATAAACTTGATCTGTAACTCATTATGATAGAGTCATATACCAAACATTAGTTCCATTTCTGCAAGCGTGTAGAAAAAAGTGCGGAAAACTAAAATTTGTGTGAATTTTCAAAGATCAAAGGGCCATAACTCCGGTAAAAATTAGCAGATGGAACAAAACATAAACTTTATCTGTAACTCATCATGGTAGACTCATATACCAAAAATCAGTTCATTATCTAAAAGCGTTTAGAAAAAAAGTGCGGAAAACTAAAATTTCTGTGAATTTTCAAAGTTCAAAGGGCCATAACTCCGGTAAATATTAGCAGATTGAAACGAAACGTAAACTTGATCTGTAACTCATCATGGTAGACTCATATACCAAAAATCAGTTCATTATCTAAAAGCATTTAGAAAAAAAGTGCGGAAAACTGAAATTTCAGTGAATTTTCAAAGTTCAAAGGGCCATAACTCCGGTAAAAATTAGCAGATGGAAACGAAATGTAAACTTGATCTGTAACTCATCATGGTAGACTCACATACCAAAAATCAGTTCATTATCTAAAAGCATTTAGAAAAAAAGTGCGGAAAACTAAAATTTCAGTGAATTTTCGATGTTCAAAGGGCCATAACTCCGGTAAAAATTAGCGGACCACAATGGAACGCTAACTTGATCTGCAACTCACCATGGTAGACTCACATACCAAAAATCAGTTCATTATCTACAAGAGTTTAGAAAAAAAGTGTGGAAAACTGAGGTTTGACAGACGGACGGACGGACGGACGGACGGACAGACAGAGTGCAAACCTAAAGTTCCCTTCGGCTTTCGCCGGTAGGGGACTAATAACTCGCAGAGTAAGGTACTTACAAAACAAATGTAGCGGTAGCCGGTATGGATAGCTCAGTGATAGAGCACTCGTCCATAGTGGGGGAGATCCCAGGTTTGATCCCAGGTACGAACCCGCATTTTCCCCTCCTGTTACACGAAAATCATTATTTACCATATTTCCCTTCCTGTTACACGAAAATTATTATTTACCATATTTCCACAAACTTATTAGAGAAAATAATAAAATAGCCATTTTAAAAGTGTCTTTCACTAATTTGTAAAAATATAAACTTTTTGAAGATTTTCTCAAGACCAGATTAGTAGCCTGCGTAGACATGTGAAAAATTCAAAAGCACGTGTAAACGGATGAGGAACAAGGGTAACAAAACGTCTTTACATCGGATAGACTGTTTTTGTTAGCACTTCCGAAGCATCAAAAGAAATTTCAAGGTACCTGTGAATTTTGAAGTTTTAAAGCGAGAGACACTCAAAACGTATCATTCTTTTAAAGTAAAATGTGAGAAAACATTGAATTTTGCAATCTTGCAAGGAATATCAACCATAAGCACACTGACCTCTGCTAGTTTCCGAGCATTAGTAAGAAGCACCTTGAATATTTGTTCTGAGTAAGGTCAAAATTGTCTCGGAAACTTGGCGTAAAACAGTTCCGGGGACTGTTAAAAATTGTAATTTTGATAAAAATGGAATTTGTAGATGTGGCAACAAAGAGATTCTTAATTTTATTTACGTTAAACAACAAAACAAACAACAAACTTTTAATAAAAAAAGTATTCTTCTCACAGTAGCAACGGCTTGATCCAGTTTTTGAACTCATTATTAATAAGTCAATGGGGTTTGCCGCTGTACCACGTGATCAATACCTCTTAACGTTTGTGCGGAGCGTTTTGGAAAACATCAACGTCACGGATTCCCAGAATGATGTAGTTTTCGCGGGAAAACGTCATCTCATTTTATTCCATATCCATTAGAAATAAGTGTTCCGCGCAAAACGTTAGAGGGCATCTCGTGGTACAGCGGCGAATTCCATTCTGAGGCACGTCATTTGAAAACCTGAGTTAATCACTTTTAATCGAAAACAAACATACTAATCCATTTCCGAATCACAATCCAGAAGCAAAGTAAAAACTTTGGAACTGAAAAGTTAGGTTAGACACGTGAACTTCCACCAGGGAAGTAAGGCCGGGTGCTCCGGAAGGGTAAGCACCTCCTGTTTAGCTAGCTACACCCGCCACGTGTGTAATAAAAATTGTGTGAAAGAAACATGGAACTATGAGACGTCAAATATATCTAAGGCAATCCTGGACACAGAGACATCAAACTTATGAACAATACTGTGATGACGGCCATAAAACTTTTTGAGGGCCTTGATAAGCCTAGGCTTGCAATATCCCAGTGTCAACAATTTATTTGCAAGCAGCCTACTTCGTTGTAAAAAGTCTCCGTAGTGGGATTAATATAGGCCTAAATGATTTGAAATCTACGCGTCACGTAAATTATAATGAATATTCATAAGACAAAAATGGAATCATTTCTGGGTTTGATGGCAGAGCACGATTAGCTATCTGCTCCCTTATCACCCAGTCGACCTGGGTTCAATGGGGTTCTCCGCCATACCACGTGATCAATACCTCTTCACGTTTGTGCGGAACATTTTGGAAAACGTCAACGTCACAAATTCCCGGAATCCGGAGAAAACGTCATATTGTGCGATTCCATGTGCATTGGAAACAAGCGATTCACAGACACACTAGAATGTATCACGTGGTACAGCGGCAAACCCCATTACGGGACTCGCAAACCGCAATAGCAAGTAGCAGAAAGCAGTCTTTTCAAGTCATTTGAACACATTATTCTTATTTCACAATAGGCATAATTTAGGGTTAGTAAAAATGGCGGAAATATTTTAATCTTTTTTTACTCGCGTTTATTATACATTCTAATTTAGACCATTTATTTTCTACTCCAAAAATCGAATGTGTGAAAGACGAACACTTTTTTCCCTTTTAAATTTCACTGGGATATTTCCATTTGGTTAACAAAAGAAGCAATCTAAAATGTTTGTTTCACTGGCGATAGAGACGTCATCTTGTATAAATGTATACAGCGCATTGATTAATGTCGCGAACTAAACTTCAGAAATATTTCAAAGCGTTCATAAGGGATACGGTGGCCGCTGTTTGGAGCTTGGTACAGAAGCACATAAATTACCATAAATATTTATTTTTGTTGTAATTTTGAGTGTCTTAAATTTAACGTTTTTGATTTTGTAAATAGATCTAGATAAATCGTGGATTTAAAATATATAAAAGGCTCTTTCAAAATTGCTTTTAAATTTACTCTTTATGGGATATGAAAATTATGAAACGCTACGATTATTTTGGAATGACTTTTCCACAATGAAGTGAATCCATATTGGTAAAGATCATGATTTTAGTTACAACACATGAAATCCTGCGTTCACAATCATTGAACCATTTAGTGAAGAAAGGGCCTTTGCTTATTTTTATGTTTTTTAGTAATTCGATCGATTAGTATGTTTGTATTAGAGTGTGCTGAAACAATATTATAAATTAGAACCATGAAATGCCTTCCCCCGATATCGGGGGTTCTATGGTATCGCGGTATATTTACATTTCCGCGTAATGTGAACCTTTTGGAGAAATAAATATAGAATTGTAAATAGCAAAGCCACGTTGTATTGCCTTATAAAGATTTTTTTGAAATACAGGCATCTACGGTAGGTAAACAATAAAAGATACTTTCAAACAATTTTTCTGTACACCTGGACCTCTCTATAGATAATCACGTTTCTCATTGAAAACATAATATATTTTCATGAACCACACATTGTCGGTGTCGTCTGTTGTTTATACCTCGAAGTAGGCAAGATAATCACTTAGTCGCCATATGTGACGTGTGCTGGCAGGGGCTGAATATGATGGAAGCCAATACTAGTGCGTTTTGGCATACATGATATTGTTCTGTTAAATAGTGGATTGAAGAAAAAAAATGTTTTAAATACATGTACCTAAATAAAATAATATATTTTGATTTCTTTGTGAAAATATGAAAGCTGTATAAATAATTACAAATTACATTTTATACCAGTTTTAATGTTACAGCACTAGACGGCCGTTTCGAAATATAAATCATCAGTAGTGCTTGGACTGTAATTATGAAACGAAAATTGTTTTTAATATGTTGAAAAGATACCCAAAGGACCAAAATATGTTTTACTAATTTTAGCTAAGGAAATACTTTGTATTAGGGAGTATATCTTAATTTTTGAAGAATTCAAGATCAGCAAATTTAGGCAATAGTATATTTCCGACAATACATAATTATTGCCTAATAAGTTTGTGATATCCTCGGGACACCAGCCACCAGCAGAGATACAGGCTCAGTGATTTAAATTACATTTTATACCCGTTTTAATTGTACAGCACTAGATGTCCGTTGCCGCAATTCTTCGTCAGTAGTGCTTACACCATATTTGTTTTATGAATTTATAAGAATATCATATAATGGTATAATAATAAACAATACAGCCATCAGTGATATAGATGTAGCTCTATCAGTTTTATATCAAGAAGAACACGGGGATCAAGAATCCAATGATAAAAATGATGACCAACTATTGTGAGGCACCAGTTTCTCCTATGGAAGTATCCCCAACTGCCTTCTTACAACAAAGATTGGTCACAAAACTTATAACAAATAAATGGGAAAGAAATATGTTCCTCCGCGCTTTTGACTGGAAATTTGCTGAAAAAGTCCCAATGTTAATGCAATCCAATCAATGGCTTCCTCGTCAAAAAATTGTAACTTCTAGAAAATTCAAAAATAACCTTCAAAACAAGATGGATATAAAGCTAAAAGTCACAACTATTTATCCTTTCCATGATGATGTAAAACCATGTACATCTGGAACTAATAAAAGGGGGAAAGGGGGCTCCTCTTCAATCTTAGAAGATGGTGATGATGAAAAATGTTGTGCTTGCAACAAGTTTAAACCATAGAAAATGCATGCCTGCACAAATGTAGTTTTTTACTAAATGGGCAAAATGTGAATTTTGTGATCATTGGACTCGCCTTCAGTTCTGTAAAGCCGACCAGGTAGTTCCAGGCGTGATAATGCATTTAGATGCCAGCACTGTGAAAACCGCTCTTAAATCATCATACCAAAACATCTCATGTACATATTTGTGTATATAACAACTGTAGTGTTATTACTTTGTTTATTAGTTCAACATGTTAAAAGGATATAATGACTTTGTTTTCATTTTTGGCGATTTGTTGTGTTGATAAAATAAGAATACCTTTTGAGAAAAACTACGTCGTGTACAGTAGTGTATTAATAAAGTAATGACATTTTTGATATTTTATAACATCTCTCTAAGCCTCTAAGCGATACAAAAGTAACCCCCTCTTTTGTTCCGTTATGGCGTCGCCTTTCCCATTGATTATTGCACAGCGTACCGAAGAAAGGATGTATAATAAATTATTGATGGATTAAAAAAAGTGTTTTTTGTGTTAAACAAAGTTTTATATCAGGTTAGTTGTTTGTTTTGTTTAATATCATAAAAGTACCGCGATACCATAGAACCCCGTATAATACATGTATGGACATTTTAGAGTGTCAGTATGTGTTTTTTAATGGATAGATACATAGTAAACACAAGCATATTTATATTTCTGAATGTATGATATTTTAATTTTTTTAAAAGCAGTACGAAATTTTAAAAATTATGTCAGATGATGAAGGACAGACTCTTTTAGCTAAAACACTCAATTTTATGTTTAAAAGGCGTAAAATGGTAGTTTTTAATTTTTCTCTTATTTGAGTTATTGTATTTAAATCAATTATTGTTTTAATTGTGTCTCATATGTCTTTTAGACAGGATGTCGCTCTTATTTCAATGTATTTATTTGTAAATATTGTTTTAATGATTTTGAACTGTGATATGCGACACATTAATAAAATATTTATTTGCTTACTGTAAAATTGTTTCTTATATGATGGAAAGGTTAAAGCTCTCGTATGCTTTAGAATGTAGTCAACGCATTTTTTCTGGTGACGAATTCCAGAAGACGACTTTATTAAGGAGAAGTAACCATTTCTTTTGGTTCAAAAGCAGAACCCACATTATTCAACCAGCAGGGAAGTTCCCTTGAAGAAAAATAAATAAGATGGCATACAGATCACTTTTTTTGAAAGGGGATGTTTGACCAAAAACAATATTTGCATAACGGTCAACAATTGCCATGACATGATGAGGTTTCCCGTGTAAAAGTAATATGAAAACCATTTCTGAAAATATTTTGACATATCGGGTGTTTTTTTTTTTTTTTTTTTTTGCACAATTCTCGTTTCTCTTACAAAATACATTTACTTTAAATCACAATCTCACCATGTTACAGAAGGATGTTTCAATACGCAGCAAAACAATGGAAACAATGCACTGAAACAAATAAATCAATACATATTCCCGGTAAATGTGCATAATGGTGTAAAAAGAACAATGTGAGAAATTTAAAACACGGGGTAAAAAAAGTCATTATTGCCTGTCGCTTTTTCAGCTGCATAGAAAGATTTTCACCGATTTGCGATGGAACGGTTAAAACCAATTAATCATTTACTTATATTTGGGCTCCATCACCCCATTAATATTTCATTCTATGCGACAAAATGCATTTAGTTTGGGTGTTTACAATGGTAAGAAATTTGACAAAATAGCGGTGCAATCTGTATGACGTTGCCTTGACGGAATAAATTGTCTTGATTCAATAAATGAAAAAAATCTTCAATTGGCTTGTCTTTTAAAGCTTGAAAATGCCGAGACTGCAAATAAATAACGTTCTAGTTCCATCCAACCAATTTTGACATATTGCAGACAATTAGTACATTGGATAAGTTCAATTGGGTTTAGTTCGCAATGGCGAACAGGCAGTCTGAGAACGAGATGTCCATTTTCTTTAGCTATCTCGTCAGTTTTATACACTTGTCTTGGTTTATACAATTGTACCAATTGCAATAATTAAAGCTACGATAAAGATAAAATAAACTCAATAACATATGTGAACAGACTATACACTACATTAAGGTGGCCAAGGCTCACCTAAACTATACTTGACTTATAGTAGACGAAAAAATATATAAATTAATAATTTAACTACGTCTTCAAAAATCTTGGAGAATCTTAGACTTAATTCATTTGGTCTGATAAATGAAAACATATAATTCTTAACCTTCAAATCTTTATCTTCTCTATCATCCAGTCACTTTTTTTTTAACTTCGTGCTTGGTGTTTGCATGTGTGGGAAAGTATGATTCTGAGCTCCTTATGTTATGGTACCGTGCATGGTCAAGGACAGCTATTGATGAATTTGGCAATGCAGGAACCAGCGTTTCCTGGAATCATTTTAAAGTCGGCCCAATTCGTCTCATCATGACAATCTTATGTTGTTTTTTTCAAGTGACGATCGGGCCCACATCTGGAGTGAATTCTGACCTACTGGAACCTAAAATAGGTTTAAAAAATAACTATATATAAAATACACAATCTGGTTATAATAAATGTTTAATTGCATGACATAATTTTTTCTCCCCAGCGCGCGGAAGGCAACCGGCGTCTAAAATAATGTCAGCTTCCTTTCACACTCGGAATATGTCTGCTGCAATGCTTACGCTCGGGCAGAATAAAGCCAACAGGTCTTGAGTGATTGTGTGATCATTCCCCTGTGATAAATTAAAAAAAATGTTTTTAAAATCATTACATCAGTTAAATAATAGATTTGGCTTGGGTATTTTTAGTAAATATAATCAATATCAAATAAGAAATGCGAGTTAGTTCTCGCTCTCCACTACATAAATGCATTCATTGTATATATGACTTTGACGTAAGAAACGATGTTTTAGAAGAAATTCCAATTTTTACTTTTCGTATTCCATCTATTTGAAATAGAATCCATGTTGAATACATTGCTTAATGTAGATTCCGTATCAGGAAATACAGTATGTATGTTTGATGTCATGAATAGGTCGTGCACGATCAGATTGCCAACTGTGGCGAAAAAAGCGTGAGTCGGCGTGATAACTCGTCCATTATTTAAAAAAAAAATACCACTGTCAATATGTCATAGATATTTTATACCGGTCGGCGTTTTTCCATGCGCATGCATGATTAACATTTATCCATGTCTCGTCAAGAAACACGATCTTTTCCACCTGTAGTTTTTATTTTTCTAAAAATAATAATAAATATTTGTAAAGAAAAAAAATAATGATAATTACAACAGCCAGACTCATTTCGATTTTGAAACTTCAAATAATTAATGTTAACTGTTCAATTAAAATGATTAATCATTAAAAAAAATATTGAAATAGTTAAGCGTTATTTACGTTCTTAAATCGTTATTAGTTTTTAACTCTTTCTCCAAAACGTCTTCTAAGTTAGTCATGGTTTAACTATTTTATTGTTCTTTAGGAATCACTAAAGCTGATCGAGGTTGGTACCTAATATGAACACCAACGTACCAACCTACTGTTGTTAGGTGTTCATGTTGGTCCTCCATAGCTATGATAATGTGATCTCTGTTCGGCAAAATATATTATTGCTTTATATAACATTGTGTTTTAAAAGATTATGAATATTCAAGAAAGGTTTAAACTTTTAGGTGCTATTATTATTATTATTACAAGTAGTAGTAGTTGCAGTAGTATTGATCAATAATATAACAAGAGGCCCATGGGCCTTATACGCTCACCTGATAACTAATGGCTAGCTGATAGATTTAAAGAAAACATAAATACTAAACCCCAATGAATTTTTTCTTTACATCAAAATGATCATTGCATCAATACCTACAACATTCTAATATACATGCCTATACAAAACTTTTATAGTTTTCAAAATAATTAACCATTTCAGTATTGTTTTCGCATCTGTGACCTTGACCTTTGAACCCATGACCTTTTTCTATACGTCAAAATGATCATTGTATCAATACCTACAACATTCTAATATACATGCCTATACAAAAAGTTTATACTTTTCGAGATAATTAACCATTTCGGTATTGATTCGCATCTGTGACCTTGACCTTTGAACCCATGACCTTTTTCTATACATCAAAATGATTGTTGTATCAATACCTACAACATTCTAATATACATGCCTATACAAAAATTTTATAGTTTTCGAGATAATTAACCATTTCGGTATTGACTCGCTTCTGTGACCTTGACCTTTGAACCCATGACCTTTTTCTATACATCAAAATGATCGTTGTATCAATACCTACAACATTCTAATATACATGCCTATACAAAAAGTTTATAGTTTTCGAGATAATTAAACATTTCCGTATTGTTTCGCATCTGTGACCTTGACCTTTGAACCCATGACCTCTTTCTGTACATCAAAATGATCGTTGTATCAATACCTACAGCATTCTAATATACATGCCTATACAAAAAGTTTATAGTTTTCGAGATAATTAAACATTTCCGTATTGTTTCGCATCTGTGACCTTGACCTTTGAACCCATGACCTTTTTCTATATATCAAAATGATCGTTGTATCAATACCTACAACATTCTAATATAAATGCCTATACAAAAAGTTTATAGTTTTCGAGATAAGTAACCATTTTGGTATTGTTTTACATCTGTGACCTTGACCTTTGAACCCATGACCTTTTTCTATACACCAAAATGATTGTTGTATCAATACCTACAACATTCTAATATACATGCCTATACAAAAAGTTTATAGTTTTCGAGATAATAATTATAATCAGAGGTAAAACAAATTAGGTCACGACCTTCACAATTGACCTTGACCTCAATTTGAAGATACTAACAAGAAAATGTCAAAACTGAAAACCCCATGTCATTATCTGGCCAAATAGTCAAGTTATAACAATTTGAAGCTATTTTACGATTTTTTCAAAATTAAACGCAAAAACGCGTAACCTATTTTTTGTCCGAATTTCACAAAATGAACAAACTATAGGCTAAAGACCCTAGAGAAGCCAAATATCACATCAGATTTTTTCTCTAATCAATACTTTCGGAGAAGAAGATTTTTTAAGATTTTTGCACCCCTAGGTCACCTTGACCTAGTTATGGTAGCCATGGCAACACCACGAACAAATTTGAATTGCACCGACCAAGACATGCATCTGACCAAGTCTCGTTGAAATCTGCCCAGTGGTTCGTGAGAAGAAGATGAAAATGTGAAAAGTTTACGACGACGACGACGACGACAGACAACGGACAAATTGTGATCAGAAAAGCTCACTTGAGCCTTTGGCTCAGGTGAGCTAAAAATTAAAAATGCAAAGCTAATGAAATAAAAACAGCAAAGGATGATGATATACCACATATTATGCACAATTAGCTAAATTTCAGTAGTTGCATGCAGACCCAGGGATTTATCAGGGTCGTTTTGGAAAAGGCCCTAAACTAAAAATTGGGAAAAACTCAACTTTTTGCTCATTTTGGGAAAACTTTGACAGCATTTTTGATGCCATTAATGATTAAATCTAATGCTTTTAGTGTATTGAGTTGATTGAAGATTGAGAAAAGCAGCCAAATTTATGGCCAGACTTCAGCTATGTATCTGGTACGATTTTCTGATTGGGAATTTTTTCAGCCCATTTTGGGAAAAAGTCAATGTTTTTCCATTGGGAATGGGGCCAAATTTCGGCCCTAAATAGGCTCTTGATAAATCCCTGAAGCATTGAACTGCCACGTAATCAGATTTGTCATACATATTATAAATATATGTCTTTGTATAAGTACATGTGGTTATTGACATTAAAGTGTTTATATAATATATAATTAAACGGATTTTAATTTCATGGTCAATTGATATTAAATCTGCCTAGTATAACAGGGTACCTTACTTAGATAATGTTATATACTTTATAGTGAAAAGCTATGCCTTTATTACAAGATTTTATTAAATTGTTTGCACTCTTTCAACTATGTATTGAATTTGGTTGAGAGTTAGATTACATTTAGTGTGCTATCGATATAGAATTCAAAACCTAGTTGCTAGTGTAAAAATAGTTGAGACACAGAAAGGTTAAAAAAAAAATTTTAGTATAGGGTGCACATGGAACTTTATTTTGTATCTGGTACGATTTTCTAATTGGGAATTTTTTCAGCCCATTTTGGGAAAAAGTCAATGTTTTTCCATTGGGAATGGGGCCGAATT
This sequence comes from Anadara kagoshimensis, assembly GCA_021292105.1. Taxonomy (NCBI): domain Eukaryota; kingdom Metazoa; phylum Mollusca; class Bivalvia; order Arcoida; family Arcidae; genus Anadara; species Anadara kagoshimensis. Next base: position 36,942,519 of record CM037859.1, read on the forward strand.
TCGGCCCTAAATAGGCTCTTGATAAATCCCTGCAGACCCGTCAAGAAAGTTTTGTGAAACCTTTGTAAAACAGAAGTTTTGACGGTTTTAGTACTTGATGTTTTGTTATATTTGTCGAAGGACTTTTTTTATACTACATATGTTTTTTAAACGACATAATTGATAAAAGGTTAAATTTTAGTTTTAGTTAATTGTGAGTGATAAAACAAATGGGAAAAGGGCTACAAAGACTTAATTTCATGTAATAACCAAGCACTTTTGTAGGTAAACATAGACTTTTATCAGTAACAATCTATTCTGTATTAAAATACTTAGTTTAAACAATATTTTATTTAATTCATAAATACATAAGTAAAATAAATAACATATACAAATACAGAAAATAGGATTCGGGAACAAGCCATGTGCTTATATTAACCCGTCTCCATATCTGAAGTTACAATTTTTGACCGATGAATATATATATGTGGGGAGAGAAAAAAAAATATTATGAATTATAAATAAATAAGATAGTGTACCATTAAACAATAAATAAATTATAGATCAGTGTTCCATAAAACAATAAATAAAACAGTGTACCATAAATATGCCAATTATTTTATCAAAAACGCTTAGTAAGTTCAATATATCTTTGGACAGTTGAAAAGATTTCATTATTTTGTGCGTCGGAAAGAAAATCTGCATCACCATATAAAATAAGTCAGTGGTAATATTATAACTCTGTTCAAGTTTGGAGATTGTGCTTTGACGAATAATGTTGTATTTTGAACACTAGTAAAAATGAAAAGTAGACTCTACTTCACCAAATGAACACCGAGAACTGTAAATTAAATTTTTATCAAATAGATGTTTATTTAAAGAACTGCATTTCATTCTAAGTCTAGCGTGTTGAATTTGACCTTTGCGTGATCCTGAAGAATAAAAAGAAGGGACTTTAGAATTCATGTCAATAGATTGTTTAAAACCATAAAGCGAACCATTAAAATACTTATAAATAGGATAAATCGGATTTTAAGTGAGTGTATTTAACGATTATTGATTTTTCGTATAACGTCTATTTCCTGCTGCAGATAGATGTTTTAGTACCATTTAAAGTTGAACATTTTATGTTTTGCTCACAACTTATTTTTGCTTGTGAACTTTAAAAATGAATACATAAATAAAACATATTAATGTATATCATGCAAGATAATTATGATGTTCCACTGCTTTTTCTTTACCCGATCCATCTTTATTCAATGTCTTGAAGACAGTTAATTTCCCTATACCTAGCGCCTTTGAAGTTCTGTATGTTACATTTTTATAGGAAAATTCCGGTGTCGGACTAATCGCTTTCCTCTTAGCCACCGAATACATTCTTTTGCCTCATCTGTTATTCTCATAATAAAAGTGTAGTGACCAAGCGGTTCAGCAAGAATACCTCAGATTGTCGGGGGCTCAAACTCTTAATAGTACATCTTATTCAGCTACTTTGGGAATACTTCAATTTGTCAGGGGCTCAAACTCTAATAGTACATTTTAGTCTAGCTACTTTTATGCCTGGTCTTGCAATATGAAAATTATAGTAAAATTAAGACAAACTAGTTCAATTAAGATAACAGTCAATTATTTAATATTATTTCTTGCATTGTATTTATTTCAAGATTCCACAATATTGGAATTAAGGTCTTTATATCTAAAACAAAAGATAATTTGACCTTATATTACATGAATACTGTAGACTTTGTAATGATAAAAATCATACTTCGTCTAAAAAATCATGACATTACAACAAATACATATGTAGATAAATGAACAACCAGAAATATTAAATTGTCAGAGAATAGTCTGACTTCACATGAAATAAAACACTTGTCAAACTGTCATTTTTGACCTGTGTCTAAAGTACGAAAGTCTAAATGATATCAGAATACCCTAAATTACTTAATTTGGAAAAATTATTCCAATTCAAAGTAAATTTTTATGATAAGTTTTAAAATTTTACCAGTACTTGTTTCTTATTTCCAAGTAATTTTATAAAAGGTAAGTCTGACAATGCTCAGCCATAAATGCTGAATTTTGCCCAGAACAGGAATTCAAAAGTATATAAATTAAGCAATTTTCACTCATAATAGAGGAACTGTGCTTAAAAAGTACCTTTATAATAAAATTCTAAATATTCTGATTTAATGTAAAATTCTGCCTGACAACCAGTATGTTCGAAAGTAAGTGAGAGAGAGCCCTGTGCTGGAAATTCCAGCCCTTTTTATACCCAAAAGGGGCAACAGAACAACGATAACGGGAAAACAGGGCTTCCCCTGGCAACCGGAGCTCCAAAACGGGCTTAAACTATAATACTGGGCTTATAAACAGGGTTAAAAACGGGACTAAAAACAGGGTTAAAACAGTGTTGAAAAACAGCTTCAAAAACTGTAAAAACTAATATAATTATACAGGGTGTCCCATAATATATGTCACACTTTCAACTTTTCACAAATTTTTTATTTCTTTACGCATCAAAGTCAAATTTTCAAGAAATCATATTTATGTTTTAAAGTTTTTATGTTATTAAATTTATATAATTTGCTATCATTTTTAAAAAGATATACCTGAAATATAAAAAGTGTTCTATTTTATAACATGTGTTCCAAATGGCGTCCTCTTTCTTCAATGACCAACGTCATTCTTCTCCTGAAGTTGGCAATAACTGCTCTGAGGGTTTCTTCTGAAATTTTCTGCATTTCCCTGCGAATGGCACTTTTTAACATATCCGTGTTTTCAGGAGTTGGTGAATACACCCTGTCCTTAAGATATCCCCATAAAAAGAAGTCCAAAGGGTTAAGGTCTGGAGAGTGGGGTGGCCAAACATACTGTGTTCTGTAAGAAATGTATCGATCCCCAAATGTCGTATTCAACCACTCGATGACATTGCCAGCAGTGTGTGGTGTTGCCCCATCTTGCTGAAACCAAACTGAATTAAGATTGCGTTCTTTCCTTGTCAGCGCTGGCAAGAATTTAGTTTTCAACAGGCGCAAATAACGTTCAGAATTAACAGTTACAGTGTTATGTTCAGAATCCTGAAAGAAAAACGGACCGATTATTCCACTACTGCTAAGTGCGACCCATACAGTCACCTTTTCACCATGTAATGGCTTTTCTGCATACATGTTTGGCTTGTCAGTGCCCCAAAACCTAAAATTTTGTTTATTTACTGCATTATTTAAATAAAATTGAGCCTCATCCGAAAACCAGATACAGCCTGGAAAAGACGCAGATTTTTCCAAAACCCAATGTGCAAAGTCAAGACGGCTGTCAATGTCTGATTGTTTTAAGTGTTGCATAATGCTGATCTTATATGGTGTCAGCTTTAAGTCAAATTTTAACATTCTATGTACACTTGTTTTACTAATTTCACCATTTAAATCTCGCATGACCTGTCTAACTGACCTTTGTGGTGTTTCTGTTATCACTTTCTCAACAGAAGCAATATTTTCTTTTGTGCACACACTCTTTGGTCTACCTGCATTTTTTTCTCTAACATCAGTAACTGTTCCTCTATTTTCAAATTTTCTTACAATTCTGTAAATTCTACTCCTATTCAGCTTAATAAGTCCTGGATACTTCTGTTTCACAACTCTGATAACTGTAGTTACTGATTTTGTCTCATAAAACAACTTCACAACATCAGCAAGCTGCTGAGCTGAAGGTTCCATGTTGAAATTATGATGACATCATTGATGACGTCATAATTCTGGAATGACGTCACACAATTTCCCGTACTTTTCCAGAATAAAATTTTACAATAAAACCTACACCTATGCAAAATTTGACTTTGATGCGTAAAGAAATAAAAATTTTGTGAAAAGTTAAAAGTGTGACATATATTATGGGACACCCTGTATATAAAATGGATTGGCAGAACACTTGCATCATTTTTAAAATTTGTTGTCCAAATATTTTTCAATAAACTTACAATTCTGATTTTTCCTTAATTTTAAAAGATAGGTTGTAAAAATATACGATGATGGGTTGAAATGACCTCTGACCTGGAAGTTCAATATCTGGGTCATAGGAACTCTTCAATCCCACATGTATAAACATTAGAAAATGGCGCTAACAGTGTTGATAGCTAAACAAATTTTGCTAGCAATGCCTAAAAGTCAATGTAAAGATAATAACAATGGATTCTTGGGAACAATTACTTAACAGAAATAGCTGTAAGTGTATAAAAATGGAATTAATTGTTAACATTAATACGGGAATTTCCCGTCTATAGGTAACACGTATGTATTATGACGTCATAGAAAATTGTGGAAAAATTCCATAGACCGTACGTCCAAATCATTTGACGCCGCGCGTGCACCACTTTTCTCAAGGCCATTGAAGGGGTCAAATCGACAGGAAGTGAGATCCATATGGGGGAAAATCTCGCCCGTCTCGTACATCAGAAATGAAACCAAAAAACGATTATCGTGAAAAACAAGTAATAATTTAAATAGGTTGATCGAATACCAAATATTTACGTTTCTTTCGCCATTCTGGCTGATCTGCAACTGTAGCGTTTCAAGATTCGCGATGACGTGATTTCTTTTGGTTGGGTCAAAGTTCAATTCGGATCGATAACCACTGTAAGCCAATCAGCGACCGGCTAACCACGTGCATCAACCATGATCACACAGTATACAATGCGGGAAGATACAAAATTTGCCGATTTCAAGTTAGATAAATTGATAACCATAGTTACCTGACACAAAACTATTACGAAGTTAGCATAACCACAGTATATGACTTCTACGGTAACTCTTTTTCACATATTATCACTTGATTGAATGGAAATTTTGAGTACATACGTGACCCTCGCTGAATGCAGTGTAAACAAAAATGGCGTTCGTCAGGACGGGAAAGACGTTTTCACAAACTATCGATTTTTAAAAACAATAATAAAATGCGTTTTTCGATAGAATTAATTAACAGATCGTCCCAATAATCATTTTTATGAAAATACAGATATAATTTATTGACATTTATTCCGAATTGAATGTAAATATTGACAAATCCTGTTTGTTTACATGTGACGTTATGATCAGCTGATCGAGCTGGGACAGTTTGACTTTAAGGAGCTGACTAGAACTGACTTCAACTAAAATGACTGCACTCATCAAAAATCTAGCTTGGACATAACTGATGAGGAAACTGTATATGTTGTGCAATGAGATGGACCGCTGTCCCAAAAATTGTGATGAAAATAATAATAAACATTCATGTTGAGTTTAGCAGCTGACTGTAGTTGAGATCCACTTGGGTAAGGTCTGAATTGAATCCTTGAAAACCTCCAGAGATGGCGACTGGACTACTGATGCTGGCAGGGGATTCCAATAATTTACCGTTCTCAAAATGAATATAAAAATTTTAACTAGGGTAAAATCAACATTACCCCTCTTCAATATCCTAGACTTGGTTCTCGAAAAAAGTTGGTATAACTCAAAAAATGCCTCTCCAAAATCCACAGAAGTGACCGTTTCAACATAAATCTTAAAGCACCATCTTTCCAGTATATCATCCCAGAGTGTTCCATTTTAACCCACCATCCTAGAATATTAACCGTCTCGATATAAGTGAAAAAGTCATCTTCAACTCTCCGGGGCTGGGGCTCTTCATGCAGTGAAACTTAAAGGGGCTGGGCTAAAATTAACATTATTTAAGTACAAGTCTGTCAAATTTTAATCATCATTTGTTACTTGCAATGGCCTGTGCTTTAAAAAAATTCTCATCATGGTACTATATGTTTGTGAATGTTGAAGGTGTAAGAGGAGCTTACCCTCAACTCATACCACTGTATTCATATCGGGTTGTGGGTTAAAGGTGCTGCCTCACAGAGTCGGCACGCCACAGACAAGAATTCCACTTGCAATTAATATTATTCTATAACCAGTCGATAATCTATCCTCTAAGCCAAATGTGGCTTGCAAAATGAGGAAGCAGTAACTCAAATTTTAAAGTATTATCATGTATATCACAAGTCAGGTTGGAACCAAAAAGTGATGAGAATCGGTTGCATTTTCATAATCAATTAATCGGTTATAATCGGAAGATGATTTCGATTGATTTTCCGATTTTAATCGGTTATTAAATTGAAGCAGAAATTACAAGGTAAATTAGATTAAATTCTAATTTTTAGTCTTGATAATATCTGCAAGATACTTGTATCTAAGTTAAGACTTAAAATAGCCTCCATTTTTCTGATCATTTATTCTTCCTTACATTTGTGTTAGTATTCTTTTCCAAGTACACTTGCATGTATTTCAGCTACAATTTAATACTTATTTTATAAGAGACGTTCCATAAACGAACTTCAGTAAATAATCGAAATCAATCGATTATTAGATTTTAGAATCGATTATCGATAATCGGGCGCTCAAACGATTAGATATCGATTAATCGGTCCAACACTACCTTCCACTCTCTAGGAGGATACTATACCATTGAGCGACCAAGGCGGTCACAAACAGAATAGATTGTTGACTAAGGAATATTGCAAGCCTAGGCTTATCAGGGCCCTCAAAAAGTTTTATGACTGTCATCACTGTATTGTTCCATGTTCCTGTCACTTAATATTGATTACACACAAGGCGGGTGTAGCTAGCTAACAGGAGGTGCTCACCTTCCAAAAACTTGGTCTCACTTCCCTGGTTGAAGTTCGCGTGTTTAACCTAAAGCCTGTCTCACACAGAACACACGGCTTATACGGTTGGCCACCCGTGTAAACCGTACATACAACCAAACCAACCGTGGCCTTATCCGACTTACACTCGGGCCATTCGAGTGTATCCGTGAAAGCCGTGTATGATTTTTAAAACTTTTAAAAAACTGGCACGGGTGCCATGTCCGTGTATGATCGTATTAGCGATCGTACAAGACCGTGTGAGACCGTATTGGTTTTAAGAAACAGGAGTAGTTATTTATGCAATATTCACATGGTATGGTAAAAGGTGACTCAAGACGAGAAGACATTACAACGTGAAAATGTTGCCATGGTATGGATTAGTATATTTACTATATTGGGTAATTGAAAAAGCCTTTTGTGTCCCTGAAAAGATCATACCAAAACTCAGTTCTGTGTGACAGAACATGATTGAAAGATGACGAAAGAACTCGGCCGTAGTTAACTATAGTCAGTCCCACTAGTATTGGGTAAGACAAAACAATGTGTTCCATCTCTTTTTTGGGTGGGTGTGTTTGTGTACACAATAACCCGATAATGAATTTGGACATTTCCCGGGATAGGCAGTGCCTATTTTCATATTAAATATAGGGACCTTGTTTCATTCCATCATAACACATGGTCATTATCTCAACTGGGATAACGATAATAATAACAAACTTTAACCTTTTTAACCATAATAATGCAGTTAACAATTAACACAGTAACTTTGTGATATCATATAAAATGTAAAACAAGATATTTAAACATATTAATGGGGTTGTCACAACAACAAGTGAGGGGAGGGGGGGGTGTCATGTACTACAAAAGTATAACAACTCGCATAGAACGCCGCGTCCAATCTTTCCCATCGCATTTTCCTCCGTTCAAACTTAGGGAGTTTCCGACATGCGCATCATGTTTTTTACCTCATTCCCGTCATCAACATAAGGATTTTTTACTATTGTAAACATCCAACCAAAATGCAATTTCTCGCAAAGAATGAAATATCATGGGTTTAGGGAGCCCAAACCGGGAATTTTAGCAACAACTCGGCTCATGTACTCTTTATTTTGTTATTTTTAAAATGTGAACTTTCTAAAAACATAGATAGATAAAGTTTTATATATATATATATATAATATTATATATATATATATATCATGCAAGATAATTTTGATGTCCCACTGCTTTTCTTTACATATGGCAAAATCATGGTCAGTTTGTTAATTTCCATAGCGGCCATATTGGATTCATGATATGGTTGAAATATAAATGACTTTATATAGACCAGTCATGATAAATTGGTCCTGTACAAGTTTTCTCACAAGTAGGATAAAATTTGCCGATAAATACTTTGACTATACACCCCTTTTTTGAGGGCCTTGATAAGCTGGGCTTGCAATATCCCCGAGTCAACAAGCAATATCCCCGAGTCAACAATTTATTTGCAAGCAGTCTGCTCCGTTGTACAAAGTCCCTATACTGGGAACAAGCTCTACCATAGCGTATTAATTGGGAAACAAATACAGGAGAAGCAAGGTATATTGCTGTATAGAAAAGGAAAGTTGACAGTAGAAAAATTGTCATAAAGTTTCAAATGTAGCCTTTTGTGGGCGTCATAATTAATGTTTTAAATTTATTGTCCGGATTTTTATTCTTCTTTTCTTTCTTAAGGCTTTGTCCATGATCCAGGAATGATGAAGTTAGAGATTATCACTTGAACAGTCCTTGAATTTGAAAATAACACTAGAACAGTCCTTGAATATGAGACATAACACTAGAACGGTACTTGAATATGAGAAGTTACACTAGTGTCACTAAAAGAGTCCTTGAATTTGTCGCATGGAACGGTAAATTTGTAAGGTCAATGGCAAGATGAGAAGATAATTATATCACATTATCACAAGTCTGTATCACTGGTATTATCACGCCAGTCCATAGTAGTAGCAATTCACATCACAAGGTTGATAGTTAATCAAGAAGAATTCATTCGTCGTCGTTGGAGTCTTAGTAGAATGTTTTCTGTATCAATTTAAGCAATTACTAGTAAGTTATCAGTAGTATTGTCCCGTTTTCTGCACCCTTGTTGGATAATTTCTAAAAATTGATTGTCCATTGGATTTTGTTTTGTCTGATGCCATGTCTTTTATTGTTTGGTAAGTATAGTATTGGGATTTATTCATATTTTGATTGGAGTCTTGCGTTTATGGATCTTCCTTGTTTCAGGCAAAGCTAGAAAGTTATACTTGTCTAGTAGATCACGACGGTCAAGAATTGTCAAAGATTTCTTGAAATTTTTCAAGGTCATGGCAGCAAACTCACATGCTAATAGTTTGCGGTCAGTTTGTGTTCATTACAATATTTCATCCATCAACACTTGAAACAAAACAGTATTACATCTATCCATATTAAACAGTGGATCTAGTTGTGGAAAATATATTCACAAACCATTGTTAATTTCTCTGAAAAAAAACTTAAAAAAGAAGTGTATTACATGACATGTAGTTTTATATAAAATAAAGAAAGCCACTTTGCACAAAGCAGAGTGAAGTACGTGCCTATACACGTTATGCATGAATTATGAAAGCGTAAGTCGCATTTCAGATTAACATTGAATTCATCAATATAATATCAAAAATATAATGTCGCTGCTTAACATGCTTACAATGCGCAATTTCATTTCAAAGTTGCCTACAGCAAAACTTATTAATAACGGACATGAATTCTAGATTAACACAAAGGTAAAATATTATCAGTTCTACAATAAAATGAATGTTTAATGCCAACTATATTAGATTATCTAATGTTAAAAACAATAAAATGATGTATCAGCTGCAGTAAACTCGATAAATGTCATTTTTCCGGTTTTGTTCTTTTTTTATTTATTAAAGCATGTTCTAAAATCTGCATGGATCTATTTACCTGTATACCTTACGCAAAGGACAGCACTATAATGTTCGACTGTTAATATTATGAACAGGAGCATATCTCAAAAACAAATCAAGGAGCTTCATAGAGCAAACAATATGGACATATAAAATTCTGAACACGTTTCAAATTTAAATTATTTCTTTCTGAGAAGAATGGGAGCTAAAATTTAAACACAAATATTTCAGAGACTTAACTTCCAAGTAAAATATAAAATACCTTATAATTATTGAAAATTTTTAGATTATCAAAAAACTTTAATAAACTGAATTTTTCCATAACAACGATAGTTTCATCAACAAGGGAGTTATTTAAATTAATGAAATATCAAATAATTTGTCAATCCATCAGTTTTAGAAGAAAGGGGTCTCAATCTGACAGGGGCCAATGTCGTAAAAATATCCTAGATTTCAAAGTTCTGTTCAATGTGTACAGACTCAGAAAGTGTATAATTAAATATCAGTTGTTAAGCTATGACATATTATGGTTTATGTATTTTTTATTACAGTCTTCAACAATAGGATTTGTTTGACCAAAACCACTAAATTTGCTAGCTAGAAGATGACCGGAAGTGCTAAAACAAAGGGGTGTAATTCTCATTACAGAAAAATTGTGATTAAGTTGTAAGAACAACCCCCCTTTGTTACCGTAAATTTTAGTCAACAGCTTTTAATTATTGAAAAATTGCAAATATATCGTTTTGAAAAAATGCTCAATAATTATGAAGAATAGTAACAATAGTAGTAAAAACAAGAGGGCTTTAGTGCACCATATTAGCACTATATGCTAAATATATCTGAAAGGAGCATAAAAAATAAAATAAAAAAGTCGAACCTTTAATATGCATATGCCCTCATCGTGTAAATCATTCTCACTAAGATTAATAAGTAGTCGCTTATGTTCGGGTCCCAGTTTTCGAAGTGTTATACACTTAAAATTATCAAACACAAAATACCTGTCATCAAAGTCTGATAACAATTCCTGGTATGAAAAAAAACCAAAACATTCTGCTTAGTTGTAGAGTTGCAGAACATGTTTACTACAGAAAGCTTATGTAAATCATCACAGGAATTGTTCAAAAGCGATGTGCAAAGTCCTTGCACACAGTGTGTTTGCCGATATCCAGGAAAGGGACAAGATACCAAAGTCGAGACCCTAGAGATACCTGTAAAAAGCCGATATCCAGGAAAAGGACAAGATACCAAAGTCGAGACCCTAGAGATACCTGTAAAAAGCCGATATCCAGGAAAAGGACAAGATACCAAAGTCGAGACCTTAGAGATACCTGTAAAAAGCCGATATCCAGGAAAAGGACAAGATACCAAAGTCGAGACCCTAGAGATACCTGTAAAAAGCCGATATCCAGGAAAGGGACAAGATACCAAAGTCGAGACCCTAGAGATACCTGTAAAAAACCGATATCCAGGAAAGGGACAAGATACCAAAGTCGAGACCTTAGAGATACCTGTAAAAAGCCGATATCCAGGAAAGGGACAAGATACCAAAGTCGAGACCCTAGAGATACCTGTAAAAAGCCGATATCCAGGAAAGGGACAAGATACCAAAGTCGAGACCCTAGAGATACCTGTAAAAAGCCGATATCCAGGAAAGGGACAAGATACCAAAGTCGAGACCCTAGAGATACCTGTAAAAAGCCGATATCCAGGAAAAGGACAAGATACCAAAGTCGAGACCCTAGAGATACCTGCAAAAAGCCGATATCCAGGAAAGGGACAAGATACCAAAGACGAGACCCTAGAGATACCTGTAAAAAGCCGATATCCAGGAAAGGGACAAGATACCAAAGTCGAGACCTTAGAGATACCTGTAAAAAGCCGATATCCAGGAAAGGGACAAGATACCAAAGTCGAGACCTTAGAGATACCTGTAAAAAGCCGATATCCAGGAAAGGGACAAGATACCAAAGTCGAGACCCTAGAGATACCTGTAAAAAGCCGATATCCAGGAAAAGGACAAGATACCAAAGTCGAGACCCTAGAGATACCTGTAAAAAGCCGATATCCAGGAAAGGGACAAGATACCAAAGTCGAGACCCTAGAGATACCTGTAAAAAGCCGATATCCAGGAAAGGGACAAGATACCAAAGTCGAGACCCTAGAGATACCTGTAAAAAGCCGATATCCAGGAAAAGGACAAGATACCAAAGTCGAGACCCTAGAGATACCTGTAAAAGCCGATATCCAGGAAAGGGACAAGATACCAAAGTCAAGACCCTAGAGATACCTGTAAAATGCCGATATCCAGGAAAAGGACAAGATACCAAAGTCGAGACCCTAGAGATACCTGTAAAAAGCCGATATCCAGGAAAGGGACAAGATACCAAAGTCGAGACCCTAGAGATACCTGTAAAAAGCCGATATCCAGGAAAGGGACAAGATACCAAAGTCGAGACCCTAGAGATACCTGTAAAAAGCCGATATCCAGGAAAAGGACAAGATACCAAAGTCGAGACCCTAGAGATACCTGTAAAAAGCCGATATCCAGGAAAAGGACAAGATACCAAAGTCGAGACCCTAGAGATACCTGTAAAAAGCCGATATCCAGGAAAAGGACAAGATACCAAAGTCGAGACCTTAGAGATACCTGTAAAAAGCCGATATCCAGGAAAAGGACAAGATACCAAAGTCGAGACCCTAGAGATACCTGTAAAAAACCGATATCCAGGAAAAGGACAAGATACCAGAGTCGAGACCTTAGAGATACCTGTAAAAAGCCGATATCCAGGAAAAGGACAAGATACCAAAGTCGAGACCTTAGAGATACCTGTAAAAAGCCGATATCCAGGAAAGGGACAAGATACCAAAGTCGAGACCCTAGAGATACCTGTAAAAAGCCGATATCCAGGAAAAGAACAAGATACCAAAGTCGAGACCTTAGAGATACCTGTAAAAAGCCGATATCCAGGAAAGGGACAAGATACCAAAGTCGAGACCCTAGAGATACCTGTAAAAAGCCGATATCCAGGAAAAGGACAAAATACCAAAGTCGAGACCTTAGAGATACCTTTAAAAAGCCGATATCCAGGAAAGGGACAAGATACCAAAGTCGAGACCTTAGAGATACCTGTAAAAAGCCGATATCCAGGAAAAGGACAAGATACCAAAGTCGAGACCTTAGAGATACCTGTAAAAATGTCCGCTGACTCACTTCTACTCTTCTAAAGAACGTACAGTTGTGTCCTCCGAAAAATTTAATTACTTCAATAATCTTGTATGATGTTGATCTTGTTTTGCCAAACATGGTAAGGAGGGGTGTTTTTGACAAATTAAGGCGTGGAAATACGTATACGATAAATAAAAAGCCCTTAAAGAACCTTTTTTATTCGTTACCTTTATTAGTTGGCCTTTAAGATGTGTTTGACTGTATTGCAAACAGAACGGTGGCTTGTTATAACGAGGAATCATCCAGTATTTCCACATGCTATCTTACGGTTTTGATAACGACCGCTTTTACTCGTTCCCATGGGTTGCTTTAAAGACAGGTTTAGCTGTATATTTTAAACGGGACGATGGCTCGTCATACCGAAACCATCCTTTCATGGTATATTGTATTTTATGGTTTTGATTAATATTTAATATTTATAATCCTTTGTTTAGGACTTGGGATGGTAAATATCAAACTTTTGACATTTTAAACATTTTATTCATATCGCTAAACAGTAAATTCCTGACAGTAAGCCATTCCTCCAATCTTTCTGGACCTGCATTGCTGACATATGGAATTGTACTACTGATTATAGATTTAAAATGCCTTTGATAAAAATTTTGATTTTAACAGCTTCATACCAAGGTAAGAAATGTATAGCATATATACACAGATCTATAGGGTGGCTGATGTGGATTATTTTTTCTGTTAAATGTGTAGCTAGCTAAACAAGAAATGCTCACCCTTCCGGAGCAACTAGTCGCACTCCCCTGGTGAAAGTTAAAGTATTTAACTTAAAATGCAAAATTATTTACTTTGGTTTAGGGTATTTGTGATTTGGACATGATTTAGCACATTTGTTTTCGATTTCCTAATTTTTTTAAAATTATCAGTAGCCTAATTTCAAAACAATTCTGAAAATTCAGTAGTAGGACTAGACATCTCTGTGTCAAAACAAAAGGGTGACCTGGATGTGTTCAGTGTCCCGTTGTTCAATACTCCATTTTTTAAAGGCTTTCGTTGCTTGTGTCATGGATGGGGCGCACGGCCTTGCTTACCTGGTCGAGGTCTGCGAGTTTCGCTACCTGCAAGTTTTTACTTTTTAATATGGTTTGAACTTGTACAGGTATGTTTGTTTTTGATTAAAGTACTTATGGCAAATTTTTATAAAATAGGTTATTTAAAAATTCTCATAAATACATAGCCAATGACGATTTTTGCAATCAGGAATGAATGTCAAAAGTAACATACACTGGGTCATAAGTCGTTATTGTGGTGTCTCCAATACAAAATATACAATTAATGCATGGGCGGCGAATGAAAATTGGGTAACTATTTAAAATATCTTCTATTTGGACTGATGAGATCGCATGATTTAAAAATACAGCGCGTACAAAGACAAGTTTACCATCGAAACATCGTGGAGGAGATCACGATTAGCTCCTTATTGAATACTTTAGTTTAGAAGTCTTCCCAATTTTATTGCTGTGCGTATTTGACGGCTATAGACAAAACGTACTGATGCCAGAGCGTACAATTTTTTAACGAAACGAAGCAGAGATGACCATATTTTGCTCCTTATAAAATACTTTTCGATTTCAAGTCTATCCAATTGTAACGCAATGTTAATAAGGGTGTGCGTATTTACCTACAGTACACCTGGTTATGAAGGTCAGTAGAATTGTATCCAAATTGATCTTTATTCGTATGATTTAAACCTGTATGTAAGGGCCACCTGTCCATAAAGGCTACTTTAACTGGTTTTCCTTGAGTAGCCTTTATAGACAGGTTTTAGACCAGAAATTGGAGATATCTAAACAAACATACCATTCCATGTCTAAATCACAATCCCAAATGCAAAGATTTTAAAACGTGCAAATTTAAACACGTTGACTTGCACAATAATACACGGAAATGACAGGTGCTCCGGATCGGAAGCACTTGTCTTTCAATCTACACCAACCAGAATGAAAGGAACATGGAACTATTGGAAGTCAAATGTATCTAGAATAATTTTTATTCAGAAACATATTTTTTGTATAAAATATGTGAAGGTTCATGAGGTTAATAACACAACTGTAATATTTGTACATTAAAAATTAATATAACAGGGAACTTCACTCAACTTCAGACAAACATTACCGATCCATACGACTTCAGCTTATACGAGTATTTGGGTTTTCAGACATGGTGTTTAAATTTGAACAAAGCTTAGTAATTACTGCCGGGTTTTTTAGGTTTCAAATTACGACTTATCGATTTTGTATGGTATTTTAACATTGCGTTTGATTTAAAAATATCTTATCAAAAGGTCACGAAGACTATCCCTCGTGTAAACAAATGCTATTTTTCCATGTAGGTGTGGTCACTTAAGCCGTTTTATTATGATGGTGATTTGTCGTCCAATAAAGAACATTTTATGCTCCCCGAAGGGAGAGCATATAGTTGCCGATTGTTTGTCCGTCATTATTTTTGTCCGGAACATAACACTATAATAAAGGGGAATTTAGCTCAATTTTAACTAATTAAATTTCAAAATATAACATACAAATTAACTCTATTTTCACTAACTTTTAATCGGAATAGCGGCGACCCGGACTATCCAGTGGTCACCTCCAGACTGACGCTAAACATAATACAAAAAACAAACAACGCTATCAAAAATACCCGGTGGTCATAGAAACACATTAAACACTATAAAAGGACCCTATAAAGTCTATTAACGGAAGTAATTAATGTCACCAGGATAAATCAAGTAAAGTCCGAAATAATGGAAAGCCTTCAGGTATAATCGACAAATGAACGTAACTAATCCGTTACCTGTGGCATTAATAGAAGATTGTAAAAACGTGTAAATGAAATGAAAAAATGTGTAAATTTTAAATTTCAGAAAATTGAATAAAATAAATCATATCAAATTTTGCACTGTCACAATATCTCCCTTCCTCGAAAAAGTTCGTCCTCGAACTTTAATTACTAAAGTTACGTTTGTTTTGGTAAAAAAAATTCAAATTTACAAAATATGGAAAGTTTCTAATGATGGTTGCCACGTCGTGCATTGTGTGGTCTTTGTTTTGTCCTTGGGTAGTGTCTTTCCTGGTTCCTGTTTCCGTTGTTGAATCTTTTGATGGTATTTTCCCTTGTCAGCTCCTCGATTCTGTCACGCAATCTATTTCCACTATTTATTTGTTTTAGATATTCGATGTACAGAAGGTCCTTACTTAATCCTATCTCTTGGTTTTCATCCCTTATGGCTTGGTTTTCGTTCTTCACTCGTTCAATTTCTTTTTCGAGACTACTTATTTGATCTTGTTGAACGCTAATCGTTGTCTCGTACGTTTCGTTCTTCATATTTAACTTGTCTACGGTTTCTAAAAGTGTTTCATATCGTTGTTTGTTGTTATTGGCCGTTTCCAGTAACCGGGTTTTCTCCTCTAGTTCACTGGATATTTCTCTAATTGTATCTGATATTGTTTTCAGTGTTCGATTCTTTTGTTCTAGAACTGTTCTCAAACTTGCCACTTCAATTTTATATTCACTTTCACGTTTTATATGATTACAGATCCGTTTTGTGAATTGACTTTTTCCAGTTTTTGTTACTCTGTTATCCAAAATGTCTAAAAGTTCTAAATCCTTTAACAAATGAAACGGCAGTTCATTAACTAATTTCTTCTGTTGCTTATATTTGTTATATCTTTTCAAGTCACGTTGTTTTCGTTTTGTTGACTTGTGTTTCCTTTTCCATGTAATTGTATTTTCTCGTGTCTGTGGTATATGATTTACATTACATACACTGATACTGTTTTGTGGTATATACGTCCAGCAACATCGTGCATAGTGTCCAATTATACCACAACGGTAACATTTTGCATTTTTGGCGTTGCATTTTCTTAAATGTCCAATCCCAAATAAAAATCCACATTTATAACATTGTCTCCGAAAGTTAATATTTGAAAAATTCCATCTCGAATACTGGTCCATTTTGAAGCATGGTCGTTTTACACTGTGTATCGGGATCTTGTAGTGTAGCTTGACTTACGCATTAATTTGCGGCAAACTACCCCGGTTTCTCGCACCAACTTATAATAAAGGGGAATTTAGCTCAATTTTAACTAATTAAATTTCAAAATATAACATACAAATTAACTCTATTTTCACTAACTTTTAATCGGAATAGCGGCGACCCGGACTATCCAGTGGTCACCTCCAGACTGACGCTAAACATAATACAAAAAAAACAACGCTATCAAAAATACCCGGTGGTCATAGAAACACATTAAACACTATAAAAGGACCCTATAAAGTCTATTAACGGAAGTAATTAATGTCACCAGGATAAATCAAGTAGAGTCCGAAATAATGGAAAGCCTTCAGGTATAATCGACAAATGAACGTAACTAATCCGTTACCTGTGGCATTAATAGAAGATTGTAAAAACGTGTAAATGAAATGAAAAAATGTGTAAATTTTAAATTTCAGAAAATTGAATAAAATAAATCATATCAAATTTTGCACTGTCACAACACAAAAACTGTAGGAGATATCAACATGAAACGTCATTGTTAGATATATCCTAATAAATCGAAGTCCAGTATACAAGCAACATATCTCCAGAATTTAGGAATTATTGCCCTTTGTTATTTTAATACCGACAATTTTTCCGGAGCATAACACACAAACTTTAATAGGTATATGAAACTTTGCTAAATAGATCTCACTAAGGAGAATTGCATTGTACAAGACTCGTAACTTTATTTTGCATAGGTAAGCAGTTATCGTCCTTTGTTATTTTTCATACAAATTCATTTTAAAATTACATGTTGAAAAAGCCCTTTTGCAATTCGCTTTTTCTTCGGTTCTACCGATTTTCTTGTTTTATGTCTCGCACGAAAAACGACATAACAATCATTTTATAAAATACGGTAGATGTTAGAAACATTTCTTATGAATACGTTTTATTCATGTTGGTGTTTCACTCTAATGCAAGTTAGAAAGAGAAAGAGATTAAGGTGAGAGAAGTGTCCAACCATGTTGAGGTCCATAACAAATAGCTTAAATGTTTAAATGTTTGCGCTTTTCAAATTTTTGATATTGGTTTTAGGATTGCGGTGTAAAAATAAACCGGTATGTTTGTTTTCGATTAGGGGTTTCTCATCTATAATTAAAATGAACATAAGTTGCCAATGATGTTTCTTTGATTGTGTAAAAACAGGATAAATACATGATCTTAATCTGCCTCTCCTTGGCATTTCCACAAACAGTAAATACAAATAATATCTCCAAACCACGTTTACGAATCAGGAAATACTACCATAAGTGGCAAGTTATGGATGTGTGTAAAATATATGGGAAAGAGTTTAGTTAATAAGGGAAGGCAGATTACACAATCCATGTAAAGAGTTTTAGACTACAGTACTTAGTCCAGCAAATACTGAACCTTCGTGCGACGCAGAAGTATTCATTTTTATCAACGTATTGCATTGGGAGTTGTTAACATGGTATTAGGGTATCAATTTATTATTTAACGATCACTAAACAATATGCACATTGAGCGGTAACTTTCATAAGTGTTTAGTTAATAATCAAAAACAAACATACTTATCAATGTCCGAGTTGCAATTCATAAGCAAAGTAAACACTTTGGAACTGACCAGAAAGGTAAGACACGTGAATTTCCACCAGGGAAGTAAGGCCGGGTGCTCCGGAAGGGTAAGTGCCTCCTGTTTAGCTAGCTACACCCGCCATGTGTGTAATCAAAATTGTGTGAAAGGAACATGGAACTATTATACGTCAAATATATCCAGGGCAATCGTATTTTATTATACAAATATATCCAGGGGAAACCTATGTTATTATTCAAATATATCCAAGGCAATCCTATTTTATTATTCGAATATATCCAGGGCAAACTTATTTTATATATTGGTTACTTTTGCCTTGGTCTTGTTATTGGTCCAGGTTTAACCATGTTTGTTAGCTTTGGACTTCAAATACGTCTAATAAAAAATTAATAAACAATACATACATTATTAAACGATTACTAAACCGTAACTTTATTATATAGTCGTTCTAGGTATGATCTATTTCACTGTGCCAAAAGAGAAAGCTATTTACAGCATGACGTCAAGACCTGGATCAATTCCACATAAAGTTATCATTCCTGGAAACACGTCCCCAAAATTGGATCTGGCGATCAACCCTGCAACCAAACAGATTATCTGGACACAAAAACATCAAGTGTTCGCATGGCAATATGGAAGTCAGTGTATGTATTCAAATATCTAAATAAATTTGCAAATACATCACGTGACAGCTCTTAACCTTTGTCTTAGCCCAAGTTTCGAAATCATTTCTTAACCAAAATTTTCCTTAACTTAAATTTTGCAAATATTTAAACTAAGGGTGATCTTCAAAATGACACCTTAAATTTCCCATTACAATGTATAGTAAATCAACCAAATTATTAAGATTTAATAATTTAACCATATTTAAGTTAATGGAAATTTTAATTAGGGAATGATTGTGGGACTGGCCCGATATATTTAGTTATACCCATCGCAAAAAAAGAAGTGTGGGGTTATATAAGAACCACCCTGGCCGTCTTTCAAAATACCATGTCCGTTCCATATCTCTTATGTCTGCGTATGTATTTTTATCACACTTGGAACAAATGTAAAACAACATGAAATTATTTGTTGCATACCAAAATTAGAGGCATAGGTCAATAGTCAAGCTCAGAAGGTGAAACCCTAGAAATAACTCGCCGATTTTGTAGACGGCGTATATTACTGCTCTATTTTTAATTAGATATGAAATGTTAACATTTGATGTTTCTGTATTAAAATGCATTATTTTTAAAATATATTGTGTTTATATTTTCCCTAATAGAAAACACGAAAATTCAGTGCGTATTTCATCCTCGATGAAGATTAATTCACTTACGTGAAAGTCATTGGCATTTGATGGATTATGCATATAAAAGTAATGCGCTTATTGTATTGGATACCAATTTCAATAATAATGGGTCCTTTACATCCCCACAACTACAATAGCTCGGTTGGTAGAGTGCTGGTATCGTATACAAAAGTCCGTGGGTTCAAACACCGGCCGGGGTCTAGCAAAAAATTCAAAATAGGTAATGACTCTTCGTCATTCGGCATTTTGAAATGAAAGTCATGGTTTTCTTCGAAAGAGACCTTAAAACCTATGTCCGGCAACTATACACGTTTAAGAGTCCTCATATTACTTCGATCACACTGCAAAGGTATACATTTCTTCCACTTCATCTGTAGTTGGCGACGTCTCGATATAGTGTTATAATAATGACTGGGACCCAAATCAATCCAGTATTGCATTATATACACAGTCAAAGCGCATTGTATTGCCTCTCAAAAACTCTCCCACCAATTTCCACACTATTTCCCAGTAATTTTTTTAACATTTTCTTGATTAGGCCCCAGACGCCTTTATAACGCTAAAATTTGACTGAACATATAGTGGTAAAGTATCGAGAGTTTGCTGTATTCAAATTGACTTTGTTTTATGCCAGTATGATAAATAATAATATATTATTTTATTTTCTTCAGCAAAGCCATCAAAGATTTTTGAAGGTAGATGTTTTATTTTTCATTTACAACATTTTACTACAAAAATAATGACCCCTAGGAACTACAGTAATAAAAAATCTACATTGTCATGTCAATAATATGTTTTAAATCCGATCTTTTGCTGCTGTGACGTTAATTATCTGTGATGCGCAACATTCTTGTATCGACAACACTCGTCAAAACTCGACATATCCCGTATCAACATGACTCGTCATACCTCGACAAATCTCGTATTGACAAAACTTGTCATATCTGGACAGATTTTGTATCAAGATGACGCAATGAACATCCAAAATGTTTCTAACAAACTAAAATACCCTCTAATTCAAAACAAACATACTAATCCATGTCCGAATCACAATCCAGAAGCAAAGTAAAAACTTTTGAACTGACAATTCAGGTTAGACACGTGAACTTCCGCCAGGGAAGTGAGACCGGGTGCTACGGAAGTATAAGCACCTCCAACTTTGAGTTGACCAATTTCAATGTTATTTATATAAATATTCTTGAATATTTCGTGTTTTGAAATATTTGTATGAAATTCTTTTAACTTTTACGAATTTTACACGAAAATATCAATGTTAAAGTAATACCAGACCTATATCAATGTTTTCAATGTTGAAAGGAGATTTAATCAATTCTGTTACTATGATCAATTTCACTCGAGTCGTGCACATTGTAGAGTTGAAACACGTATCTCGGGGATATTGCAAGCCTAGGCTTATCAAGGCCCTCAAAATGTTTTATGACCGTCATCACAGTATTGTTGATAAGTTTGATGTCTCTGTATCTAGGATTGCCCTGGATATATTTGACGTCCCATAGTTCCATGTTCCTTTTGCACAATTTTGATTACACACTTGGCGGGTGTAGCTAGCTAAACAGGAGGTGCTTACCCTCCCAGAGCTTCCGGCCTCACTTCCCTGGTGAAAGTTCACGTGTCTAACCTAACTTGTCAGTTCCAAAGTTTTTACTTTGCTTCTGAATTGTGATTCAGACATGGATTAGTATGTTTGTTTTTGATCTATACTAAAATAAGATTAGGGGCGTATTTGAAGTAAGTAACAGAGAATGACATCTAGTAGGGCTTTATGTTTACCTTTTAAACATCACTAGTTACAAATCCAAGACCAGTTGAACAGATAACAAAAGCTACTGCACGTCCAGGAATACTTTATTTTATTTTTTAATAAATGATTACAGAACGTTATTCTTTCAAATAATGAAAATAGTATTTAAAATTTCTGTACCCAACAGGAATTTTAGATTTTTTGAGATACTGTATTAATTTGTTTTGTGTATTTATTTTCGAGGTATAAGACATTTAGAAATATCCGCGAAGTTAATTTTTCGCGTTTTTGAAATATTCTCTATAATTTAATAAGTATTATATAATTTTCGCGTTGTATTAGTTTTAGCACAAAACAAACGATCGTTCATGTCACATGATTTCAATAGGGTATGGTCCCTATTCTTACCTGTAAAAAGTATATCTTTATATTGTAAACAGGTGCACACCTTGGTTAAAAGATTTAAATGTCATTCACGGGTAAATTCATACGCTTCCTTCTCTCATTTGCATAGGGGTTTATGTAAGGTACAATTACCTGAAAAAGGTAATTTTCTCGCTCTAAACAACATAGTTGGACTGTTTGTAAAACAAAATAAAAAATAATTTGGTTGGGTATAGATATTTTGAACACATACACATAAATTTAATTAAATTGTCTTGATAATTAAACTTATTAAACTTTGAGGGCAAATAGTATTTTTTGGAAATACAATAGGACGTTATCATACAATAGGACGTCTTATCGTAAACAGATTGTTTTATTATTTTTTAAATTAAACTATTTTCTTTTTTAGCTTATGTAAGTCGACGTGATAAACCAAGTAAGTTCTTTTTTAACCTTTTTGCGCTATATTTAAGGGACTGAGAGGTCAGTTTAAGATACTCGCTTACAGAAATCAGCTCCTCCTAATGCATGTTTTATTTCTAATATAAGTTATAGAAAGGGTTCACTTGCCAAAAATCAAGTTTATTCCACATACTCCGGTCTCTTTCACTATACCTTTACTGAACACTTCTATTTTAGCTGTTTACTTTTACTATGAGCCTACTTTCAACAAAATTCTTTCTTATCACTTGTGTCAATAAATAATAATAATTTTAAACTATAAAACTTTTTATATTTTTTCATTTACAAATTACCTGATATAACTGCATGTAAAGGGCAAGTCTTCTACGTACGTACATCATGTGTTAGCTGAGCTGTAGTTCCAACTGCAAGTCAGAAAGAAAATATTTTGTCAGTGTCATTAGTTTAAATCTATTGGCTTGATACCACCAAAATATACTCGTTCAAGTGTTTTTCATATTTACAAAACAGTCAAAGTCCTGATTTTGCGCTTGTACCCGGCAAATACAAAACACTTGTACAAAATAGCAAAATTAAGAATTTAGTGTTTCATATTTCCAATGAGGCTATATAGCAAGCAGATTGTGAAGTATTTTTGGTTGTTTAAGAGTGATGTTTAAATTTTAATTTCCATGTCTCTTGATTTTTCAATTATTAAACACAGGTGAAAAGAAATGACCAAGTTCATATAATAACGAATTGATGAACCAGACGACGTATGATTTACATATATTTAGTCATTATTAAATATTCAATAAATAAAAAACAACAAAAAGAAAAAAACCAACTAACTTTTTTGGGAACAACGATATCATATCAGTTTGCCTTGATCTGTAAAATCAACTTTTTTTACATAAACATAAACATTTTTCAAAGCGCATCGCAGAAATAATTGAAAGGTATTGCTCACGTTGTACAGGGGAAACTACATTAATAAAGCTAATTTTGTTATGTTTCAGAATTGGTACTGCAAATTGACTCGGTTAATAGTGTGGTATTCATAGGATATTCAAAATCTATCGGAGGTCTTATAAAGAGTGTGGACTTACGAGATCCGAGTCTTGGATCAAGCACTATTGTAGGTTCAACAAAGGGACATTTAGATTTCACTTGGGACAGTTTTCACAGGTACGTATTTGGTATTATAATTGAATCGTTCATTCATTTAAACAGTTACATGTAGAGTATTGTAATTGAATCGTTCATTCATGTTCACAAGAACGTTCATGGTATTGTTATGCAATTACCCATTCATTTCCACAGAAATGTATAAGGTGTTCTAATGGAATCGTTCATTCACTTTTACAGGTACGTATAACGTATTGCAATAATCGTCCGATCAGAGAAAGCGGTCATTTGGTTTTTGTCCGATTTGCGTATTACACCGTAAATATTTTCGTAAATCACCCGTGCATGCACCGTGAATATTTTCGTACGTCAAATAGGATCTCTTAATATACAGAATTTAAGAAAAAGCTTGCTGACATGATGAAAATATTTCGCGTATATTTATCTGTTCGCGTTTGACGGATATACCTTTTACAAGTATTGCCGCTTTATTGCAACAGTAAAAGTCTGTCATCTTATCATTGTCATATTGGTTTAACAATTGTTCAAATAATATAAGACAAGATCTTGTAATACTATTTCATTTTGAAAAAAGTTAAGAATTAAACAAAAATATACCAGTCTATGTATAAAAATTTAATTCAGATAGCAAAGTAAAAAATAGCAAACAGAAGAACAGAGCACAAGCTACAGTTAAAGTGGTAGATTTTGTTTATAGCTTTACAGTGCCTTCAAGGCATTGTACAGAAAGGGTTTTACCCATCGTGACACGGGACAGAATAAGAATTATAAGAAGGAAACATCTTACACAATAATCATCCAACAAAGTTAGGAAAATATTGCAACGTAATAGATGTATAATGTTCTGTTAGAACCAAAAATGCATTATCATTCCTTCGGCCTAAACGCGAAGAAACAAAAATATCGCAAAGAAGCGACGTTGGGATCACGCAAAGAAACTAAAACATAATGGCAAAGGATTGAAGTCGAGATAATACGATGGCGAAGAAACGATAGTACCTTTGTCATCGTGTTTTCGCTCCGATGGAACTATAATGTCAATTTGGCTCTTAACAGAAAACCATATTCGATGAGTATGAAAATATTTTGTATGATTTGCTTTAACTGGTTTTTTTTAATAGAATTATGTACTGGTTAGATGATAATAGAATCAAAAAGAAAGATATACATGGGAATGAAACGATTGTTTATTATAACCTTACCAGTTCATCCAAAAACACGGGTACCAATTATCGGGATATAACTGGCCTTACAGTAGATGCTAGAAATGGATACATTTACTTCAGTGAGAAAACTCAATCAGAATCGAGGATTATTTCTGTAAGAGAGGATGGAATGACGACAGAAGTCTACAAAACACTCGAAGATATAGATCAGCTTGCTTACAGTGGTAAGATTAAATAGACTAAATTTGCATTGAATGCCCTGAAACATGTTGTAATTACTGTTTTATCCGAAAGTGTCCAATAATTTACAATGGAATATAGATGAAGCTATAATATAATCCAAACATAAACATACAGGTCAATGTCTACATCACAGTTTTCCCATAAAAATATAAAACTTTGAAAACTGTAGTATCAAGTAAAACATGCTAACTTCACTATGAGAATTAGGGTGTGTGTTTTTGAAGGGTAAGCACAAACTGTATAGTCAAAAACAAACATACCAATCCATGTCCGAATAACAATCCAGAAGCAAGGTAAAAACTTTGGAACTGACAGGTTAGGTTAGACACGTGAACTCCCACTAGGAAAGTGAGGCCGTCAGCTTCGGAAGGGTACGTACCTCCTGTTTAGCTAGCTACATCCTCCACGTGTGTAATCAAAATTGTAAAATGAACTATGGGACGTCAAATACGAGTATCCAGAGCAATCCTGGACACAGCGACATCAAACTTATCAGAAATATTGTGATGACCGAAATAAAACTTTTTAAAGGCCTTGATAAGACTAGGGTTGCAGTATCCTAAATTTATTTGCAAGCAGCCTGCTTCGTTGTACAAGGTTTCTGTAGTGGGAACAAGCTCTACAATAGCGTATTAATTGGGGAAACAAATACACCATACTCAAGAGAAGCCGTTATATTGCTGCATAGAAAAGGAAAGTTGACAATAGAAAAGAAAAAATGAAGTCATCACGTTTGTCATAAAGTTTCAAACGTAGCTATTTACACCTGTCATGTGTGTAAGGAAATTTTTTTTTGACATATCCATCAACATGATACAATACATCAAAACATATTGAGAAGACTGATTGCTGGTTCTTTAAACTATATTCTTCCCCATAAGTATTATACAACTGAAATATTTAATTGCTTTATGATATTAATTGACAAAATCGGTAATACAGTCGAACCTGTCTTAAAGACCACCTCTATATAAGGGCCACCTGCTTATAAAGTCCGATAAACTTGTATACCAACTGTTCTTTATTCATATGATTTGAACCTGTATATAAAGGCCACTTTTATTGGTTCCCCTGGGTGGCCTTAATAGACACGTTTGACTGTACAATAAAATTACATATTTGCTAGTTTGTGATTACAGATGTTTGTCTATGAAGTTCCTATGAATTTGTCATTTTGAAAGTTTTTACATTGCATTGGGATCGTGATTTGACAATATTTGTTTTTTATTGTAATATAAACGCCTAACTTGCATTGCTAGTCACTAGAGGTGATTACCCTTTTTTAAATTCTGAAAAACTTACTTCAACATGAATGAGAACATGAACATCACCAATCAGACAAGTAATTTTTCAGAACCAATTCTTTCTCTTTTCTGAAATACCTTTATTATAAATTTCTTTATTACACCCTCAGACAAAGTATTTTCCTACCTAACTTTAGTTAATTATATATTTGGTTCTTTGGATGTTATTGTCAACCCGTTAAAAATTGGTTTCAAAATTAAGGTCCAAGAACTACTGATGAGGGATTGCATTCCGAAATGGCCGTCTAATGCTGTAAAATTAACATTGGTATAATTTCTAATTTTTATCTTATGTCATTGTAGATTATCTGTATTGGATTGAACTTTTTAAAAGCAATGATCCAGTTACATTTCAACCTATCAAAGAATATAGAATTAACAGAATGAGAACCGGAAATAGTTATAAACAACCGATAGAAATTTATAAAACCCGCAACAAAATTGCAGGGTTAGCAGTTGGTGATATTGGTGAAAACGCAGATTTAGGTATTTATTTATAGATTCAGAGATTATCATTTCTGGATTAAAAAAATAATTTTATATCCCTTATGCATTTTATATCCTTTATGTATATCACTGGCAATCAGTTACATCCAAAGTATATTGACTGTAATCTACAGATGCAACTGTTATTCATGTGGTTTGATTCAATTGATTCCACACGAGTAAATGTTTCTATATTCATTTTATGTCGGAATATATAATGTACACTTTATTGAATCGAAATGTAACAATTTATGCCAGAGTAAATCTGATACAACATAAAGCTAGCGTTGACCAAGCACCATAATTATAATGTATAGTCTGTCCGCGATATTTTAGAAGTGTTTTCTAACCTGACTTGTTCCAAAGTTTTTACTTTGCTTCTGGATTGTGATTCGAACATAGATCCAAAGCCGTAGCATTTGTATACCAAATTGCTACGGTATTTTTTCAATGGATTTTAGTATATTGCAGAATTAATTATTGTTATCTGGTATTTGAAGGAATGTTATACTATAAAAAAGTTTTATAGTCGTCAAATACAATATTGTCTCTAAGTATGAGGTCACTGTATTCAAAATTAGCTTATATTTGATGTACCTTTCAGTCTCAAGTGGCAGGACGGTGCTAGCCCATTGCTCATGTCTTTAACCTAATTTCCCAGTTTTAAAGTTTTTCTTTGCTTTTGGCTTAAAATATTTACTAAAACTATGTTTGTTACTTCAGAGACATGTACAGGAAGTATAACAAGCTGTGTTAGTGTTGAAGGTTACCCGCGATGTTTGACGAAAGGAATGCTTTGTAATAACAATCCAGAATGCTACGACGGTTTAGACGAGTTCTACTGTTGTAACAATAATCCTGAATGTGGTATTCGGAATATTGAAATACACTGTCGTGAATCTAAAGGAGTAGAAAAGCTATTAGTTGATTTGAAATCTGATTTTCTGAATTGGACAAATCATCCATTCTCTAACAGTTTTGAGCAGAATTCCATTTTAACATTGCGTTGTTCGTTGAAAGGTTCATATTTTGATAGTAACAGTGTGCAAAGGAAAATTGACATTAATAACTTGCAAGAAATGCACGTATTTAGACAGTTTGTTGGTCCTGGTGTGTTTAGAAATGTGCAGTATGCGAGAAAATTGTCGCTTGTTGGAATCCGAAATATTTCAAAATTCGACAAGGACACATTCCAATGGTATCAATCGCTAACGCATTTAAGTATTACTGATACAACGTTAAAACACATAGATTGGTATGCTTTTAGCAGACTTCGTCGTTTGAAAGTCCTTGAGCTAACAAAAAATCCATATCTGAGATCTTTGCATGGCGATGTGTTTAAGGGTTTACAGAACTTAACCGTGTTGAATATTAGTTCTAACAGTCTCGTTGAACTAAAAAGTGGGACTTTTCACGATTTGAAATTATTAGACGTGATTGATCTAAGGGGGAATAACTTGCGTATCACACATGATCTGTTTGAGTATAACGAAATATTAACGAAATTATATGCTGACTCCTACGCATTTTGTTGCCTGAAGCCAAAAAGTGTTACCGACGACAACTGTATCACTCCAAAACATGTGGACACCATAACCAGCTGCGACGACTTAATTAAAGAAGGGGTACTCAGAGTTTTTCTGTGGATAATTGGTATCCTTGCTGTAGTTGGTAATCTGACAGTCATTGTGTATCATTTCGTTGGTAAAAAGGATTCTAAGACCGGGACGTTCACCTTATTTGTGGTAAATCTAAGCGTCTCTGACGCAATGATGGGATTCTACATGATCATAATTGGAATCCATGATGCTATGTTTCTAGGAGAATACGTCTGGAAAGATCATAATTGGAGAAATAGTATCCTTTGCAAGATAACGGGTGCATTGGCCTATGTTTCAAGTGAATCATCAGTCATCTTTATATTCTTTATTACACTTGAACGTTTTTTGGCCTCAAGATTTCCAAATCGTCAGTATAAGATCACGCCAAATTGTGCCTATATAATAATATCTATTGCCTGGGTTGTCTCGGTATTCTCGGCAGTTCTTCCTGGAATTCTATATGAAGGTTTCTACTCTATATCGGGCGTGTGTGTAGCGCTTCCATTGACAGGCGGTGTAGAAGAAGGAAGATTTAATTACAGTGCATCAGTATTTTTAGGATTTAATTTTGTTGTCTTTGCTTTTATTGCTTTAGGGCAATATTTAATCTTTAGAGAAATCAGAGTGTCATCAAAACGTGTACGAAGTTCTTTGACGAGTAACGAAAAACGAGTGGCAAAACTGCTTTTAATGATTGCATTAACGGACTGTCTCTGCTGGCTGCCAATAGGAACACTTGGTAAGTATTAATTTGGCATACAGTTAGTTTCAAAACAAACGTAATAGTACATATTCAAATCACAATCTCAAACCAAAGTAACAACTTTAAATCTGGCAAAGTGGTTGAATCACGAACTTCCATCAGGAAGTGAGACCGGGTGCTCAGAAAGGGTAAGTAGATATACATATTATTACTTGATTTATAGATCATTTGATTGGATAGTAAATGAAAAATATTTTAAAGATAACGAACTTTGTTTGAGTACGTCTGGCTGATGTACTGAGAGCAGTGACGACGGACCATGAAATTATAGAATGGTGAAGTTTAATGTTTTCGTTGATGCGGAAGAATAAGCCAGGGGTCTTGAGGCATGCTGCAATTTCCTGCAATCTGAACAAGTGATGCAAACATATTATATTATGGACAGAAATAAAGGGGAGTTACAATAAAAAACAAACATATTAATCCATGTCCGAATCACAATCCAGAAGCAAAGTAAAAACTGACAAGTAAGGTTAGACACGTGAACTTCCACCAGGGAAGTGAGGCCGGGTGCTCCGGAAGGGTAAGCACTTCCTGTTTAGCTAGCTACACCTGCGTGTGTAATCAAAATTGTTTGAAAGGAACATGGAACTATGAGGCGTCAAATATATCCAGGGCAATCCTGGACACAGAGACATTAAACTTATCAACAATACTGTGATGGCGGCCATAAAACTTTTTGAGGGCTACAAACCCCTCACGCTGGGTCAGTCACTGAAGAAAGTAATGACTTGGACACACACATTACATAAATTTAACATTATTACTATTGATTCACATTTTAGTTATCCTTGCTATATGTGGAGTGAAAATACCGGATGTAATGTACGCTTGGGTAGTGGTTTTCATTTTGCCGGGCAACTCTGCTATCAACCCATTTTTGTACACATTTGCACCAGCGTTATTGGTAAGTTTAATTTTTAAAGAGATCCTTCTTATAGATTTTGTCTTCAAATAGTTAATAAACCAACAATGGGACAGCTATATATTTACACGTCTTTGTATGGTTTAAATTAAACAGTTCTGCAAAGTTTTGTATTTCGAAACGGCTAGTGCTTTAAAATTAAGACTGGTATAATATGTAATTAACTCTGAATCTTTACTTCAGAAAAAACGAAGGGAATTCATGGCAAAATCTGAAAACTCTAAAACAAGAGGAACTAACGTCAATACAACAGACGTGTGCACGAAAGAATCATCCACACAGGTACACTTTATATATGTAGCTTTGGGTTTTTTATTAGTACGTCTATGTTCCCCAAATCATACGAACAGTGTATTAGGTTAGGTAGCAATATTAGATTTGGTTGAAAATACAACGTTCTTTTACCATGTTTTCGATTCAAATCCTGTAAACAGACTTGTAAGATATTGCTCAATGTTAGACTCTTCAGCATTTAAGTTTAAACATATGCACTTTTTAGTTAGCAAGGTTTGCTATGGTTGAAAACATAAAAGTCCATCAAAGTTTTTAGGTATCAAGACTTGCTCTGGCTGAAAACATAACGTTATTTTTACCATATTTACCTATTTCAAATGTTGTAGGCAGAATTGTAAAATCTTGCTTAGTTTAACACTTTTGAGCATTTAATTTAAGACACACATTTTAGGTATCAAGGTTTTCTCTGGTTGAAAGCATAACGTCCTTTACCATAGTTCTGCAGTGCTATAGACAGACTAGTTAAATATTGGTCGGTTTTAGACTCTTTAGCATTTATTTTGGACAAGATGGACAATTCTTTCTTTTTCTATTGATTGGTAAATTTGTTAAAGACAATGTGTCTTTATCATATTGACAGGATATTACTTCATTGCTGATTGGGGTTCCAAATGGGGTAGATACTAGTGTGGAAATGTTAATTCTGTAGCCTTTAGAAGGCCGGTGTTTTTCGCCGAATATACAGGTCCCCTAGAAATCCCAGATATAATTGAATTACATATGAAACCAGTGTCAATTTACAGCAAAAGAATAAAATGAAAGTGAAACTTTTTTTCAAGGAGTTGAAAAGCTATCCAAAGGACCAACATATGTTAAGAAAATACATTCCATGAGAGATTGTACCTTAAGTGTTTTTAACATAATATTTTCTTCGCAAATCATTATAATTCAGCATGCTTTGATATACGTATGCATTTAAGTTTTTCTTGCCACAAACCATTGGTTGATTGTGTTAGATGATACAAGGGGAAACATGAAATGATGACCTGATAAATGTAGCCAAAAAACCAGTGTTTGGAAAATTATGCTATAAAAGACAACATTCGGTACCTATGATAATAATGCCATGATAATCATGGGTATTTCCAAGCATAGATCCTATGTTAGTTTATCTAGTGAATT
This sequence comes from Anadara kagoshimensis, assembly GCA_021292105.1. NCBI lineage: Eukaryota > Metazoa > Mollusca > Bivalvia > Arcoida > Arcidae > Anadara > Anadara kagoshimensis. The sequence continues at coordinate 36,973,813 of CM037859.1, forward strand.
AATCTTACTTATACATATACAAATATATTTACTTATTTTAGGTTTAAAATGCCATGCAAGCAGCCCTACAAATAAACTGTAACCGTTAAAGAATAAATAGATGACTAATACATAAGTGTACATTTGTACCAGTTTTGGATATAAATGTTTTGTGTGTAAAGCAAGATATATTAAGAGACCGCATCTTCAGTGTGGATGGAAGTTATATTCTCCCCGGATATTGTGCTTGTTTTCATTTATGTCAGGTTATTGTAGTAAATGGTACCCCCCCCCCCTGTTGTTATGTGACAACCCCATTAATATGTTTAAATATCTTGTTTGCCATTTTATATGTTATCACAAAGTTACTGTGTTAATTGTTAACTGCATTATTATGGTTAAAGGTTAAAGTTTGTTATTATTATCGTTATCCCAGTTGAGATTATTGACCATTTGTTTTGAACCATGTGTTATGATGGAATGAAACAAGGTCCCTATATTTATTCATGTTAACAATTAATTCCATTTTTATACACTTACAGCTATTTCTGTTAAGTAATTGTTCCCAAGAATCCATTGTTATTATCTTTAGATTGACTTTTAGGCATTGCTAACAAAGTTTGTTTAGTTATCAACACTGTTAGCGCCATTTCTAATGTTTACAAATTTACTATACATGTGGGATTGAAGAGTTCCTATGACCCAGATATTGAACTTCCGGGTCAGAGGTCATTTCAACCCATCATCGTATATTTTTACAACCTATCTTTAAAAATTAAGGAAAAATCAGAATTGTAAGTTTATTGAAAATATTTGAATAACAAATCTTAAAAATGATACAAGTGTTCCGCCAAATCCATTTTATATATAATTATATCAGTTTTTACAGTTTTTGAAGCTGTTTTTCAACACTGTTTTAACCCCGTTTTTAGTCCCGTTTTTAACCCTGTTTATAAACCCAGTATTATAGTTTAAGCCCGTTTTGGAGCTCCGGTTGCCAGGGGAAGCCCTGTTTTCCTGTTATCGTTGTCCTGTTGCCCCTTTTGGGTATAAAAAGGGCTGGAATTTCCAGCACAGGGCTCTCTCTCACTTACTTTCGAACATACTGGTTGTCAGGCAGAATTTTACATTAATCAGAATATTTAGAATTTTATTATAAAGGTACTTTTTAAGCACAATTCCTCTATTATGGAGTGAAAATTGCTTATTTATAATATTTTGAATTCCTGTTCTGGGCAAAATTCAGCATTTATGGCTGAGCATTGTCAGACTTATCTTTTATAAAATTACTTGGAAATAAGAAACAAGTACTGGTAAAATTTCAAAACTAATCATAATAATTTACTTTGAATTGGAATAATTTTTCCAAATTAAGTAATTTAGGGTATTCTGATATTATTCAGACTGCAGACTTTCGTACTTTAGACACAGGTCAAAAATGACAGTTTGACAAGTGTTCTATTTCATGTGACGTCAGTCTATTTTCTGACCGTGAATTCAATACTTCTGGTGGTATTTATTTATTTATTATTTGTTTATTTATCTACATATGTATTTGTTGTAATTTCATGATTTTTTAGACGAAGTATGATTTTTATCATTACAAAGTCTACAGTATTCATGTAATATAAGGTCAAATTATCTTTTGTTTTAGATATAAAGACCTTAATTCCAATATTGTGAAATCTTGAAATAAATACAAGTAATAATATTAAATAAATTGACTGTTATCTTAATTGAACTAGTTTGTCTTAATTTTACTATAATTTTATTATTGCAAGACCAGGCATAAAAGTAGCTAGAATAACATGTACTATGGTATTAAGAGTTTGAGCCACTGATAAGTTGAAGTATTCTCAAAGTAGCTGAATAAGATGTACTATGGTATTAAGAGTTTGAGCCCCTGACAATCTGAGATATTCTTACTGAACCGCTTGGTCACTACATAAATTTTTGGTGTCAGAAGTGGGATCTAAATCAATTTATTTTAGATCCAGTGATTCGAATCCAAGTTTTGTTATTGTTGTACAAAGATTTTACAATTTTGTAATCAAAGTACAACCATATTTTATATACTTTTACATACTGAATATTTTCAGATTTATATATTTTTATAACCTATACAATACCCTTAGTGAGTAAGGCAAGACATTTGTTGCCAAAATTCACTTTTTAAGTAGTTTGTGCCAGTGAATCTTTCATAATGACAAGAAGATCTCGCAGACTCAAGGAAAAGCGTCAAAAAGATTATGAAGCAGAATTTGAAGATGTTGGTGATCATACTGCAACTAAGTCACCAGTTTTACCTAAACAGCAAGTGCCAGCTAAAGCTACAGCCGACATCACTGTTGTCAGGTCCAGTCAGTCCAAGGGTTTTGGTGCAGAATTGCAAACAGATGTCCCACTACAAGATCCTGTTACAGCCCAAAGTCATGGCAGTGATGCTGAAAGTATAGGGATTTTGCAATATACCCCACAGAGATGCAGTTACACACCTCATGATGAAATTAGTAATATTGCACCTGTAACTAAGATGATGGAAACTCTAAACCAGACAAAGATGATCCTGGGTGATAAAATTGAAATGAGCAACCAGAGAATGGCTGAAGAAGTAAGCCACAAGTTATCTAGATTAGAAGAATGCCTAACTAACCCATCACCCAGATTGAACATAAATCCTGCACGACAACCAGTCAGTACTCCTCAAACACATCCAGCCAAATTAACAAGAGAATATAATGGGTTTAAACGAGTCAGATCTGGACAAACTAAAAAAGGGCAAACACATAGGAATCGGAATGAATGGAGAGCAATTAACCGTCCAGATGAATCAGACACTGATAGTGTTAGAGATTATAGCGACTCAGATGATGATGAACGTTCAAACTCAAGAAGTATTCAAAGCCAAATCCTGAACAAAAAACAGTACAGTTCAACACATAATGTAAAGTTACCCTCCTTCAATGGAAAAGATTCATGGAAAATATGGTTCAGCAGATTTGAAGTTATTGCAGAGAGGAACCAATGGAGTAGAGAAGAATGTCTAGATCAGTTATTACCAAGGTTGCATGGTGGCGCAGCAGACTTTGTATTTGGTCAGCTGTCATCCGATGTAATAAGTAATTACAGTAAACTAGTGAGTGAGTTAACAATAGATACAGAGTGATAGAGAACAGGAAAACGTTTGCTGCTCAGTTACACAAAAGGAATCAAAGGCCGAATGAGACAGTAGAAGAGTTTGCTGCTGACCTCAAGCGATTGTATGACAAAGCACATGTAAATAGAGATCCAGAGACAAGAAGAGAAGATCTGTTGAGGAGGTTCTTTGATGGTCTTTCAAATGAACGAGCTAGTTTTGAGATAGAGTTTCATAAAGAGCCTTTGAACATAGATCAAGCAGTATTCCATGTAGTGAACTTTGAGGAGATCAAGCATAAATCACACCATAGTGATGATAGTTCCAGACACAAGAAAGTGAGGCGATCAAGGCATGAAAGTGACTCATGGTCAGATGACACAGACGAGAATGATGATATAGATGAAAGGCCAGGTTCACAAACGAGACAGGTTACCAGGAGAAGAATGAAAGGTAGTCATGTTAAGGAAGTCAGATTTAAACATTCTAATATCAAAAGTAACAGCAAGAAAGACACAGTTAATGACAGGAAAGTGGATCAGAAAACAGAAAGTCCTAATAATAATGCCAAAGAGAGCAAGGGCAATGCAAATGAAGTTGAGTTACTAAGACAAGAGATAGGCGAATTAAAAGAGGAGTTGAAAAAGCAACATGTATCATTTGATAGCACGCAGAAACCACCGTCTAAAACATGTTTCCGGTGTGGGAAACCAGGACATTTTGCTAGAGATTGTCAAGTAGCAAGACATCAGATGTTTCAACCCAATCAAGCCAGACAACAAAATTTTAGGTACAATGTAAATGCTCCTACATTTCAGCCAGCACACAGGGGTGTAACTCAACAATCAACTAATCATGTTACCCAGAGGCCATATACCAGTAATTCAGACAGAAGAGACCTGTCCAATTATGACAGTTACCAAGTTCCTGTTATACAGTCAACACAAGATATCCAGACCATGAATACCAGTACTGACCCTAGTTTGACTTCAGACCAAGCCAATCATTTAAACTACCAGGGGTCGACTCCACTGGTCGGGAGAAGGCCCACCCACTGATTGAAACAAAGGATGATGACCAAGACCAGTTACAAAGGACTAATGATAATGAGCCTAATGATATTTCAACAGTTCGCAGAAGAAAACCAAAAGATGATGGTGTATACATTGAGGGATCAGTTGAAGGAATAAAGATAGTGTTACTGCTGATACTGGTGCTACAAAGTCAGTTATTTCAGACAGAGTTTATAAACGTATACCTGAAGGATGTCGTCCTAAGTTAACTCCCACGGTGAAACTGGCAGGGCCAGGAGGGGATCCACTTAAGGAGTTTGGGAAGGCAAGATTTAATTTGGAGTTAGATAATTTTAAGTTGTCAGAAGACTTAATTGTAGCTGAAATAGCAGATGATGGATTGCTGGGAGTAGATGTACTACAGAATCACAGTCTGGGACCAGCAGATATTTTACTAAGCCAAGGGATTATAAAGTTAGGGGATAATGTAATTAACTGTATGCAAGTAGGCATGCAGAATAAAACAAGAAAAGTAATTGTAGCTGACCATGTAGATATTCCAGGTTATAGTGAAGCAGTTATTGATGTATTTGTTGAGAATGGCGACAGTGAACTGGATGAAGATGAAAACATTATGATTGAGCCTGTAGAAAACTTATCAGAGCATTATTCTATAATAATGGGAAGGGTAGTAGTTGACACCAGAAACAATGCAACTGTTAAAGTACGGGTCATGAATTTATATCCAAATAGAGTTTCTATTAATCAAGATGCTGTTATAGGCCAAGCAGAAGCATGTAAAGTGTTCAGTGAAATATGTAAGGAAGAGTATGAAGGGGAGAATGAAAACATACAACAGATAAAACAGTTACGTTCTGAACATTCCAGTGCAGTTCAATCAAAAGCTTGTTGTTATTCAGAATCGGCTAGCAACATGAAACCTAACTATAGAGAGCAAATTCCAAAACACCTGTGTGCCTTATATCAGTCATCTGTAGAAGGAAAAAGTGAAGAAGAATGTGAGGCAGTTGCTAAATTACTTGTAGACCACCAGGACACGTTTTCAAAGGATGAATATGATCTTGGTTTAACACACTTAATAGAGCATAGCATTGACACAGGAGATGCCAAACCCATCAAGATACCACCAAGACGAGTTCCTTTATCATATGCAGAGAAAGAAAAAGAAGCTCTAGATTTGATGCTGAAACAGGGCATAATACAACCATCAACTTCACCATGGTCATCACCTATTGTATTAGTGACCAAGAAGAATGGCAAAGTACGTCCATGTATTGACTACCGACTTTTGAATGCAAAGACTAAGAATGATGCATTCCCTGTGCCTAGAACACAAGATTGTCTTGATGCAGTTTCGGGTGCCAAGCTATTTAGTACATTTGATTTAATACAAGGGTTCAACCAGATCCCTGTTAAGCCAGAAGATAGACAGAAAACTGCATTTGCCACAAAATATGGTCTGTTTGAGTTTAAAAGAATGAGTTTTGGTTTAGTAAATGGACCACCAACCTTCCAAAGGGCTATGGAAATCGCTCTTAGCGGCCTCCAATGGAAGACTTGCCTTGTATATTTTGATGATGTGGTAGTGTTTGCACCAGATTTTGATACCCATATGCAGCGGGTAAAGGAAGTTCTCGATCGGATAAAAGAGGCAGGGTTTAAATTGAAGCCAGATAAGTGCCAGTTACTACAAAAAGAGGTAAACTTTTTGGGACATATAGTTAGTGAACATGGAGTTAGACCTAATGCAGATAATGTTGCCAAAATGATACAGTGCCAGAAACCATCCAATGTCACAGAAGTCAGACGCCTTATTGGAATGGGAAGCTATTATCGAAGATTTATTCATGGTTTTTCAGAGATGGTACGTTAGTTGAACTCACTAAGAAGAATAAGAAATTTCAGTGGTCAGATAAATGTGATGAAGCATTTGAGTCTCTTAAGTCCGCATTAGTTAATGCCCCTATTATGGCACACCCAACTGAACATGGTGATTTATCATTGATACTGATGCTTCAGATTATGCTATTGGTGCTGTTCTAAGTCAATTCCAAGATGGACAGGAACGGGTTATAGCTTATGGTAGTAGAAAATTAAATAAAGCAGAATGTAATTATTGTGTAACAGATAAAGAGTTATTAGCACTTAGATATTTCATTGAGTATTACCGTCCATATTTGTTAGGCCGAAAATTTAGAGCACGTACAGACCATCAAGCTCTGGTGTGGTTGTACAGTCTCAAAGAGCCTAAGGGACGAGTTGCTCGATGGATTGAGATTTTGTCAGATTATGATTTTTCAATTGATTACAGGTCAGGGAAGAAGCACAGCAATGCAGATTTTCTATCAAGATGTAAAAACCCACGTGATTGTGAATGTGCAGAATGTGACACATTTGAACCTTTGAAGTGCGGTCCATGCAAGAAGTGTACTAAAAGAAATCTTGAGATGGTGAGCAGTTACCATGAGAAGATGCCAACTATTTTGAATAGTGAGCCAATCAGTGAGCCAAACAGTGAAGTCCAAAGAGATGAAAATGGTGAACATGAACTGGAACCAAGCGAACAAGAGAGAGAACAAGAGATGGGTGATCAGGATCAGGAAAATGGTTGTAGTCCATGAAACCAATGGTGACAGTTTATTAACCAGAAGTGTTGTGACCAGGTCAAAGAAGAACACTGATCCTCAGAATTCGCACACAACAATTTCCACTGATCTTCCTATAGACAGCAATTTTAAGAACCTGCAGCTACAACAAAGAAAAGATCCAGACCTAGAGCAAGTATATACGTGGTTTTTAAAGAAAGAACGTCCAACCTACACAGACGTCTTAAAGTTAAACCCTGCAGTACGGCATTACTGGCATTCTTGGAGTTCCCTTGTTTTAAAAGATGGTGTCATACATCGGAAGTTTTACAAGAAAGATGGAACTGGTGATTATTTGCAGCTTCTGGTGCCACATCATTTAAGGAATGAGATAATGAAGCAGGTGCATGATGGTGTATTAGGTGGACATTTGGGAAGAAAGAAAACGAAAGCAAAACTACTTCAGAAGTACTACTGGTACCAATGCAGGGAAGACATATACTTATGGATTAAGAGTTGTGATAACTGTGCTGTAAATAAGACACCTGCCAAAAATCCAAAAGCCCACCTAGGGGAGATGCGAGTTGGTGCACCACTTGACCGTTTGGGCGTAGATATTCTAGGTCCTCTGCCATTAACTCCAAGAAACAATAGATATATATTAATTGCCACTGATTATTTTACCAAATGGGTTGAACTGATGCCAGTACCAGACCAAACAGCAGTCACATGTGCTGATGCTATTTTGAAGCAAGTTGTTTGTCAATTTGGTTGTCCATTATCGATCCATACAGATCAAGGGAGAAATTTTGAGAGTGATGTTTTAAACAATTGTGTCGATTACTGGAAATTAAGAAGACTCGAACCACGGCAAGAAATCCAAAATGCAATGGTCAAGTGGAACGGTTCAATAGAACTTTGCTACGAATGATAAAAGCCTATTTAAAGGGGAGCAGTTAGACTGGGATTTAAACCTACCAATGTTAGCAGCAGCTTATAGAGCTTCACCAAATGCCTCTACTGGACTTACACCAAACCTTCTAATGCTTGGCAAAGAAGTAAGATTACCAGCTGAGTTAATGTTCGGTAGCAGTACATCAAATTTAGAACAGATTACCACCTATGGTGAATATACAGACAAACTAAAGTCCAGGCTCCAAAAGGCTCATGAAGTAGCTAGGAAATATCTAGAAACAAATTCCAAAAGACAAAAGATATGTATGACGCAAATGCTTTCACGTACCAATACAAGAAGGGTGATGTTGTTTGGTGTTTAAATGAATCCGAAAACCTGGTATTTCACCTAAATTACAGCTTATTATGGGCCATGTGTTATTATTGAAAAGATTGATGACCTACGATTTAAAATACAATCACAGAAGAGGCAGGCACCTATCGTGGTAAACCATAACAAGTTAAAGTTTTATGAAGGACAGAATATTCCAAGTTGGATAAAGTCTGTTATAAAGAAGAACAGAGTATAGAAGCCTGATGAAAAAAATAATGATACATTATAGGTTTTTTTTTGTAATCTTATGTAACTTCTGTAGCATTTAATGTAAAAATACCACCAGAAGATTTTTTTAAAAAAAATTATACCTAAAAATTTGTTCAAACTGGAGTACCTGTAATAACCGTTAGGGATACAGACTGACATGACTGGAAGGTTATTTAATCATTGCATATAACTTAATGGTCTTTATAATTTTTACTATTTGTAGATGAGGCCACAGAAATATCCGTTAAACAGCAAGAGAGGGCGGGCCTATAGATGTAACATCTGTGAAGTCTATGTAGGAGAACGAAGGATGGTGGTGGCACATATCTATAGTACCCATATTGAAGCTTCCAAAGTGCCATTTACTTGCAACATCTGTAATTTTAAATGTGCCACAGAACAAGAGATAAAAGGACATGGAAAATGGTATAAAGCTAAAGACCATCAACAATTGAAAGAAACAGGAGTGAATGATGAGCAACATTTTGTAAGAAGTGAAGTACCTCTAGTTTTAGTAGAAGGAAAGCAACTCACCAAATTATCAAACCAAGAATCTGAAAATGTTTGGCAATCACGACAGAGAAAAGCTAATAATTTAATTAATATCCCAACAGTGGACATTTCTGTTAGATTACAACCTACTTTACCACCATTGTCACCACAAATTGCAGATACTCCTGATTTTATTCCCACTTTAACCAAAACTGATCTATTTTCAACATCATCAGCAACAGAAGCTTATCTACAAGAAACCAACTTCATCCAGTCAAATCCATCAGAAAATTCCATAACAGAACCATTAGATCAATTTACTACATTACCAAATTCGTCATTAGAAAACTCCACAGAACCTTTAGATCCATTGACTGCACTACCTTCTCCACTAAAGCCCAAATATTCTTCAGAACCTATGCCAACTTTAACTGACATTAATTTGGACAACAACATTTTTAATCAGATCCTGGACAATTTCGAAAATGAGTGTAAAGATTTTGAAACTTCAGAGAACATCCTCATTACAGAAGCAATAAAGTCTATTACAACTAATAATCAACAGTTAGCAACCTCCACTTCAGATTTCAATAACACCACAGAAGAATTTACCGATAACACTAAGGCCGACAATAACAACATTCAAGAAAAAATACTTCAAGGAATTAATAAAACAAACAACCTGTTAGAAAAGATCCTCTGCCAAATGGAAGACAACAACAAGTGCATATATTGGTTAGGGCGATCTGTCAGAAAAAGTATAGAGCTGCAAAATCAACAACAAAAGAAACACTACAGATTTTATACCACACCAACACCAACATACACAAAAAGAAGAATTGGCACATCAAAGAGAGAAGAAACACCAGAAAGGAAAGTAAAGAGTAAAATTCAGGTTCCCCCCACAAAGAAGCCCAGAAGAAATTAAAGATCGACAGCATCATTTAATTATATGTGAATTGATTAATTAACACTTAATTGTCCTTGGTTATACATATCTCCCCCCCCCTTTTTTTATTACACTATACTAAATAGTATAGCATATACTATATTGTTAAAAATTACAGATTCAAAAAGTACAAGTTGAAATTTCTTGTACATTTGAATATATATCAGTTTTCATAACGCTTGCTGGAGCAAGACATAATCCATATATATATATTATATTTTAATTCTAGTTGTTGCAATGGCTTGCTAATGAAGCCGATGCTGACTGTACTTGGAAGTCATGTTGTTCTAAAATAGTGAAATAATATTGTATTTTAAGTCTAATGTTAAGACTAAATGTTTTTACGGTGAAAACATTTACTTTTGTTAGTACTTTTATGAAAAGTGTTGCGAGGACACTAACACTTTTAAGTGGGGGCAAATGTAGTAAATGGTACCCCCCCCCTTGTTTTATGTGACAACCCCATTAATATGTTTAAATATCTTGTTTGACATTTATATGTTATCACAAAGTTACTGTGTTAATTGTTAACTGCATTATTATGGTTAAAGGTTAAAGTTTGTTATTATTATCGTTATCCCAGTTGAGATTATTGACCATTTGTTTTGAACCATGTGTTATGATGGAATGAAACAAGGTCCCTATATTTATTCATGTTAACAATTAATTCCATTTTTATACACTTACAGCTATTTCTGTTAAGTAATTGTTCCCAAGAATCCATTGTTATTATCTTTAGATTGACTTTTAGGCATTGCTAACAAAGTTTGTTTAGTTATCAACACTGTTAGCGCCATTTCTAATGTTTACAAATTTACAATACATGTGGGATTGAAGAGTTCCTATGACCCAGATATTGAACTTCCGGGTCAGAGGTCATTTCAACCCATCATCGTATATTTTTACAACCTATCTTTAAAATTAAGGAAAAATCAGAATTGTAAGTTTATTGAAAAATATTTGAATAACAAATTTAAAAATGATACAAGTGTTCCGCCAAATCCATTTTATATATAATTATATCAGTTTTTACAGTTTTTGAAGCTGTTTTTCAACACTGTTTTAACCCCGTTTTTAGTCCCGTTTTTAACCCTGTTTATAAACCCAGTATTATAGTTTAAGTCCGTTTTGGAGCTCCGGTTGCCAGGGGAAGCCCTGTTTTCCTGTTATCGTTGTCCTGTTGCCCCTTTTGGGTATAAAAAGGGCTGGAATTTCGAGCACGGGGCTCTCTCTCACTTACTTTCGAACATACTGGTTGTCAGGCAGAATTTTACATTAAATCAGAATATTTAGAATTTTATTATAAAGGTACTTTTTAAGCACAATTCCTCTATTATGGAGTGAAAATTGCTTATTTATATATATTTTGAATTCCTGTTCTGGGCAAAATTCAGCATTTATGGCTGAGCATTGTCAGACTTATCTTTTATAAAATTACTTGGAAATAAGAAACAAGTACTGGTAAAATTTCAAAACTAATCATAATAATTTACTTTGAATTGGAATAATTTTTCCAAATTAAGTAATTTAGGGTATTCTGATATTATTCAGACTGCAGACTTTCGTACTTTAGACACAGGTCAAAAATGACAGTTTGACAAGTGTTCTATTTCATGTGACGTCAGTCTATTTTCTGACCGTGAATTCAATACTTCTGGTGGTATTTATTTATTTATTTGTTTATTTATCTACATATGTATTTGTTGTAATTTCATGATTTTTTAGACGAAGTATGATTTTTATCATTACAAAGTCTACAGTATTCATGTAATATAAGGTCAAATTATCTTTTGTTTTAGATATAAAGACCTTAATTCCAATATTGTGAAATCTTGAAATAAATACAAGTAATAATATTAAATAAATTGACTGTTATCTTAATTGAACTAGTTTGTCTTAATTTTACTATAATTTTATTATTGCAAGACCAGGCATAAAAGTAGCTAGAATAACATGTACTATGGTATTAAGAGTTTGAGCCACTGATAAGTTGAAGTATTCTCAAAGTAGCTGAATAAGATGTACTATGGTATTAAGAGTTTGAGCCCCTGACAATCTGAGATATTCTTACTGAACCGCTTGGTCACTACATTATTTTAGACTTTACATCAACGATAATCCACTGGTGGTTAAAGCAAGTCCTCAACAGACAGAGACGTATACATATATATAACTTTTTCAGAACAAATTGACGATTTATACATCTGTGAACGTTTGTACCAGTTTTGGAAATTTATGTTTTGTGTGTAAAACAAGATTAACTGATGGAATCATCAGTGTGGATGGAAGTTAAATTCTGCCCGATATTGCGACGACAATCCACTGGTTATTAACGCAAGTTCTTAACAGACAAAGACGTAGACAAACCTATGGTTAAAAATATAACTGTTAAAGAATTAAATCAATGATTTATACATATTTGAACATTTGTACCCGTTTTAGATTTTTATGTTTTCTATTCTTTTATTAAACGGTTCTTTCGGATGGGAACTTTAAATAAACGAGGTCCCGTGTCACGGTGGGCTTGGCACGCTAAAGAACACTGCTATAAAATGCCATCAGCGCAATGCACAGGCAAAATTTCTGCACCTATAGCTGGCGACGTCTCGATATAAATGAAATATTCTTGACTGGGACGTAAAACACCATTACTCAACTCAACTCTTTAAAGGTCTTCAAATAAAAACAGATACCAGTCTCTTGCTAATCAACCGTTATGTGCATCTTTCTATTGGGGTTGTGATATATACATGGATTGGTTTCGCTTTGATTTATAGGGAATGACCTAATGGGAGCTACGTCAATTTTCGTCTGATATTATATAAATCTATTGCTTTTATCATAAGCGATTTGCTAGATTAATAATTTATACTGGTATTTTACAAATTATTGTTTCATATTAATCATTTAGACAACAAAATACTAAAGTTCGTTTATGTATCTCGGCAGATTTCCGAACATAGTTTTTTGTCACCCTTCACAGAAATTCCCCACATAGAAATATACGAGAAAAGGGGTGACAAATTATAAGATATAGGTCCGAAAAAATTCTTCGGAGCCCCTTTCGTAACATATTTATTTCAACATACACTGGAGTTTAGATTGATAAATACACAACACTGTTTTGACATTTTTAAATATCCCTGTGGTTAAATGAAGTCACTTTGTAAAACAAGTTTTTAAGAAAAATAAACAAAATTTTCGATTGTAAATATATAGCACTTTTATTAAAGTGTAACAATTATCCAAAAATTAATGATTGATTTTATACATTTCCTAAGAAAAATATGAATATAATAAATTAAAGTAAAAATAAAACAAACTCACAAGTTTTCTTGGAATAAAACAAATCCTTAATGATTTTAACATCATTGTTTGTTCAATTGTCTCCATTCTTCAATAGAAAGAAATGTTTTAAGAAAATAAAATACTTGATCGAACTGTATAGGTAAACAACTTTGACCTGTCCGCTTGACCTTTAATTCGAATATTTATTGTCGCGAGTGCCTTTATGTTTAGTAAGTACGTGGGTTTATTTTGTCCACATTATACAAACACTAATAATGTGCCCTGAGTACATTATATTAAAAGTGAATTCTACTATATATTAGCCATTTATTGTATAGATCCTTCTACATGTATATGAATATTGCTAATGAAAGGTCAAGCGGGCAGGTCAATGTTGTTTGCCTATAGTACTAAATAAATACATGATTACGTCATACATTAGCTTAAGCAGAGTGTGTACAGAACAGATCTGTCGAAAGTTTAACACTTACAGTACAGGCCTGTTGAAAGTTTAACACTTACAGTACAGGCCTGTCGAAAGTTTAACACTTACAGTACAGGCCTGTCAAAAGTTTAACACTTACAGTACAGGCCTGTCGAAAGTTTAACACTTAAGTACAGGCCTGTCGAAAGTTTAACACTTACAGTACAGGCCTGTCGAAAGTTTAACACTTACAGTACAGGCCTGTCGAAAGTTTAACACTTACAGTACAGGCATGTCAAAAGTTGAATACTTACAGTACAGGCCTGTTGAAAGTTTAACACTTACAGTACAGGCCTGTCGAAAGTTTAACACTTACAGTACAGGCCTGTCGAAAGTTTAACACTTACAGTACAGGCCTGTCAAAAGTTGAATACTTACAGTACAGGCCTGTCGAAAGTTGAACACTTACAGTACAGGCCTGTTGAAAGTTTAACACTTACAGTACAGGCCTGTCGAAAGTTTAACACTTACAGTACAGACCTGTCGAAAGTTTAACACTTACAGTACAGGCCTGTCAAAAGTTTAACACTTACAGTACAGGCCTGTCAAAAGTTTAACACTTACAGTACAGGCCTGTTGAAAGTTTAACACTTACAGTACAGGCCTGTCAAAAGTTTAACACTTACAGTACAGGCCTGTTGAAAGTTTAAAACTATACTAACGAATAAGTACGGAATCGACAGTTCATCCCGCCCCTTCGTTAACTACGAGTATATAATAGTCATTTTAGGCAGCTGTTATCTGAATTTTTGGTATTATTTCCTTTACTATAATTTTTTCGCCCACCCAGCAGTCGAAATTTTAGTCAGGCGAGTGTTTTACTTTCGACAGGTCTGTACTGTAGCTAAGGAATAGTGCCAAATCGCCAGCGCATCCGGGCGCCTCGTTCGCCATATCTTGACAACAGGTGATGTCTATTTCTCTAGGCTCTTCGTGTAACCGACCTTTGACCCTTCTTCGATAGCTCATTGTTAAACTTTAGACGGGTCTGTACTGTACTGGATCATGTTGTAATTAAAATCCCAAAAGTAAAGAAAAACATTGAAAACAGACAAATTTAGTGAAACACGTAAAATGCCACCAGGGAACTGAGACCGGGTGATCTGAAGGATTAGCACCTCCTGTTTAGTCAGCGTCACTCGTTAGAAATTCCGTAGATTTGTTAGATGTACTCTGACAAAACCACTATTCATGTCACAATCACTATGGTGACAGGCCCGTAGTATCCGGGGGAGGGCCGCCCCCCCCCCACTTTTTTGTGGACTTAAAAAAATATTTTAGAAAAAATGTATGAAAACCTGTTAAAAATAAACTTGTATAACTTCATGAACGCGTAAGCTATATAATTTTAATCTTTGTGATAGTTTTACTGAAGCTAGCATGTGATTGTCGTTTATATAGTGTGTAAACAAAGGTCAAATCCGGACTGGAGAAGATACGGTACCGTTTCCTATTCCGCGTGTTATCATTCTAGAGTGACTTCCGAAATCGTATTGGAGACTTTTAATTTTATGTTATATAATCACCATGTATCAGAGTATATTGTCCAGAAATATTGCGGAAATCAAAAAAATCAAGTTGAAACAAGAAACAATATTGGAAGGTTCTCTGTGTTCTCCACCAATAATTTTGGTAATCCGTTACTGAGTACAACTTTGTGAATTTTTATAATTAAAATTAGAAATTGTATGTAAAATGTGCCGATTAAACCACCTGCTGATTGATATATGAGAATGCAGGAAATGACGTCTCAGACCTTCTGATTTTTAAAATTTTTCTGGGGGACATGCCCCCAGACCCCCCTAGTAGGCTCGGGCACTTCGTGCCCTCGAGGTCGAATTACACAAAATGTGCCCCCCCCCCACTTTCAAAAACGTTGCTACGGGCCTGGGTGATATAACTACTTTTACGTTTCACGAATCCCGACGCTGTAGTTTAATTTCTAGATGTGTTAGATGTCCTCTGACGAAATCACTAGTCATGTCACAATCGCTTTTGTGATAAAACGACTGTAATGTTTCATAAATCCCGACTCTGTAGTCTCTTTAGATAAGTTAGATAAGCATCAGTGTCTAAATAGTTTAAGTACGATATACACCGGAATATCCGCACGTTCTTGTCATTATTGTCCCCTATCCATATTTTCCCCTCAGGATCGACACCAATGGAGAGTGCATTGCCATAGTTACCTTGGGCAGACGTTAAGACTAGACCGAGGAATATTCCCTCATGATTTAGAAGATGAATTGCAGCATTTGCAGCGTCAACAACCAAAACGTTTCCATCATTGTCTTGTGCAAGGTTCATTGGTTGAAAATGGTGCTCTATTTTGAATATCAGCCTTGTTCCGCATCCTCTAGAACCTGTGTATTTATGTAAAAACTTGTCTCCTTCCTCTGACAAAACGAAAACACATTCATGTCCTCTATCACTTATGAAAATTCTGGATGAAATTTTATTGACAACAAGTGAATATGGACGTTTGAAGACGTTTTCGCCCTTGTTGTTTCCCATCTGTTTCAAAAGAACACCATCATTAGAATATATGTGAAGCTCGCCATTGTCGATCTCGCCATCTTCATTTTCAGAAGTACAAACAACTGCAATGCGACCATCCGGAAACGTATCTATCCCATAAGGATGTTTGTTTCCGGTAGAAAAATGTAACGTCATGTTGTTATTACGGTATCGAAATATCCTATTTGTATGTAGGTACGCTATGAGTAAACTATCATCCGATACACGGTATGCTATATCACGTACTCTATCACCATATATCGGTATCGCCTTCTCAAGTTTACCAGTGATGTCATAAAGAGAAATTACGGGTCCAGCTGTTGGTATAACCCAACATTTGGTGTCCGAAACCGGGCAGACACAGCTTATGAAATGCCTGTCAAGCACAACATCCATTATATCAATTTGGAAGCTAGATACAAGCGATACAACATGATTACTTTTGATAGGATCTAACGAAAGTTGTAAATGAAATGGGACACGGACGTCAGTGGAATTCCGTCTACGTCTTGTTTCCGTCTCTTCCTCTTGAATTTCTAAAGAGGTCAAATCATAAACTGAATCGGTGTTAGGCACACTGATTCCTGAAAACATCAATACTTTTTCATGTGACACTTTGCATAATGAGCACATATCTTGACCACAGTGGAAACAAACCTTCACTCCCGATTCTTTTTTCTTTTTACAGATATCACATTGTTTTAATTTACCGCCTTTCAATGACCCGACGTTATGGGTATCAACAAAATAATTACCCATAAATCTGCTAACACCGCCTTCCGGTATATCCCAGACTGCCCGACACATAGGACATGTAAGTTTGTCTTTTCCGTCCGAACTAGCAACAAATCTCTTTAGACACTTTGCACAGAATGTGTGTTTACATAGTAAAAGCTTGGGATTTTCCAGTTCTTCCCAGCAGATCGGACACAAGCTTTTGTCGTTGTTATCCATTGTCTATTTTGTCATTCTGAAATAAAAACAATAAGATTTGATCTTGTGCTCTTGACCTTTGACTTGCACACCTAAAACATACGATACACAAAAAATCGTATCATTAGGTTAACATTTGTGCCAACTTTGCGTAGAAGCATCTGTAGCTGTAATTGAAGGATCGCCAGCCACGACCGCAATGGTCCGACAAAGGTCTGACATGCTTGAATTGCACACAAAAAGAATAAAAACTCGGCCTGAATTGTGCTATTTAATGGCGTTACTGACACAAGTACGGCATTTGTTGCCGTGACGCTGCTTTGGTACCGCGATGACGGCCTGTGTCGGAACATAAAGGGCGTGGCTGGCAAGACGTCAATTGTTGTAGAGCGGACACGGTTTTGCACGGACAGACAGATCGACATGATGCCCCTTTAATCTATACTCCACTCACACTAAATTTATGAGGGGGGGGGTATAAAAAAAGCTAACACTCGTTCAAACCATTGATGAAAACTTCCGACTTTGGACGAACACCGATTCAAACGACAAACAATATGTCAAGCCGTGACGTAAGTATTGTTTCAGAGAACCATTAATATCTCAATAGAATAAAGAACCATTGGGATACAATTCTACTGGCCTTTATAAGCAGATGGCTCTTATATAGAAGTGGCCTTTAAGGCAGGTTAGACTGTATGATATATATTTACTATTACTGTACACTTTGTTTATTTGTCTAAGCTACAGACCAACCTGCCTTAAAGGGCAACTCTATATGATGACCACCTGCTTACAAAGGCCAGTAGAATTTATCGCATTGGTTTTCATTCACATTATTTGAACCTGTCCATAAAGGCCGCTTTTACTGGTTCCCTTGGGTGGTCTTTGTAGACTGGTGTGTGGTCGTGTTAATATTACCATAATTACAGGACTTAAACAATTTAATGTTATTTTTTCTTGATTTTATTATATTTTAATTGGACAAAGCGTTCACTCTACATTGTGTAAACCTACAAAACCTGACAAATAATTGAATTTGTATTGAAAAACACTAAGAAATTAAAAAAAAACCCACGGAAATAACTTAAAACTAATCAATATTGCACCCAGCTGTTAAAGTTGAGTTATTATTGTAATAAAATATTACAAGAGTCAAGACAAAGTAGGTTGTGTTTTGACAATTTTTGGGTACAAGATAAATATGTCGAAGTACCAACCTAGACTTTCAATAATACACTTTCACTGAATTTTGGGAGAGTCTAAACATCATTCCGTTTGATACCACGGAAATATAATTTGTATATGCCGCAGTGGCCTAATGGATAAAACGTCAGTCGGTAGCACACGCTGTGAGTTCGAAGCCCGATCAGACCACATGTGGAAAAGTGATTTTTCCTATTTTTTTCCGTTGGTTTACTGGTCAGTATAATGTGATTTGTCTGCGGCATACTGACTCTGTGAGCTAACACCTTAAAGTCGTTCTGATTGCGCGCTGGTACAAGGCAGACCATAAAACATACTCGCATTTCACATGTATATACGAACCTGTTCATAGATTAATCCATAGAGCCTGGATTAATAAAATAGTCATCGTCGCTAATAGCTAAAAAAATTGCTGATGTGACGTTAAGCAACATTCAACAACCACGGAAATATAGTAGCTTTAGTGTTTGTGTATCAGAAGAGAGAGAAATGGGTCTCAAGAATTAGCAAGACACATAATTATGAAGAAATTAGAATTAAAAATATCTGTACAAAATAATACCAATGGGAAAAACACAACTTTGTAAAGTTGATAAGCTTTATCTATGACCGAGTGGCATAAAGCTTGCGCCTCTTATAACTTAGATTCGAAACCCAACCAGCAATTGGACCTTTAATAGTTCTCTTTTTTCTACGGTTTTCTCGACCATAGAAGAACTGACCATCTCGATATAAATTAAGAAATGAAAATGTAATTGGGCCGTAAAATGCCATTATCCCACTATACTCCTCTGCACTTCATGATAGAAAAAGTTAAAATTCTTATCGCTTTCAAATGTATGCGTATTTCAGTGGCGGATTAAGGATTCTATGTTAGGGGGGGGGGCACAATGATAAATTTTTAATTTGTTTTGGGGACAAAAGCTATATAGAGCAGTCCTTACCCCGTGTTATAGTGTGGCGAAGGGGCTGCGACATCGATACATGTATTATAAATAAGTTGTGACGAAGATCCATTCTTATAATCGGTGCTGGTTTATTTTTATATTTTAGAAACCAAAATGCATTTATGGACTGGTAAAATATTTCTTATTATGAATACCCGAAAAGTTTAGGGGTGGGGTGGGGCACAGGCCGGGTGTGCCCCGTCTGGACCCGCGCCTGTATTTCTATATATTTCCCCATTGTACCATCAGGTGAAATCAAATAAACATATCCCAGTTTCACAATAATTTCTTGACTAAGCTTTTTTATTTTCTTAAATCTTGCATATTTAATTTTGATATTATTTAAATGTATTACAACTTTCAACAAATTAAGAATATAGGTGTAAATGTAATAAACTTAAAGTGATATTTAAAATGACGCCTTAAAATCCTAAATATTTCAATAATTAACAATTTTATTAAGATTTCAGTTTGCCTGATTCAAGTTAAGGAAAATAAGGAAACTGGCCTGGGTTCCCGGTGTCTTTCTGTAACTCACGACAAATATTTTGAATACATGGCTATAATGGAATAACAGTTATAACACACACACACACACACACACACACACACACACACACACACACACACACACGGATATATATACAGTGACATGCCAAAATTGATGCAACTTTTTACTTGACGTCATGAATTACCATCATGAATATGAAGGATTTAATCAGTTGTAAAATATAAAATACTGCAAATACTTACCTCAAACTTTCAATATTTAGTGATATGACCCTTTGATGTTATAACAGCCTTTAAACGATTAGGAATTGAGTGGTAAAGATCTCGAATATAAGGCACTGTTAAGGATGACCAGATTCTCAAGACTTCATGTATCAAATCTTCTCTTGAGTGAATGGTGTCTAATTGTCTCTTTAACCTGATTTTCAGAATGTGCCACACATTTTCAATTATTTAAGATCAGGAGACTGAGATGGCCAATCAAGACAATTTAAGTTGTTTTCAGTTTTCCATGTAGTTGTCCTCAAAGATGCATGACATGGTGCATTGTCATCCTGGAAGATAAATTCTGAATTTCCAAAATGTTTAACTACAACTGGCCATAAATGTTCATCTAGTGTATCAACGTACTTATCACTGTTCATATTTCCCTGAATTGGAGTCAATGTACCTACTCCTGAAAATGTGACACACCCCCAGAACATAGCACTCACTCGAATGTTGCGACCTCGTTGCCCTACACACTCTGGTCGGTATGCTTCATTCTCTCTTCTCCAAACATACAGGCGATTTTCATTTGATATAACCACTTGAGTTTCATCAGAAAATATCACTTTTCTCCAGTAATTGTCAACTGTCATATTTTTCATTAATTTACACCACCTTACCCTGTGTTTTCTGTTGGTGACTGAGACTGTGAGGGTCTTCCTAACTCGATGTCGTTTATAGCCATAAAAGTGTAGCCTCCTCTGAACTGTCCTGATAGATATTTTCTTTGTTGTTGCCTCATTATAATTATCTGAAATTTCTTTCAAAGTCTGCCTCCTGTTTTTCTTCACAGATCGAATTAAAATCCTGTCACCCCTTTCATCAATCACAGACTTCCTCCCTCTGTTTGAACTATTTTCTATACTTTCCCCTTTATTATATTTGTTGATCAGCCTGCTTATTGTAGACTTGTTCACTGCAAACATTCTTGCCAAATTATTTTGCTTTTCTCCTTGTAGATACAAATTTATAGCAATTTTTCTCTCCTCCACTGACATTTCCTGTCGTCTGCTCTCCATTGTTTACACCAGTTACAATGAAGAGTATAGGTAAGAAAGACAACTCTTGTTTTGTGTAGGGTCAATTACACACCCAAAAATTTGTTCTGGCCAGTCATTTTTATTTTTTCACTTAACTATTAAAAGTTACAGATGAAAATTGCAGAGACATTGCATTTTGATGTCAATAACGTCATGAAAAGTTGCATCAATTTTGGCACGTCACTGTATACACAATTCAAGGAAGTATGGACGTCACAATACTTATTGGAAAAACCAAGGAAAAACCAAGTACAAATCGAAAGTGTATTGTATATCACAATATCAATATTAAAAAAGTCAATTAAAGACTTAAAATTAATCTTACAAAAATCAATAAATGAAAATTTAGAATAAAAAAAAACGTCTTACCCTATGTCACATATTATATGAACATTATATCATCCTGGTCGGGATAAATAACCAATTCAATCCTTCGTGTCGACATAGTAATCTGTGTCGGTGTACAGGTCGGTGAGCATTATAGCTATATATAGAAATAAATCATGTGACAACCCAATATATATATGTTCCAAAATGATATCCGGTTTTGATACATTTAATTAATTTATTTATTTTATTTATTTCATTTATTTATTTATTTATTGGTATTGTTTAAAGTTATGTACTTGATATACCCAGGGGATAATTTTTTCCCAGACTTCATTTTAGTTTTTAATTTCATTTTTGATTTTGGTTTTCAACCCTGGGTAGACTAAATTTTACAGCCTATGTATAGCTTAGAATAATGACCCGTGTTCCAAAATTACATCTGAAAATGATAGATCCGGGAAATAATAATTTTACGCCTTCTTTATTTAATTTTGATATTTATCTTTTTAATATTGGTATTCAAACCCGGAAGACTGGGTTTTCAAGTGTAGGTAGCTTATGACCATAGAGTCCATACGACGTTCAAACTCCAGTCTGACTCTAAAGATTTAAACTCTACGTTGTACATTTGCAGCAGATCTAGAGGGTGTGTGAATGTACAGTCCAACCTGCCTTAAAGGTCACCTCTATATAAGGGTCGCCTGCTTACAAAGGCCAGTAGAAATTTATCCCAATTGTTCTTTATTCATATTATTTGAACCTGTATATAAAGGTCACCTGTCTATAAAGGCCACTTTTACTGGTTCCATTAGGTGGCCTTTATAGACAGGTTTGACTGTAGGTGTAAAATAAGATCTTAATACATACATAGTCTAACGTGTGTATTATGTATACTAGTATTAATATCATTTTAGAATAAAAAACATTGTTACAACACAACGTTTTAAACGTTTTCTACGCCTTGTACATAATATACACGGTTAAAAGTGTTCTGAAATTATATAAACCTAGCACCCGGCTATCTACGTCTTTATTTGAGGTGTTTATCTGATCGGTAAATCAATGAAATACTAGCACAGTACAGACATGTCAAAAAGTTAACACTGGAGTCAAGGCCCAACTACCGTGTGGCCGAGATATGTAATGGCTAACTAGATACCGAAACGCTATCGATAAATAGATACAGTACAGACCTGTCGAAAATTTTACACTGAGCTAACGAAAAGGAGTCGAGTCTTGGTTGTTGTCTTGCCGACATATGGATATCTAGTGGCTGAAAAGTTGCTGTATGAGAGAAAGTAATAGAAAACTGTTGTCAAGATATAACTAACGAAATACCAAGATTAGCTGCTGTTTCGGCACTAATTCATTAGCTTAATGTTAAACTTTCAACGGGTCTGTACTTTACTAGTACGTAATACCTGCCGAAAAGCTCTCGGTAATTTTTGGAAGCATTATGAGGTGCCAATTCGGCAATAATTTGTTAGCTTGATGTTAAACTTTCGACAGGTCTGTACTGTCGTCCAAGCAGGCTATTAAACTATTATTATTTTAGTAGTTTACCAGTATATAAAGAAAATTATTGTACAGTCCAACCTGCTTTAAACGCCACCGTTATATACCACCTGCTTGCAAAGACCAGTAGAATTGTATCCCAATCATAGGCGTAGGAGCAGGGAGGGCCAGCGGGGGCCGCCCCCCCCCCCCAATGTCAGAGAAGGGGGGGCCAGGCCCCCACAATATATTGTGTGAAATTTTGTATCATGCTAAAAAATAGAAAAAAAACCAAAAAACCAAGAACTTTAACAGGAAATGTCCATCTGGTAACCAATCAATTATCAATTTCATCATTATACTTGTAAAAAAGCGTCAAAATTTCCCGGGGGTACCCCATATCCAGTGGCGGATTCAGGGGGGCGTACCCCTCCCCCTTTTGTCGCATATAATACATATTGGTTCAGCTCAGATTGCACCAGAATGCAGGATTTTGCGCCACTTTTTCAAAATTTTCCGGGGGAGCATGCCCCGAACCCCCCTAGAAGGTTCGAGCCTTCGGCTTTCACATTATACGCCCCCTTTCTAAAATTCTGGATCATCACCAACTAGAGAGATTGATTATGGAACTTGTGTCATACGGTTATTTTTTATATAAAAGGACGAATTAGTGATATCAATAAATCGATTTATGGATATCAAAAAATCGAATTATGGATATCCAAAAATCGAATTATTGATATCACTAAATAGTGCCGAATAAATAATAAAACGGCGCCCCATAAAAATGACACATGAAATACCGACTGACAGTTTATCAATTATCTAACACTAGAAGGGGGTTTTACCGGAATAATTGCGAAATTCCGGAATAGTAAGACACTTTCCGTAATCTTTGCGAAAATCCGGAATGTTTAGATCAATTCCGGAATTTTTAGACTAAATCCGAAATAATCGGACAAAATCCGGAATAATTGGTCAAAATCCGGAATAATAAGAATATTTTTACGGTAAATATTACGGATTCTAAAAATTCCGGCAAGTGTCTGATTATTACGGTAACTTGTCTGATTATTCCAGTAAAAGACTGATTATTACGGTAAAAATCTAATTATTCCGGCAAATGTCCAATTATTACGGTAAAAAAAATTTTTTAAATTATTATTTTTTAGAAAATTTCCCGTAATAATTGGACATTTGCCGGAATAATTAGACTTTTTCCGTAATAATCGGTCATTTTCCGGAATAATCAGACACTAACCGTAATTTTTAGATTACGGAAAACTTACCGTAACAAAAATAGTCCAATTATTCCGGATTTTGCCTGATTATTCCGGATTTTACCGGTTTATTCCGGACTTACCTGATTATTCCGGATCAATTTGGTTTATTCCGGATTTGGTCTGATTATTCCGGATTTTCGCAATTATTCCAGGTAAAACCCCCTTCTAGTGTAAGTTATTAAGTTTTCACATTTGGTTATTAAGTTTTCACATTTGGTTAATTTAAGGAAATCCCGGTAGTTAAAGAACGATTGCGAAACTGGGACCAGAGGCAGTGGCGGATTCAGCGGGGGGGGGGGGGGGGGTAGGGGGCGTACGTCCCCCCTTTATGTCGCTAATAATAATTTTTTTCCTCTTTGATGGAGCTCAGATTGCACTAGAATTCAGGATTTTTGCGCCATTTTTTCAAAATTTTACGGGGGAGCATGCCCCCGGACCCCCTAGAAGGTTCCAGCCTACGGCTCTCACGTTATACGCCCCCTGTCTAAAATTCTGGATCCGCCTCTGAGAGGCATAAGCAAAAGTCAAAAAATCAAATTGGATTGTCATTGGTAACTTGCATTCATTGATGTTCCCGGCAATTTTGCAAAAAAGATTTTTCTTGTCATGAAAAATGGATAAGTTATAATTTACACTTATTTAAAATAATAAGGGATATTTGTGTTTAGTCTATTTCAGCGACATTTTTGTGTCGTATGTAGCTGGTTTATTAAAAAAAACTACTAATGGTAGTCAGTATGACCAGCGTTGATCGGAACCGACTCTGGTTCGTATCCATTTTTCTTTTTATAATCGCCTTAAATGAAGTCACAGAAAGAAGCGTGGACACGTGACCAAATGGGATTTCCCTTGTTTGTTTACAAATGCTGACTCAACGTAAACGAAGATGTTAAGGTTATTTAGGCAGTTTAGAAGTAATTACAGGTAAAATATATTTGTTTTTAAGGTGCACATAATGAAAATTATAATCCATGAATGTCCACATCAAACTGCGGCTTGCGATCGAGGTTCTGAGTCCATGTCTGACGGGACAGATGTTTCCTCTAAATTATACCACAACTTCACGCCCGTTTTAAGGATTTTTTACTTTAATGTTCGACATAAGTCAGCTGTCAATATAATAAGTTTGAGGTGTTGTTTAGCAAGACAGCAGTTAAAATGGTCAGAAGAGAGTTGATCCACTACTTTATGTGAATCAAGCTTACTACACACTCAAAATTTATCTGGTTCTAACCAGACTGAGCGACTGACCTTGGGGGCTTGCAATATTTTTTTCTCTAAATTTGACCGTATTGTAAAAAGTTGTTACAAGCCATGTTTTCATAATGATTTGACCGTATTTTGGTAAAAAAATTGTTATGTTGGATGATGTACAGCTAGTGACTGACTCGAGGCATGTTTCCACTTGTTGATGTGGATGACATAAGCAATAATTAAGGAAATTATCAAGTTTCAACATGTCTGGTGATCTGTTTGTTCTATTTATATATAAATAGGTATTGTATCATATCACAATATATTTTTGTTTGTAGAACACTATATAAAGCTTTCTAAATCGAAGTTGTAAAAAAAACAAGATGGCAGAAGCTGAAGTTCAGATGTCAACATTGGTGTTTTTGGATTTTGAAGCTACTGGTTTAAACAATGGAAAAACAAAAATTACAGAATTAGCATTATTGTCAGTACAAAGAGAAGAGTTGGTGACACCATATGGAAGACCAAGAGTTGTTAACAAGTTGACTTTATGTGTCAACCCTATGAAACCTATAAGTATGAGAGCTAGTGAAATAACAGGTATTATATTTTTTATCCTTCCAGGACCCAGTTGTTCAAAGCTTGATTAGCTTAATCGATGATTAACACAAATTCAAAACGTCAATAAAAATCAACATACCATAATCGAATCCATAAATTTATAATCATGTATTTTAGTTTGTTGAAATTCTATTCACTTACAACATTTTCAACATTAATTTCACAACAAATTTCAAATTATTCATTATTTAAATTTTCACTAATCAGTTGATTAAACTAATCACACTTCGAACAACTGACCCCAGATCTCTAAGTTTCCACAATTTAAAAATTTGGGTCTGCGTGTCCAAGTTGTCAAAAGCACATGTTAACCACTCACATTGTCTCTCACTGCCTTGGTTCGAATCCCACTCAAAGCAGCTCTTAGTGTGAGAAAGTTTGTCATTTCGCTTGCAAAAGGTTAATGGTTTTCTCTGAACACTTAGACTTTGTCCACCATCCATGAACCAGGGATTTATCAAGGGCCTATTTAGGGCTGAAATTCTGCCCCATTCCCAATGGAAAAATACATTGATTTCCACTCAAAATGGGCTGAGAAAATTCCCAATTAGAAAATTGTACCAGATACATAGCTGAAGTCTGGCCATAAATGTGGCTGCTTTTCTCAATCTTCAATCAACTCAGTACACTAAAAGCTGCTTTAAGCATTAGATTTAATCATTAATGGCATAAAAATGATGTCAAAGTTTTCCCAAAATGAGCAAAAAGTTGATAGTTTTTCCCAATTTTTAGTTTATGGTCTTTTCCCAAAAGACCCTGATAAATCCCTGATAAACTGACATTCTAATTTCCTTCACCTTCCCTTAACTTACTCCCTAATATTAAATGACAATATTGATTACGATGTTAAACTCTGTTGCTCTAGCTAGTCCACAATTTTAAAATTAGTAGTAGCAATATTTCCAAAATGTATGAAAATACAGTACTTTTGCTATAAATTTACTAAAATCTGTTATTTTTCAAAAGAATTTTACAGAAATTAGTAGCTTACAATGATTTCAGATGCAAAGGTAGAAACTAAGCGACTGTTTATACTGTTAGCCAGTAGTGAATTTGATGTCAGTGGGAGTTGTTGTAAATACTTGATGTCACTTGGACTTGTCAGTATTTGATGTTGGAAGGTCTTGTTGTAAGTAGGGCTTGTTGTCAGTCTTTGATGTCAGTACCTGATGTCAGAAAGACTTGTTATTAGTGCTTGGTGTCAGTAGGGCTTGTTGTCAGTCTTTGAATTTGATGTCAGTTTGACTTGTTGTAAATACTTGATGTCACTGGGACTTGTCAGTTTGTACTTGATGTTAGTAGGACTTGTTGTCAGTACTTGGTGTCAGTAGGGCTTGTTGTCAGTAGGGCTTGTTGTCAGTCTTTGAATTTGATGTCAGTTTGACTTGTTGTAAATACTTGATGTCACTGGGACTTGTCAGTTTGTACTTGATGTTAGTAGGATTTGTTGTTAGTACTTGATGTTAGTAGGATTTGTTGTTAGTACTTGATGTCAGTAGCACTTGTTGTAAGTACTTGATGTCTGTGGGACTTGTCAGTTTGTACTTGATGTCAGTAGCACTTGTTGTAAGTACTTGATGTCATTAGGACTTGTTGTTTGTACTTGATGTTAGTAGGATTTGTTGTTAGTACTTGATGTCAGTAAGACTTGTTGTCAGTCTTTGATGTCTGTAGGACTTGTTGTCGGTAGGACATTTCAGTACCTGATGCCAGAAAGACTTATTGTCAGTACTTGATGTCAGTACCTGATGTCAGTAGATCATGTTGTCAACACTGGATGTCAGTTTGACTAGTTGTAGGCAGAACTTGTCAGTAGTACATGTTGAAGTACTTGATGTCAGTACCTGATGTCAGTAGATCATGTTGTCAACACTGAATGTCAGTTGACTAGTTGTAGGCAGATTTGTCAGTAGTACATGTTGAAGTACTTGATGTTAGAAGGATGTGTCAGTAGCATTTGTTGTAAGCATTGCTTGATGTCAGTAGAACTTGGTCAAGTTATATCGATGCTAACATGCTATCCAAATTATCCGATCATACTAAACTAACATATACTTTATTTAAAGTTTAATACAACTTTACTAGTAAATGAAAATCTGTATAAGTTATTTAAATACATGTATCTGATTTTTAATTTTTTTTTTTTTTTGTATTTTGCAGGTCTGTATAATGAGAATTTAGAGTCACAGTCACCATTTGATGGACAGGTGATGACATGATGGTCAGTTATTTGACCGCCTACCACAACCGGTTTGTCTATTGCTCATTATGGTAATGGATTCGACTTCAGACTTTTAGCGAGTGAACTTGCAAAACAAGACAAATCTCTTCCAGGCCATATATATTGTGCTGATTCTCTTGAAGGGTTCAGAGAACTGGATGGATTATCCGTAATATGTGACTCCAGCAAAATCACCCCAAATGTAACAACAACCATGTCAGTCACAAGTGAAACTCCAGTGAAATCTCCCCAAATTGAAACTACTGCAAAGTCAACCCAAAATGAAACGCCAACAAAATCAACACATGTTTGATATTGCCATCAGATGTTGATGCCATCCCATCAACTTCATTAGAAGGTTGTAATTACTCAACACCTGTTGGTCAACATATACCCGCTGACCTAGAATGTCCAGGAATCAAAGAAAGAGCGAGACTTGCCAAACGTAAAGGTGATGAAGATCTAGATGCAATACCATTGAAAGCAAAAGCATGTAGGAAAAGACTTTTTGAAGCTGGTGGTGATGGTGATGACCATGATGCCAAACCACTGGAAAGTGGAAATAATGATGACAAACTGAATGTTGCACCTGTTAAAGGCGAAGGAAGTAACATGGATCAGAGTCAATCAGTTAGTGATGCAGTCAGTTCAAAATCAGACACAGTGAATGTTGCTTCCGATACTTTAGGTGTGAAAAAAAAGCTTGATTTTGAACCGTCAAATGCTGCTGCTAGCAAGTCATCAGGTGTTGATAATTCAGAAAAATGTAAAGTTGACTCATGTGAGCAGGACAGTGAGAGTTGTAATTATTTATCCCAGTCTAGTATTTCTGATGATATTCTTGTTGATGCTGTGCAAGGTTTTGAAGAAAATGTGCCATTACCTGAAAATGAAAGTAAAATGTGTGCGAGTGTAAATGATGATGTTAACAAAACAAAAGACAAGGACAAAAGTAATATAGTAACTGCAGAAAAGGAAACAATATGTGCTTGGTACAATCAGGTTGTTGTTCAGAGTGTTAACACGGGAATGTGTTATACATTATCAAAAGCTGAACGCCGTGAAAAAATGATGTCTTATGTGACACAATCAGTGATCACGGACTTAGGCCAATATCATCTTATGAGATGAACCACAAACATTTCCGTTTAGATGAAAAAGGAAATATTACAGTCGTAACACCTAAAAAAGGGACAGATTCTGTCGAACAGAAATTGTATTTCTCGTCTGAAAATGTTAATAAGAAAGAGATGAATAAGACATTGGACAATACTGGAAAAGATGTTCCTAGTGCATGGGAGGCAACTCCTACAAAATCGGGAAATTCAGGTAATACAACACCTGTAAAATCATATCAGAATATGAATACAACTGTGGACACTCCAGTATCGCATCTTCCACCAAGATTGTCGTATAAGTTAACCGAGATTTATAAACGGACATTCGGACACCTGCCACAGGTGTCACACGCAGCTGAAGATGATTGTGTGTCATTAATGAAAGTTATCAAGAAAAGATGTCCAGAATTCTTACATTGGATAGATAAAAATGCAGTTTTGTTTTCAACTATAGAACCACTGTAATGCCTGCTGATCTGAAAACTTTGTTTAATTTATCTTTCTTCTTCATTTGGCCAGATAAAATTAATACCTAGATTTCCATCCCTGAACTTCCAACTTTTTTTTGCCTGCTCCAGAATGTTTTGTTTGTTTTGTTTATTTTTGTTTTTTGCGATCTTGATCCAGCTTTAAATGATGGTTGTATGTGGTCGATTTGTATTTCTTCTGAAACTGAAAATAAAATATAAAATATAAAATTTGCCCCACCCCAATTTCGAAGAAAAAAATTGATGAAAATCTAGAAATAAATTTTGTGTGGCCTTAATTATCATTTGATTTCATTGCTAAATGTTCAATTAAGTTATATTGTATCAAGAATATGAACTTCTTTATCAAATGGTAAAATTTTTTGTTGAATGTGATGTTAACTTTTTTGGTTGAAATATATCTTATGCTGAGATATGCTGCGATATTCCTCTGACGATTCATGTTTAAAAGTCACTGCTTAAATGTAGTCATGAAATTAAAAATTAAAAAATGTTTCCACTATTTTTAGATTATTCAAAGCCAAATTTATGCAATTTGTGAATAAATAATTCTTTTTAAAGTGTTTGTTTTTTCTCACAAATTTCCTCGTATACATTACTTTAGGAAGGCATGAGAAATCAATTGCCTATTGTAATTTTGGTCACCAGGAATGAAAAATAGCAAGCTAATGCTTAATTAAAAATGAAATATACATTATGTAGCATGATCAACCATGAAATAATTTTAAAAATTTCAAAGATTTAAAAACATAATGGTATTGTTTGTTCAAATATAATCTTATTTCATTCTTGAAATGTCATAATGCACAATTGATGTTAAATTTTAAATGAATTAAAAACGCATTGGGTGTTTTTGTATCTTAAAAATCAAATAATTTTAAAACAACCTTTTAAAATAAGCCTATAATAATTTTAAATTAATTGGAAAATCGCTTTGGGTGTTCTCTGTCTCAAAATAAGAGGTGCTCTTTGTGTGTTAAAATTTTAATAATTTTACAATAACATTCTTAATAAGCTTGTTGCATATTTTTAATATTTAATTTGGTTTTTACTTTTAATTAAAATTTTAGCGTGAGAGATATTATAGATTTTTATGAATATTTATATTTATATTTGTTATTTTAACCAAACTTTAAAACATTTTTAAAAAACTTTTTGGAAACAAAAATCTGAACATTTGACAGGAAATGTTGAGCTCATTCTGTTTCTAAAATTTTATTCTTTTCAAATTTTAAGATGACATATAATAGAGATTTTTATGAATTTTTTTTTATATATTTTGTATTTGTTATTGAAAAAAAACTTTAAACTTTTTAAAGAATCATTTTTAGAATAAAAAAATTGAGCTTTGGCAGGAACAATTTGACTTAAAGATAACACAATGACTAAATATTATGATGCTATAGCTGATTCTGTTTTTAACTTTTATTCTTTTAATGTATATAAAGATTTCCATTTTACCCTTTTTAAAAGTTTTAAAATTTTTAATGTTGCTGGTGCAGAGTAGTTGTTATACACTTACAATTGTTATATCTACTTAAATGTGTTATATACCAGGCAGGGCCCACACTGGCTCAAAAATTTTTGTGGCAATTTAAGTAGAAATTTTAAGTCTTCTAAGACATTATTTCTATTTTAATAGGATTTTTTTGTTTGCAATTAAAATTGAAAATTGTGACCTTTGCAACTAGCAGTGTGAGCCCTGCCAAGGGTTCAAAATTATGTTTCGTAATGGAAGGTCCAGGACCTTTTTTTTCATTGTTGACAGGTCCCATGTAAATTTTTGTAAATCCAATATCACCAATGAATTTAAGGTCCATGTATAAAATTAGGTTATCATAAAGACGGGGCAATATTATCGTAGTAAAACACTGCATGTCCATTGGACTATTACAGTTTAAATATCAAGGATCTCAATGTAAAACAATATGTCCTGGACCTCAGATCTGGGAAATTTTGAACCCTGATTTTCTGATTGTTATAAAAATGTATTTGTTTATACATATTGTTAGATTATAGATTTATTATATATTATAGTTATACAAGTATATATATTATATGTAGTAGCTATATTTATATTCATAGTTTTATAGTATATGTATATTTTTATTATACAGTCAAACCTGTCTTAAAGGCTACCTCTATATGAGAGCCACCTGCTTTTAATGGCCAGTGGAATTTTATCCCAATTGTTCTTGATTCATGCTATTTGAATCTCTATATAAGGGCCACCTGCCAATAAAGACTACTTTTATTGGTTCCCTTTGGGTGGCTTTTATAGACAGGTTTGACTGTATTTAATTTTAGTAGTGCTTTTAAGCTTCATATACAATGTATATACACATGTAATAAGCTTCATGTGTATGCATGGAATTTTAAGTGCTCAATTCAAATGAGTTTTTTTTTCCATATTTATCATGTAAATTTTGGACGTAATGTTTCTAAAATGGCGTTTGCCGCTGTACCACGTGATACCTTCTAATGTGTCTGTGAAACACTTTGTTTCCAATGGACATGGAATCGTACAATATGAAGCTTTCCCGTAAAAACGACATTATTCCGGGAATTTGTAACGTTGACATTTTCCAAAACGTTCCGCACAAACGTTAAGAGGTATTGATCATGTGGTACAGTGGTAAACCCCATTGCAAATATGGCTGCCCTATAACTCAACTTTTAAACATGTTGTGTAAATATAAAAAAGGTAAAAAGTGATACATTGTTTATATATCACCAGTAATTGTGGGAGTGTTTCTGTAGTTTTTATAACCCTCTCTATATAGGTCTGTCTGTCCTTGTAAAATCAAGGTCAGGCCATATCTCAAAGTTGCTTTGAACGACTGTCATAAAACGTCACATAAATAATATCTTCATGGTCAAAGGTACATTACCTTAAAACAAGGCCATATGGTAAAAGTCAAGAATGCCAGAAAACAAAACAGTAAATGTTAGGGGGGGGGGGGGGGGATTTGGCTCTCAAGACTGTAGTTTAATTGAATATGAACTTTAACTTTACATCATCACAATTTTAATGATGAAATTTGGTCATAGTCCTACCTAGGATAATACCTCAGATTTTCTAATTTTAAGGAGTTATGTCCCCTTATGGCGAGCAATAATAATGCTCAAATTACTATATGTGCAATATAAATCTAAAAGGCCTGAAAGGGATCATAAAATAAATATTTAATAATCATTTTGATTGTCAATTAAAAGTGATCAAGTCACTCATTGCCCTGGTTGAATATACCATTATAAATAATTTATAATTTTCAAAAGGAAAAATTTCTTAAAAATTCTGATGTGCCATAAATATTAAAAATAAAACATAGTAGAACCAACACATTAGCCTGCAAAACCAACTGAAAATTATATGTATGATGATAGAACGATTTTAGCATTATAATTATAATTTTTTTTTGTATAAATGATTGTTATTATTTGTGTCATGTGTTAATTTTTCATAATTAAAAAATGTTTAAAAAAATTATAATTATTCCAAAAATTAACACATGACATCTAGTTTGTTAAGAAATGTTAATTGTATAATTTATGTAAATTATATACATATATACAACAATTTTACCATTATTTTGGTAACCCTTTTTTTGTCACTTGTGTGGTAAAACTAAATGACGAATAAAGAAACACTAGCATGAATTAGTTTATTGTATGTCGTTTTTTGGGGAAAATGCTAATATTGACCATCCTTGTGTCATTGTTTTATCATTGTCTTATATTTAAAATGTACTTTAGGCTAAGTTTAACCCACTGGACCCAATATACATTTACTGCATCATTAAAGCCATTGGTCATAATGGTGACACCACTGCGGTAGCTCAGTTGGTAGAGTGCTCGCTCCGTAAGTCCGACCGGGTCAGACCCAAGACTTGAAAGTCTTTCGCCAAGCACTCGGCATTACGAAATGAAAGTCACGGTAGGCTTTGCACGTTAAGGAACCCTGCTGTATAATGCCATCGGCGCAACACACAGGCACAATTTCTGCACATTCTCCTATAGCTGGCGACGTCTCGATATAAGTGAAATATTCTTGACTGGGACGTTAAACACCATTACCCACTCACTCATAATGGTGAAAAATTACCATAGAATTATTTCAATTTAAGAACCATGAACAGAAGTAATTTACTCCCAATCAGAAGGTGGTATAGAACCACCACCATGCACATTCTATTTTTTTGACGTCCGCAGGGCAGGGGTATGTTTGAATGAAATAGCCCTTACCCTAAGGGTTGTTTAGGCCAATGTTATACTTTACACCTTAGCCCTAGCAAAAGTCAGATCACACAAACCTGCCCCGATTTGACCATGAGTGAGAGTGTGTATTATCTGTATGTCTGCTTTGTACAAGCGTGTAGTCGGGGCAACATTTAGGTACTAGTTCACCGAGATAGCAGTTGCAGTGGTTAGTGCCAACGGTCTATTATCCAAAAACAGTATAAATCAGCAATGAAATAACTTTACATAGAGTCACAACATTCAGAGGAACTGGATTCGAACCAACAATTTTTGACCGGGAGCTCGACTGAACTGCATGTTGGTTTTCACATACTTCATGTACTTGGATAACATTAATTGATATCAAAGGTCATAGATCACAGGGGCAAGTTTCATAGTAAAATTTAAAAAATACCCATAAGTATATAAAAAAGAGTAAAGGGGAACAACCAATCGGATCTTTCACTTGTAGGTGCTCCGACACAATTCTACATTACTTTTTTAATTGTTGTCCGATCATCGTGATCTTGGTGTCATTTATTCCCAGATAGATATTCTTTAAATTGACATTCAATTTTTTGGACATTATTTAAAATCTTAATAAAATGTTAACACGGAAAACACAGAAAAACGTTGTAATTTTGCCCGATGTAGCTAAGCCCGTCCATGTAAAATTAGCTTAAAATTCGCATTACGATAATGTTTTTCACTATTAGCGTCCGTGTCAACTACAAATGCTGATGTGGATCGAAGAACTAAATAAATAGCAAGAAATTTCAAAGGTAACCGTTTCTTACTTCTAAATCTACAAGCTATTACCAACACGGACCGACTTTCCTGACCTGTTTGAAATACACAGTAAAATCTAAACCTGGTGATTCTTAACTGGTAACATATTCAAGTTCATACGACCTTATGTTTAAAACTATTCACTTAATGGTATTTTTTTCTACGAAATCCTTGAAATTTGTTTTTTTTTGTTCAGGAGAGATGAAGCAAGAAAAATTCTATTCACTGTGTTTGCGCATGTATTATACCTATAGCATTATTTAATAACCTTTCATTTGGAACTGGCAAAGTCTCAATGCAGTTAAACCGGGACCTTGCTTGCCAGGCACTCCCTTTTCCTCCTCCATCCCGGAATTGACTGTCTTGATATAAGTGAAAGGATCTTGATTGGGCGTAAAACTTCATAGTAGCTTATAGCAGATTAAGTGATAAGGTTGCAGACTCACCAGTCAATGTTTCGATGAAGAGTCCCAATATGTGATGTGACTTGCACAAAGCACTTAACGTTATATTCATCAAGTCCATCCGGCTGTTTTAGAATTGACAATTAGCAGAAACGACGATAATAATTCTGTGTTGGACTGAAACTGCATCCAAGAGTTGGCAGAAGAGAATAGATTTGACCATCACCAGTATAAATGAATTCACAAGACCCCGTGACTTCAATATCTCATAATACGGAGTGCTTGATGAAAGAACAATCAATACATATTTTCAAGTCTTAGTCAGACCAAGCCATGTTTGGAACCTCGGCCCACCCGCAAATGAAGCTAGAATCCTTACCAACTGATCTACTGTAGTAACGTGGCTCCATTTATACTTTTACCCAAAGTATACGCGCTTCTAGATTATACCAGAATTGACTGAAATTAGTTACCGAGTTATAACAAAAAAAAAAAAAAAAAAAAAAAAAACAAAAAAAAAAAAAAAAAAAAAAAAAAAAAAAAAAAAAAAAAAAAAAACAAACCAGAAATTGGTCTAAATCAAAAACGTATTTCGTAAACATATATTTATACGTATTCTTAGAAAACACAAACATATCGGTTCATGTTCAAAAAATTATATCACAATCCCAAAAGCAAAGAATTTACCTTTGTAAATCAGCAAGCTAAATTAAGCAGGGAAACGATAAGATGCAATCAAACTTGTCTATAAAGGCCGCCCGAGGGAACCAGTAAAAGTGGCTTTTATAGACAGGTGGCCTTTATATACAGGTTCAAATAATATGGATAAAGCACAAATTGAGATACATTTCTACTGGCCTTTATAATCAGGTGGCCCTTCTATAGAGGCTGCCTTTAAGGCAGGTTGGACTGTATATATAAATAAATAAACATCCTACATATCTACAGCAATTTGTCGTTACGACAATGAATTGAATGAAAAATACGGTACTAAACTTAAATAAAGTTTCTTGAAAATTTTTGCGTAATTTACTCCAAAAATGACCTCGACAGCAAATGCAAATTGCCGTGTTTTTAACATAAGACATTATTGATGGTTGCAAAAATGACAAATGCGGGTTACGATAGTTTCATATATTTTCGATTTTTTGCGACACGTCAAAACACGTGAAATTTTTTTGGCGAAAGTTTTTAACCATCAGTGAAAATTTTAAGCGCAGGAAATTAAAACCTTGTTTTACATAAAAAGACATTTAAATTATATAAAACTGTAAAGTGATCACATGACATAATAATTTAAATTCTCTACTAGTTGTCAAGAGAGTGTCACGTCGAAATATTTCAGTCTTATTAATGTGGGCTGCTAAAATTTTGAACGTGATAAAAATGAATTTGTTTTGACATTAATAATACAAATGGAATTATGAATTGTAAAATTTAGATTTTAGTATGAATGTAGGCCTTTATATTATAAAAGTGTTACATATCTGGTAATGGCATTGGTTCTTATCAAGTCAGTTGTTAAATAATCTTGAGCCACATGGAATATTACAAAAATGATATGGTATGAGTGATTGTTGTAAAATAAGTTAATGCTTTTTGGAAAAGTATTACTCAGACGAACAACAAAGTCTTATTATACAGATATGGACTAGAATAGGATTATATTGTCAATAACTGCAGCATGTGCAATGAACATGTCAATTTTACAATTTGCATTTAAAAGAAACAATACTTTCAATTAGCTTAAAAGTGTTGTATATGGTCCTACTTTATTGTTATTTATGATTCCGTTTTCCGTATAAAAATCCTGTCGTTCTGTGAAATATGTGATATGTTTTGAAGCGTAAATGTGAGGTATACCTAGTCTGTTAAGCTTACAGGCGGAAATACAGGATCAAGAAGAAATACAAAAAAGTAACATGATCCGGTGAGTTGTGGTCCAGAATTTTGGTAGAAGATATATGTGCTGAAAAGACAGGAGAATACCCAAGGAACAATTTTGGAAATTTGTAGGTATAAATTTGCAAGTATACGCTTAAATGTAAATTAGAGTTTCGAACTTTTTTTTTAAACCTTAATTGACTATTCTTAAAAATTTGTAAAATGGTAATACGGTATAAAAATGCTATTAATATCGTTTAAATAAAAATAAGTTTTTAATCATTAATTGATTTAATATAAACAATAATTCAAATAAACAATTTTGAAGTTTTTGTGATTTAAAAATGTTTTCATTTAAACGAATCTTCTCATTTGCATGATGTCAGTTTTTGTTTTTAAAATAGTCACTTGCATAAATTTGCATAACTGTTTCTGTATGTTCTTGTTAATCATGTCACGAGCTTTACACGTACTGGGAATACTGTTCTCTTATTCCATTGAAAAGTTTACTCACAGTCCGGTCGAAAGTTTGCTCACGAAATTTAGTCGAAACTCGACTAATTAATGGGACGTGGATAACTAGTGTCAAAAAAGATAAGAAATCAATAACACAAAAACCGTCGGGTTATAGCTAACGAAGGTTCGAGATAAGCAACCATTTAGTAAAAATTCGTTAGCTAAGTGTTAAACTTTCGACAGGTCTGTACTGTACAGGGTCTATATATCAAAAATAATTTCTTTTTTTTTAAATACACACTTTTGTCAAATGTGCGAAAATAAATGCCACAATTAACAAGTTTTATTTAGATTATACAAAAGCTCAATCTCAGCAGCACCACTACAATTGACATTAAACAACAATAAATGCATACCTACAATCACAACATTATGAGGGATGAAAACTGATAATAATTTCTGTTCCATATAAAATAACAATTTGAAAATAATTCTATAATGAATTTTATTGTTACACTTTCCTATACTTTTGACTTTCTCATAAAACACTTGAAATATTTGAAATACCTCCTCTTATAATAATTTATAGGGGTAACTGATAGACTCTGTAAAACGGTACACACACAATGAAACACACAACAGTCTTACGTTTTGGTTTTGGAATAAAATGAAGAATTGCAGTGTGTATTATTGCATATTCCACCAAAAAATAAACGCTTTTGTATAGTGCATTGTTTTGTAAGCACTGTTTGGCCTTCATTTTGCATACAAGATTTCGATTTTTAGACATTTTCTAAGATGTTTGATATATATTGTGTACTTATATATAACTAGTAATTTTAAACTTGTGTGATTAAATAGAAACAAATTAGATATAGAGCATTATATATGTTCTGGATATATTGACAGTTGTGGTTTGTTAATCAATGGCAATGAAAACACGCTCTGCAAATGGCGCCAGGTTCGAAACAACGTATCCGCATTCAGTCATACTGTATATTATATTTGACCGAAAAAAGCCACCAGTATTTACATTGATCGTTATTTTTTATGGGCGTCACCGCAATAATGTTATTATGTCTATGTATCCAAAATTATGCTGGATATGTTTGAAGCTCAAACGTTCCATGTTCCTTTCATTATCAATTTTGATTTTACACATAGCGATCGTAGCTATATATCCACCTGGACCTCAATTCCATGGTGGTAGTTAACTTTTCAGTTTCCATAGTGCTTACTTCGCTTTTTGGATTGTGATTTGGACATAGACCGGTATGTTTGTGTTTGACTTTTGGGATTGTGATTCGGACATGGATCGGTTTGTTTGTGTATAACTTTTGGGATTGTTATTTGGACACGGTCCGGTATGTTTGTGTTTGACTTTTGGGATTGTTATTTAGACATGGACCGGTATGCTTGTGTTTGACTTTGGGCATTGCGATTTTGAAATGG
Source organism: Anadara kagoshimensis (assembly GCA_021292105.1). Taxonomy (NCBI): domain Eukaryota; kingdom Metazoa; phylum Mollusca; class Bivalvia; order Arcoida; family Arcidae; genus Anadara; species Anadara kagoshimensis. Next base: position 37,012,651 of record CM037859.1, read on the forward strand.
ACCGGTATGTTTGTGTTTGACTTTTGGGATTGTGATTATTACATGGATCGGTATGTTTGTGTTTAACTTTTGGGATTGTGATTTTGACATTGATCGGTATGTTTGTTTTTGACTTTTGGGATTGTTATTTGGACACGCGTACGGATCGGTTTGTTTGTGTTTGACTTTTAGGATTGTCATTTTTACATGGATCGGTATGTTTGTGTTTGACTTTTGGGATTGTTATTTTGACATGGACCGGTATGTTTGTGTTTAACTTTTTGGGTTGTTATTTGGACACGGTCCGGTATGTTTGTGTTTGACTTTTGGGATTGTTATTTAGACATGGACCGGTATGATCTTGTTTGACTTTGGGCATTGCGATTTGGAAATGGACCGGTATGTTTGTGTTTAACTTTTAGGGTTGTTATTTGGCCACGGTCCGGTATGTTTGTGTTTGACTTTTGGGATTGTTATTTAGACATGGACCGGTATGCTCTTGTTTGACTTTGGGCTTTGCGATTTTGAAATGGACCGGTATGTTTGTGTTTAACTTTTAGGGTAGTGATTTGGAAATGGACCGGTATGTTTGTGTTTAACTTTTAGGGTAGTGATTTGGAAATGGACCGGTATGTTTGTGTTTAACTTTTAGGATAGTGATTTGGAAATGGACCGGTATTTTTGTGTTTGACGTTTTGGATTGAGGTTTAGAGATGGATCAATATTTTTGTGAATTTTTGGATTGTGACTTGGACATGGACCAGTATGTTTGTGTTTGATTTCATGTTTTTTGAATTGTATAAACGTGACATACAGATCTATATATTTAACAAGACATTACACAAAGTTTGCAGTTCAAAAACAATATTCTAGATATACTAGTAAAATGGGTAGTGGTTATAAAAATCCCTTCTTTGGTCAACAATAAATCAAAGAACATGTATAAATTAAAACAAAAACATATAAAGGTGCATTTCCTTTGACAGTTTCATTGTTCATCATAAATACATCCTCTTAATGACAGATATGCACATTAGATCGTCATCAACTGGCGCCGAATCATTGTCATTAATTGTTTAATTGGTATTTTTGAAATCTACAAATATGTGTGAATTGGATTCTCCATGTACTTCTTTAATATTTCAAACGGGATTGACTGCTATATAGACAAAAAGTTGTCAAATTACTTAAACGTTTTAATGCCACGTGTCCTTGACAATGCCATGAATTTTGTACAAGACCAAGATGACTTTTTAATAATAGAATGGCGTCACGATACTGTGTGATTACTGATTGGTCCCTGCTGAACGTACAATTAGGGATTAAATGGACTGTCTTTTGATGAAATATACATTGTTCTTAATGTGAAACACTGAATTTTCTCAATTCTATCAACTTTTGAGTTGGTTCTTAAATCTAAAAGCTAAAGCATGATAATATATTAATTAACCTTTTCAGCGAAAACATCTTTTAGTTTGCATTTGTACCCTTATGTTGACTCGGTGACTGAGTGGTTTAAAGTACACTTTTATGAATAACGGGACCTATCAGCACCTAGGTTCTAATCCAAGTAAATACCGATTTTTTTTTTACGGACAACCACCATCAATGAACCGACATTTTGTCATGGACAAGGTGTGTAAAACACCACTACTCAACTCACTCTTACTGTAGCTTAAATGTACATTTATGATGTTTGATTTTTCTGATCTCTGTTTGTAACCAAATAAAGTTATATGGCTATAATTACATTTGCTAATGTGACGTCACTCATCTCTTGCTTACGCCTATACCAGTGACGTCATTTATGGGCTGTTCTAGCAATTGTAATTGCATGCCGTACACGACAGTGATTTAAATTTTTTCAGGATTCAAAAACAAACTAAAGTTTTCAAAAATTGTGAAATGTAAATATAACCATTGAACTGTCTCGAAATGGCGTTTATAGTGCTATAACCACCATTGCCGTACAAAGATAACTAATCATAACGCGCTAGTGCTCGTTATTCAGTATGCTTTGCACGGCAATGGAAGTTATAGCACTTTAAACGCCATATTCCTAGGTAGTTAAATGGTTAAATATAGTTATATTTGTTATAGAAAAACTTATGTTAATTCAAAACGTTTTGAGTGAACTGTTCATTTACATTGATGTTCATTTTAAAACAGATAACATATTTAGACATTTCATGAATGATAATTGTTCTCAGTCAGCTGTACTGCAGTCCTTATGCTCATTATGTTAAGTTATACCAATTAGGAAATTATTATTTTAATGCATAGACTGACCTGTTCTGAGTATTTGCACGTTTTTATTGCAATGACATAATTATGATTATGGTTTTTAACGTCATATTATTTTTTTATGCATGCATATATGCATTTCGGAGTTAAACATATGGATATATGTATGACATTAGGCTGTAAAATCGTGTTTTGGGGTCAGGAATTAAAATAATGTTACTTAGCCATACAACCAATGTGTTTTAGGTACAAACAAATCCAATATTTAGCTTTTATTTGTATTTTAATTTCATAAAATACCACAAAGCTTGCTAAGCCTCTAGGAATACACATTTAATAGAACTTTAAGCTGGCATTGTCACGCTGTTATCAGAACGGCTACGAAAAACAATTCAAAACAAACTGAAGTATGGTTTTTAAAAATATATTTGATAATCCAAAATCATAGCAACTAAGGCAAACCAAAAAGCTGGCAATTCCGATTTTGAGATGTTCATCTAGTTTGTCAATATTACATCTTTAAATTCATTTATAGGGCATTTATACTCGCAAAACTTGAATACACATCAGATATTTTGTGGATTTAAAGCTAGTTTTTGCTTTAACGAAAACGTCCATTCTTTATAATTATCACATACTTCTATGCGCCTTTCCTTTCAACTTTGATTTCTAACGCGGTGAGTGTAACTATCTAGACATGTGGTACTTACCCGTCTCGGACACCCGGAATTACTGTTTTGGTAGAAGATAATGTGTTTAAGTTAATTTGCTAGTTTTCATGTTTTACTTTGCTCTTTGGATTGTGTTTAAACAAGGATCGGTATGTTTGTGTTTGATCAGATGAACACAAATGAGTAATTTTTCATGATCAAAAACAAACATACTAATCCATGTCCGAATCACAATCCAGAAGCAAAGTAAAAACTTTGGAACTGACAAGTTATACACGTGAAAGTTCACCAGGGAAGTGAGGCCGGGTGCTCCGGAAGGGTAAGCACCTCATGTTTAGCTAGCTACACCCGTCACGTGTGTAATCAAAATTGTGTGAAAGGAACATGGAACTATGAGACGTCAAATAAATGATACGATTATCTCTAACAACTCTATTAGTATAGAGTATAGATAGTATTTATCTGGTTTCTGCTTATACGTTATAATTTTGTGGTAATTTGGTTTCGTTCGTACAAACATACAAAAAAAGAATAACATTTCTTATACTGCTTATAAAAGGAAAACTTGTCAACTTCAGGTATTCTGTGTCTTGGAGAAATGTGTTGTCAGTCACTCCCGTATTTACTCGTAATAAGGTCAAATGTAAATTTGATTTTTAACTTGTAGAATTTATTAAGAACGTTTGAATTTATAGGGCCAAAATGAATTGCATTGTGTGTAAACTTTTAATGTATGTTTGGAATATCAAGATATACAATTAAAAACAAATATTGAAAAATAATTAAAATAACGACATAATATGTAGTTTTTGATAGTTCTAAGTGATATTTTTGTTTTCACTTACTTATTTGAATATTAGGACCCAAATTATAAATGTTAAAGGTTAAATATATGCTGGCAATATCAAGACCTAATATTTTAAAGAATAGTTAAAAACAAACATACTAATCCATGCACGAATCAAAACCCAGAAGCAAAGTAAAAACTTTGGAAGCGACGAGGTAGGTTAGACATGTGTACTACTATCAGGGAATCTTGGCATGATACATATATCTTATTTTGTTTAAACTTGTAGTAAGAGTGTTTAAAATGTTAGGAACAAAATAATAATTGCGTTTAAATGGTCACGTATGTGGTAATGCCAAGGCGTAATATTTAAAAAAAATATTTTAAAAGGTAAAATATGACATAATATATAATATAATGTATTTGAAGGAATACTAAATAGACTGGTGCCCCCGAAGAGATATCACAAACAGTAGGCAATTATTGTGTATTATTGTCTGAAATATACTTTTGTCTATATTTGCTGCTAATTAAAATTTAAAATTCCTCAAAAACTAAGGTATACTCCCTCATGCAAAGAATTTACTTAGCTGATTTTGGTAAAATATGTTTGGTCCTTTGGGATTCTTTTCAACATCTAGGAAAAAAGTTTTGGTTTCATAATTTTGGTCCAAGCATTACTAATAAGGATTTTTTTCCAAAACGACCGTCTAGTGCTGCAAAATTAAGACTGGTATAATATTAATACTTAGTATATTATATGCACTTTCTCTTTATGTTATATACATCTACATGATATTTCTATATTTAGACTTATGGTTAAAGTTTGACAAATTTATTTTAAAATAGATAAAAAAAACGTTATGCAAACATGACTGTCAAGTTTTCTGAGAGAGAAGTTAAGACGATGAGTATAAATGACACTAAGTGTCTAAACTGTCACAGTAGGAAGTATAAAACAGTTTGACATATACAGGGATGTAGAGTAAAGCCATGTCTAGATTTTAACACTGAGTTAGCGAAAAGATGTCGAAAGGTCGGCTGCCGAGTGGCGGAGATATTGGTAGTTAGTGATAATAAAGCTGCCGAGATATAAATAACAGCTGCCAAAAAGCTGTCGATATGTAACACATGAGGATACAGAGATGAGCTGTCGATTTGTCATTCATTCGTTAACTCGGTGTTAAACTTTTCGATAGGTCTGTTCTGTATCCTGAAGCGCCACAAAATATTTTATTTGACTTAAACATGTGATTCAGTGACTTTTTCGTTAGTCATATTTTGACTTTAATAAATTCTAGCTAAACAAACCTTATCAAATCTTCAAACTTAATTAATATTATTCAAAATTATCCATGAAAAAATCGTTACTAACATGAAGTTTACATTTAGATATTATTTAAAACTTTAACTAAATTTGAATAAAAAAGTTGTAATTCGAAAACATGTACTAGACAAAAAACAGCAATGGACATATCATAACAAAAAGTATTGGAACATTAAGGTTCTTCAATATGTTTGATTGACGATTGTCCAGAACCTTTCATATATAACTCTCTAAAATCATAAACAGTCATATTTTTCTCATGTTTTAATAAAGAGCAAACATACTAATCATGTCCGAATCACAATCCAAAAGCAAATTAAAAACTCTAGAAATGACAAATTAGTTTAGACGTGAACTTTCACCATGGAAATGAGGCCGGGTACTCCGGAAGAATTAGCACCTCCTGTTTCGCTAGCTACAACCGCCACGTGTGTAATTAAAATTGTGTAAAAGGAAATAAAACTATGGGACGTCAAATATATCCAGGACAATCCTGGACACTTATTTTGCCAGGAAGTGCTTTCCCTACCTGAGCACCGGCTTCACTATTTTGTTTTACAGTTTCAAACGTTTTTACTTTATTTGTAAATTGTGGTTTTAATAGAGACTTATATGTTTGTGTTTGATTGTATGACAACTTTTCTATCATTATAGTATTTAACTTGAATCCAATTTTATCAGTTGTTATTCCAACAAATTCAGCTTTTTTGAAAACTACTTCTATTTTATAGCTGATCATTCATTGCATGTAATTATTATTTGTCCTTATGTATTTATCAAATAACACATTAAACCAGTGTTAATTTTACAGCACTCGACGACCGTTTCTGATAAAATACAATTCCTCTTTAGTAGTGCTTGGACAAAAATTGTCAAACCAAATATTTTCAAGAGGTTGCAAAAATACCTAAATACCATAATTCATGCAGATATTAACAATTCTATTTTTATCAAAAAGCCGTCCAAATAATAATTGTTTCTATATTTATGTAAACATCACCTAAATAACAAATTTGACATATTTGGCAAAATAATAAATTATCGGTTGTCTTGTTAACTAGTAGATAATCGATTTTCCAAGTACTAAGAATCAAATTAAGTTATCATTTAGTGATAAAAATTAGTACGACATTTATCCTTATAGATCCATACTAATTAATGCGTCGATGAGGGCATGCATATTAATGTAATAATTTTACACAATTTCTAACACCACAGTCAAATATTTGACCCAATTAGCGATAAAATCATAATGATATTGCAAAAATCATCATTATGTACATAAAAAGTCGTGTATTTAATATTGACACGATTTATAACAAGCTGGATATTATAAACGCTTCATTGTTTCTTGGCCATAAAATGACATCACTAATTAATTTATTTATCTTAATAATGCACATGGTCTTCACTTTAGTCATGAAATGAAGGAATTAACAGGAACTTAAATTCTTAAAGAATAAACTCTATAAAGGTAGGAACTTGTATGCATTTATTTTTCAAAAATTAAGAAAGATTTCCAAAACATAAACAAATATTAAATAAAATTTTAAACAGTTAACCGATATTCCTTAAGGATGTTCAATGGGCTTCAAATTAAAAAAAAAAAACAAAAACAAAACACGGATAGGAAATTGCATAATTTATGTAAGGTATAGAAAAATTTCCAAAAATTAAAATCATAAACAAAAGAAAATTTTGCAAATATATAACTGATATAATCCGTTTCTCCAAAAGCACTTCAAATTATAAAACAGTACAGAATATATTTTCACAACGTTTTTACTTTGTGTGTGTGTGTGTGTGTACGCTATTTAAGGCTTAACTTAAAGTCCAACATAAATAATACTGTTTTCATTACCCTTTGTATTTTTTTTCTTGTTTTACCATTTTAGCTATCACCAAGTACCATTTTTATTATATTCGAGACTCTTTTTTTTACATGCTTTATATTTTATTTGACTTTTATGTCTCTACGAGATTTACATACCTATATGATAAATGTATACTAACACCTGCAACGTATTCACTCAAATACCTACATTTACATATCAAGTAGAACCCAGTTTAAAGCGGCACAAACTAGTCTCCAAGACTTAAGTGTCTTTAGTTTTGGGCTGATATCTGACGACAATTATTATTCGCATTCAGAAAGCAAAAATGTGGAAATTATAATCTTATTGTTCCAAAGCGAATGGTGCTTTCCCTTCCAGAACAACCGGCCAACTTTCCCACTTGAATGTCACTTAAGTTTATCTTAATTTTCAGTTTGAGATGTTTTACTATGGTTTGGAATTGGGATTTGGCCATGGATTTGAATGTTTGTTATTGATTAAATTTGATTGCGAATTATGATCCGAGGTGTCGGAAGATATAGTGTCCCAATACTAAGTAGTTAAAAATGTAATAGTCACTGGCTCCATTATATGTCTATATTCTTTACCCTTTCCCATATTTTAAGCAGCCTTCAATAGACTGAAGATTTTTTCAGTTAGGTTGTCCACATTAAAATCATATATACATATACTAGTAATTAAAAACTGGTTAAAACTGGTAGGTTAAAGTCGCTGTTTAGTTTGTTAAATCCATAGTGTTTGTATTGAAACAGGTACTAGTAATTGTTTCGGAAAAGGCAATTTCAATAGACAGGTTGTTCCAGTCTTTTATAGTCTGAATGAAAAGCCTTGGTTTGTTTTATGTTGAGTAGTAAGGGATTTGGTAGTCGTGAGGTCTTATATCCCTGTTGTTTCTGTTTGGTTTGATTATGAATTTTGTTTCTTTTTGATGATGGCAACCGATCTTGAAATTTGATATTTACAAGAAAAAATCTTATTAGTTTTCTTAATGTGCTTTATTTTTCTATTTCAGCAAGATCACCATGGCAACGCACAACATCATCTTTGATATCATCTTCCTGTCTTGGATAACTGAAATCATTTTAGTCGCAGCTCAGACAGATGAACTGCGATGTCAATGTTCGTGCACCTCAATGAAAAACCCGGAAGTAATTATGTATGCTTCAGGTAATTTACATCAAAAAGGAAATCTAGGGTTAATGGACTCTTTAAATGTGAAAACAGATGCTGCAACTAACACAAAAAAGACATTTAAAAATCAGTTAAATCTAGAGCGCCAGCTAAATGCGGGGGAAAGATCTCAAGGTGGAGGAGTTTACGACACATCAGCTTATGCAGTGAACGAGAACAATTCTGTGACATTGAATTTACAAATGGTAAATTCTAACGAAAAGGAACAGAACGTTCAGGCAAGTGGAAGTAAAACAACAAGCAACAATAAACCACCAGTTAAAACAAAGAAAGGATTAACATTGCGATCTCTAAATGAACTTTTAAAAGCAGCAACATCACAACTTTTAGCAGTGTTTAGTAAACAGAACTCAGCTGAAAAATCCAAAAAAGATTTATCAAATTTAACTACGTCTTTTAGTGACAAAAGTAAAACCAATCAACCACAACCACAACAACAACCACAACTACCACCGCAACTGACGCCACAACTACAACCACAACTGACGCCACAACTACAACAACAACTGACGTCACAACTACAACCACAGCTGACGCCACAACTACAGCCACAACTGACGCCACAACTACAACCACAACTGCCACCACGACCACAGCCACAACCACAACCTCAACCACAGCCACAGCCACAACCGAAAACATTTGTAACTGATACAGTCATATCAGGCTCAGAAGGTTTGTCTGGAATTTTACAACCTTCTCTAAACAGACTAGATCAAAGTAAAGATTTACAGAAAACGGAGAGAACTGTTAAATCTGAGGAAGTTACAAACAAGACAAGAAGTACTTACGGTACTAACACTGTTGCAAAAAGTGTGCAAGAAGTACAAGTCAACACTTACACTCAGTTAGAAAAAAATACAATGGCAGGTTCTGCAGGAGCAGGTTCTGAATGGATTACCTCAAAACCAGAAATTTACGTACATCCAAAAGTCCAAAATATTGAAGTCCTTGACAATAATATTATACTACCATCTTTAAGTCAAACAAGTTCAAAGAACGAGTTTACGAATAACAAACAAGAAAACATGGCGTTTCAAGACATGTCTGTGAAGAAAACTGATAAAATTGATATTTATATACCACCGGAATCTGCCATGTCTCACCTGGACAAAATGTTGCAGACGAGAACTCCAGTTGACTTTGGTTCAGGCGCGAACAGATTGAGTGATCAAACAGCTGGAGGTTCATTGTCACCTCTAAATCCAACAACTGATAATCTGGGGAGTGTCAAAACATCGAGTTATATACCGTCTCATGCGGATGTCTATAATCCTCTAGATATCACCGGTGGTATGGTTAAATCTTCAGTGCCGAGTGCAAAAATAAACGTAGGTAGTTTAGGACTTGGGCCTGGTAGTAAAGGTAATTCAAATGCAGCATCAAAATCTATGGTTAGTTCTACACTGGAATTAGGAGCAAGTCAATACAAAACTGATTTAAACGTTAAGCCGGATGTTTATCAACCACCTGCTGTCGGAAGTACATCAGAAACTGCTACAGGAAGTGCCCAACCGGATGTTTATATAACACCAGTAGGAGGAAGTAGAACAGATACTTCTTTGAATGCACAAGCGGATGTATATACGTCACATGTCAGTGGAAATAAAGTAGATACTATTTCGACGAATGTTAATGCGGATTTATATGTTCCCGTTGTTGGAGGGAAAGCGGCAGGACCTACTACGGCACAACCTGATATATATGTTCCCGTTGTTGGAGGGAAAGCGGCAGGACCTACAACGGCACAGCCAGATGTATATATTCCCATTTCTGGAGGGAAAGCGACAGGACCTACTACGGCACAATCAGATATATATATTCCCATTGTAAGAGGGAATGCGCCTTCTGCTACGTCACAACGAGACATATACATCCCTGTTGTTAGAGGAAGTGCCTCAGCACTTACTACACCAATATCGGATGTGTATGTTCCTCCTGCAGGAGTTTCTTCAAGTGCAATGTCTCAGACAGACAAGCGAACACAAAACTCTGGCCTTGGCGACCATATTTTCGGCACCCTTCTCGGTACCAGCGCTGGACAAATGGATAGTTCTTCAAGTGCAATGTCTCAGACAGACAAGCGAACACAAGGCTCTGGCCTTGGCGACCATACTTTCGGAACCATTCCCGGTACCAGCACTGGACAAATGGATAGGTCATCAAATGCAATGTCTCTGACAGACAAGCGAACACAAGGCTCTGGCCTTGGCGACCATATTTTCGGAACCTTTCTCGGTACCAACACTGGACAAATGGATAGTTCATCAAGTTCAATGTTTCTGACAGACAAGCGAACACAAGGCTCTGGCCTTGGCGACAATATTCTCGGAACCCTTCTCGGTACCAGCACTGGACAAATGGATAGTTCATCAAGTGCAATGTCTCTGACAGACAAGCGAACACACAAGGCTCTGGCCTTGGCGACAATATTTTCGGAACCCTTCTCGGTACCAGCACTGGACAAATGGATAGTTCATCAAGTGCAATGTCTCTGACAGACAAGCGAACACAAGGCTCTGGCCTTGGCGACAATATTTTCGGAACCCTTCTCGGTACCAGCACTGGACAAATGGATAGTTCATCAAGTGCAATGTCTCTGACAGACAAGCGAACACAAGGCTCTGGCCTTGGCGACAATATTTTCGGAACCCTTCTCGGTACCAGCACTGGGCAAATGGATAGTTCGAATGCAATACCAAATGGTATAACCGATCCGCCTCTTAATGTCTATGAACCGCCTAAGGTTATTGGAACATCTTATATTGAGACGTCAAATACTGTTTCGGGGACCGATGCGACCTTGGGTGGTAACATACATGTAGGACTAAGTACCCAGGACTTGTCGGGCCAAGGATCAGCTACAGGCACGCAATCTGATGTATATGTCCCTCCCTCTCACACAACATTAGTTCAGACCGATACTAGCAATAGTAACGCCTTGAACTCCTTAATGGACACCACAGCACAGAAAACGAATGATAAGGCAACTGCCTATAAGGATCAAATAATTCCTTTGTGGGTCTCAGATTCGACTCCAAGTCCTGTAGTCGGTAACAGCGGCAGTAAAACTCAACCAAGCTGGATGACTGATACAACGGCGAGTCCAGCTGCTGTGGATCCTTGGAATCAAGTAAAGGATAACACACCACCATCTTGGATAGTAGACACTACTGCAGCATCGACAATTTCCCAGAATAATGTTGGTGTTAGTGCAAATGAACATTCGTCTTGGTTCGTAGATACTGGTGCTCAATCATCACTAACGGGTACGGCTTCAAATAATAAAAACTCCGCCATCTTGGATTACCGATACAACAGGAAGTACACAACAGAATACCGGAAATCCACAACTTTGGATGGATGGTTCAAATACAAATTCAATCCATCAACAAGATCAAATCGGACAGAACACTATACCAATCGGAACAGAACCAACATCAAGCAAGCCAACAAACCAGGTTGTTCCGTCATGGCTGTCTGATACGTCTGCTTCAAAACCAAACTTTAACACGATCCAATCACAACAAACAACGTCGGGCTATGTTGATCAATCCGCTAAACAAACATCTACTATAGCAGAAGACTGGGCAACGTTATACAACCAACACAGCGTTACAACAGACCCTAATACCGTCCAATCCTCTTCAAGTTCTTCTAGTAGTGGTAATCCCCATGGCAACACTGCAAAACAATCAAAAGTAACCTTCGAAAATGTTGACTGGAACAATTTGATAAACCAGCTGAAAAATGGACAAAGTGCTATTAATTCTAATTTACAAAGCGGTGACATAGGTGGACTATCCAAGACCATATCAAATAATCAACAGAAAACTGGACAAGGTATATCTAAAGCAAATAAAATGAAGTTAATATGCAAGAACTTACATCAATGTTTGAAAATTATGTTAAAAACGTAAGAAGTAAAACCAGAGCGCAGAACAAGCCAAAACCAAAACCATCAACACCGGCACCGAATCAGATGAGTCAAAGTGAACAGTTCGCACTGGCTATGATGTTTGGCAGCATGATTAATTAGTCATTTATTTTGATTCTAATTGGTGCAAATTCAAGTCCCAGTACTAGCACTGTTCAAATACTATTTCCAAAACATGTCATACATATTTAATTTAGTTGGTTGTCAGGATGGTACGTGTATAATTATATATTTATATATTTGCATGTTACAAGCACTTGGAAAATTAATATGAAGCACGAAAAATGTTTTCCAAGCTGTGTGTGCAATTCCAATGATTAAAACATGTGTTACTCTATCATTTCGATACCGGCGCATACCTTATACAGTCAAACCTGTCAATTAAGGTCACCCAAGGGAGCCAGTAAAAGTGGTCTTTATATACAGGTTCAAGTAAAATGACTAAACACAATTGGGATACATTTATACTAACCTTTATAAGCAGGTGGTCCTTATAGATGTGACCTTAAAGACAGGTTGGACTGTATTAAGTTTCGTTTACGTTTTGATGGACTTAAAGCAGTCTTTGTGCGTCTGTACATTCAAAGTAAATAGAAAAATCAATCAGAACGACAGATATATATGTTGATTGAATAGATTGCTCTAATGCCGTATCCGTGTTTAAGTAAGAGAGAAATATGTTCATTTTGTAATAACATTTGTTTATTGTATAATGTATATTTGATGAATGCTAAGTTTGATGTCTATGTGTCCATGATTGCCCTGGATATATTTGACGTCCCATAGATCCATGTTCCTTTCACACAATTTTTATTACATATGAGGCGAGTGTAGCTAGCAGTAGGTGCTTACCTTTCTGGAGCACTCGGCCTCACTTCCCTTGTGGAAATTTCCATGTCTTACCTGACTTGTCAGTTCCAAAGTTTTTTTTTAATTTTGCTTCTTTATTGTGATTCGGACATGGATTAGTATGTTTGTTTTTGATTACATACAATATGTGTTTCTCTCTTAACCAAGTATACAATACCATATTGCAATTGAAGTGAGCGATTCATTATATCTTTGCATTAAAAGTAAATACCTATTTCATTTAGAAATACCATGTAGAGGAAAATCGTTTAATGAATATTTATTTCAGTTCAGTATTTTTTGGTGTGTATAGAACTGTATTATTCTGTTATTTCGGACATGGATTAGTATGTTTGTTTTTTTTATTCAATTATGTAAATGCTTGAAAGCGTATGTACCTTATTCGTATTTTTGCTACAAATAAATATATGTTAGTGGTTAGGGACAATTCAAATTCATCACATAACACTATCAAAGAAAATTAAAACGACAAAGGATTTTAAATAATTTGTGATTATAAATTATTGTGTTTAAAATAGATTCATTATGGCATACATGTATTATAATATCTAAAATGTTGTATCTGAATACAGTAATACCTTAAATGATTTTAATTTTTGGATTGGTTGGGTTTTGATAGTGAATATAGTTGGGTAACAGTATTTAACGTTCCAGTCAAAAATATTTCACTTACATCGAGACGTGGGCCGTTATAGGCTAAAGTGCCTGTGCGTTATACAAATAGCATAACACAGCAGGTTTCTGTATCGTGGGACCTCGTTTTCCGAAAGAGCCTTGGCTTTCATTTCCTAATGCCGAGAGCTTAGCGAAAGAACAGTCACTACCCACGTTAAAGGCTGAGGTCAGACCGGGCCGGGGATCGAACCCACGACCTCCCACTTACGTTGACAGTTGACATAGGCCACCTCTATGTAGATGTCATCTGCTTATAAAGGCCAGTAGAATTTTATCCAAACTGTTCTTTATTCATATTAATTGAACTTAATTGTATGTTGAATTAATGTACTGTCGAACCTGCATTAAAGGCCACCTCTATATAAGGATCACCTGCTTATAAAGGTCATTAAAATTTTATCCTAATTGTTCTTTATTCATATTAATTGAACCTGTATATAAAGTCCACCTGCCCATGAAGGCCACTTTTTCTGGTTCCCTTTGGTAGACTATGGACAGGTTGGACTGTAAATGTTATAAATGGTGTAAAATAACATTGATTTGACTTACTATACCTTACCATTTTATATATAGTCAAACCTGTCTATAAAGTCCACCCAAGGCAACAAGTAAATGTGACATTTTTGGACAGGTGGTCTTTATATACAGATTCAAATAATATGAATAAAGAACAATCGGAATAAATTTTTAATGGCTTTTATAAGCAGGTGGCCCTTGTATAGAGGTGGCATTTAAGGCAGGTTCAACAGTACATGATTTCAACAAAGAGAAGGTTCAGATCAGTACTTAAGTTTAAATCTGTATATTTTAAGGACATTCTACGTTGTATGGAGTGAAAAAAAATTGGGCTTAGCAGAAAAAAGGTTAAATCAAATCAAAAGTGTAGGTGAAAAGCTTATTATGTAATTAAAGCACGAAACAATAAAGCAATGAAATAATCAAAACACTGTCACATTGATGCAAAGAATATATAATATATAATTCCCTACTTTGGGCGAACACTGACTTTTATGATAATCAGGGCCCGATTGTTTAAGCCTCGTAAGCTTAATCTGATGTTTAGTGAAAATTTGTATCTTGTGCAAAAAATAATATTTTATTTAAACTTTTATCTGGTACATATTTGACGTTATAAATTTGCACTATCCTTTTATTTTCATATTTATTATATATGTGGTGGTGTAGATAGGTTTATTAAAGGAGGTACTTACCCTCCCAGAGCACCAAGTCTCACTTCTTGTGTAGAAGTTAAAATGTTTAATTTAAGTTTTGAGTTTTAAAGTTTTTACTTCGGTTTAGGATTGTGATTTGAACATGGACTGGTATGTTTTCGTTTTTACGGATAATATTAAACATGGTTTTAAAATTTACATTTGATAAAAGCATGGAACTAACGTTATCATAAATTGTTTTGTATATCAAATGAAAGGCATTTTTAAAACTTTAAATATTATAATTTCGTAATGCGCAGTTGTTCAAGGGTTAAGCAGTGAAAATGTGTATATAGTGCTACAGTGATTCATGTTGTTCGATTTTAATTCTTAGTTAATGCTTTTAATTTTTCATAATTAAAACAGACCATTAATATTGTCAAATAAAAGCAATGTAAGTGAAAATTATGTCTGAAAAATGTCAATATTGTGTAATTTCATTAACTATTTGGTTGAAGTAACATAGCTTTGGAAAATCGGACAAAAGCATTAACAAACAAAGCCGTTATGAAATAATGAATACAGTTATTTACCAGGCATGGGGTAATGCTAATTTGTAATTGTAATGCCCTGTAATGCATTACATTTTCTCAAAGTAATGCATGTAATGTGTAATGCCCTAATTTTTGCATTACTGTAATTGTAATGTAATGCATTACATAGACAAAAATGCATGTAATTTTAGCGTTACATAGCATTACATAGCATTACTTTTCTGTATTGAATGTTAGATATTATTACCATTACAATTTAGGGCTAGTAAGTACCTACATGCTACTTTTTTCCCTAATATAAAATATGAAAATCAATGTCTAGAAAAATTGTAACTGTGAACTGTTGTCAAACTAATGATTTATTTCATTTAACCTTAATACTAAAACTATATAAAATGCTAAAAAGTTAGTATACTTCAGATCATTTTGAATTTCCAACAAATGAATGTAAAGGATAAAAATACATTTTAAAGCAAAATGCAATTGCTGTTTTTAGTACTTTTGGGAAGTCTAAAGATCACATCAAAATTTAAAACATATCTTAATATAAGTTTCAGTAACTACAATAATTTGTAATTTTGCTTTAACTGATAACCTGTGATGACAACAATTTTATTTTTACCAGAATTTTTTTTTTTGTAATCCTTTTTGATATGCTATTAAGGTAACCTATCTTTAATGATTAAAGAAGTTATTTGTTAAGTATGGTTTATAAATTACACCTGACAATACCACTAATTAGTTTGTATACCTATCAACTCCTTTTACTGTTTTGATTTAATGGTAATTAAGAAACACTTCGTGAATAAAATAAATAAAAAATAAAAACATATACATTGTATTATGAAAAAATTCCTTACAGCATCTCTGTTTTCTTCTTCTTAATTTTTAGAGTAAAACAGAAATGTATATTTGGATAATAAAAAACCTGACATAGATGAACAATCAACTTTGACAAATTTTGTGAAACCTACTGGTAAACAGCAGAAATATCAGTTCAATGACACAAAGCAAAAAGAATCTATACATGCACTTATTGACTATATATACTCCTGTTTTCAACAGTTGAAAATCAAAACATAAGAACTTTATAGAAAAAGAACCCAAAATTTAAATTTCAAATTTTGAATCCGAAACATATCATATTTATATGTTTGGATTCTTTATGAAATGTAATGTGTAATATAATGCATTACTTTGGTAAAGTAATTGCAATGTAATGCATTACTTTCCAAAATACATGTAATTGTAATTGTAATATAATGCTACTTTTGTCAAAGTAATTGTAATGTAATGCATTACATTGCAATGTAATTCGCCCCATGCCTGTTATTTACATATATTTCTCTTGAAACAACACAGGTAATTGTTTACTTTTATACATAGTATTCATCTTAAAACAAGATAAACACATATTTTAAAAGTCATCTCTCTTTAAGCTTCTAAAAACAGACTGTTTTAGGATTTTTTTAACAAAACAACTTCTCTTAAAATCTAAACAAATCTTTAAACACATAAATTAATGCTGTGTGTCGTATAATAGATAGAGGAAAACAATTTACCTGAAAAAAAGACTAGACAAAAAAAAAACAAAAATGCGAAATGACGAAAGAAAGAAACAAGAAAATAAAACTAGATAAACATAACATAGATAAACAAAATAATGAGACCATTGTCATACAGTTTATCCCACCTCCGATAAAAATCATTTAGTCCCATTCGTTAATTAGTTACCTAATATGGGGTTATGTTAGGTCACTAGTGATTATCCCCAGAATATATTTGCTCAGTAGCAATTACGTCCCCTGTAATCTAAAAAAACAATCTACAGCAACAATAGCGTCGTCAAAGTGGTTTGCAATGTACTAATGTTTTGACATATTGAACATCGGTGGGATAAATTCGTAAAAAGTGATTTAGTGACCTAATACGGAAATAAATGGAATCATTAAAATTTATATTCAATTTTAATGACTCTATATATTTCCGTATTAAGTCCCTAAATCACTGTGTAACTAATAGTATGAAGATTTCACATAAAATTCTACATGTCGAAAGTCCATCTTTGCTAGAATGGAGGTTCCTATCTTCTCCAAGCGCTTGGTCACACTCTCCTGTGGAATATTTCGCGTCTTTAACTAAATATTCCGATTTTCATTTTTTCATTTTTTTTCTTTTAGAATTGTGTTTCTTGATTAAACCGATTTGATTAACATTACCAGTTATGTTTTGGGTTCATCAAACACAATTATTTGATTTTTTCATCAAATTACATATTATACAAGTTCGAGGTTGTAATATTATCGAGGACACACCCACTAGCAAAGATATCAACTGAATTCAATCAATTATTGAGAGTAAAGTAGTAACTTTAATATAGATATTAATATTGAGAATGTAGTTGAACCTTGCCTCACTTCTCTAGTGAAACTTAACCTGTTTCAGAGTTTTGACATTGACTTATATGTTTGTGTTTGGTTGTAGCTTTCACAAATAACAAATTATACATTTTAATCTATTTTATTAATTAAAGATCATTTGTGTTATGTGTTATGACGCCAATTAGCTGAAAGAAAAGCAACATTCATAATAAAAAACAAACATACTAATCCATGTTCGAATCACAATCATGAAGCGAAATAAAAACTTTGGAACTTACAAGTCGGATAAGAAACGTGAATTTCCAACATGGAAGTGAGTCCAGGTGCTGCGGAAGGGTAAGCAGCTCCTATTTACATAGCTACACCCGCAACGTGTGTAATCTGAATTGTGTGCAAGGAACATGGAACTATAGGACACATATTTTAGAAAGTGTGGGAGGTTAAACATTTTATTGTGAGCAATTAAGCTTTATGTAACCACAGCATTGTAAGGTCGACAAAGATTTAAAACAAATGTTCTGTGTCTTCTGCCGGTCCAAAAAGTTCCATTTAAAATTAAATATTTTAAATACACAACCATCTTCATTGTTTAGTACAGACAGACGCTTTCAACCCACTTTACATCTGTCAACATTTATTCTGAGGTTGGAAGAAAATTCTTATTTTGTTGACAAGGTCAGACCTTCATGGTTTTGTTTTATTTCAAACGTATTTTTACACAATTAGCATTTTAAAGTCCACCAAGAGTGATAAGATAAGTCGTAAATAGTCACTGTGTTCAGAATGACAGCTGGAATTGTGGTATGTTAAGTCTTTTGACTTCCATGTCAAAATTTAAATGATTGAGGTATAAAGTCTCTTCCTCTGTTAAGTTAATTTGGGATGATGCAATTGCTTCATCAACGATGTTGTCAATTAGTATGATGTCTTCAAAATTATTCTGAAGATATTTGATGGCTCATAGATCCAGGTTCCTTTTATACTCAATTTCAATTTACACGTGGCGGGTGAAGATAGCAAGACATGTGGCGCATGCTCTTTCGGATC
This sequence comes from Anadara kagoshimensis, assembly GCA_021292105.1. NCBI lineage: Eukaryota > Metazoa > Mollusca > Bivalvia > Arcoida > Arcidae > Anadara > Anadara kagoshimensis. The sequence continues at coordinate 37,031,321 of CM037859.1, forward strand.
ACCAAGAATCGCTTACTTTTTGAAGATTTTCCTGTTTAACTTCAATTAGTTTTTATTTTGCTTTTGGGATTGTGATTTGTATACTAGGCAAGCAACAATGACCTGTCCGCTTGACCCTTTATTAAAAAAATATTTGTATAGGAGGATCAACCAAATAGATGGATACTGGTTAGATCCAAGTTAATACGTGCACAGTGTACAGGTGTACTCTTTGAGGCGTGTATATCTCATGATGTATACAAAATAAACACATCTGCTCTCTATACACAAATGTGCTTGGTCCGTGACAAATATTTAAATAAAAGGTCAAGTGGACATGTCAAAGTTGTTTGCCTATACATAGACTGATATGATAAACAGACCAATCACAATTTGTAGTTGTCACTGAAAGACAATTTTTCAAAGGTAACTCAAAACTAGCGTTAAATCGTTAATACAAAAAGATCTATTGTTTATTATAAAGTGGTTTCAAAACTATAGTCCTAAAACAGAAACCACTTCGGTTCAAATTGCACCCTTAAACAAATTGTATACCTTTGAAATCAACTTCTCAACTATAAAAAAGTTGGACAAGGTTTTTCAATGATGTATATTATTTGCTTATACTAATATGTGACACAATAATACATCTGATCTATATTCTTTATTATTAAAACCCCATTTTCAGATATTGTAGCCACCTTTTACAAAACTTTACAATTTGGTCTAATTATTTTTTAAGGAAGTTGCATTAGACACCTGGTCACAGGCTCAATTTTGACATGTGTTTAATAACACTGTCTTTTATCATTTTAATTTGGTCAGGTAATTTGTGATATATTACACATAACCAGCGATCAAACATTCCTTTTAAGGATGAAATGGAGTGGTTGCACAAAAACATTTTTCAGTTTGAAGTGAAATTAAAAAAAAAAACCGGAGTGTACAAACTATTTGAAACGAGATTTGAAGCAAAGACTGCCATTGTACATTAGGTCACTTCCTATTACAATGGCACAACTAAACAAAAAGTATAAATGTTTGTAAAATGTGTCCACAATCTCTGAAAAACGAGGTTTAAGTAATAATGAATATGATTTAGCAGACACAATGTCTGAGTTACATTAATTGAGGCACATTTGTCTCCCTTTATACAATTCAAACGATAAATGACCTGTTCTTATGTAAAAAATTAGAGTTTGAAAAATGGAAATGCTCCAAAAATATTTAAAACTATATAAAAATATTAAGTTATTATGAAGCAACTTTGTAGTAAGACATAGACGTTAAAACAGAACAATAAATCATGTGTGCTCACATATTATCATTATAGCTATAGTTCTATTTCTAATATTAATTTTTTAGAGTAATGGCATTCAAGAATGTATTTTATCTGATAAAATAGTAAATTTATTTGAAAAATGATTGCATGCTTTATAAGAAAAGTATAAAATTTTATTGCGTAAAACGCATTGTTCAAGGGGGAATCACAATTCAATTTTGAATTTTTTTTGTCTGATCGCTACTAATGAGGAATTGTTTTCCGAAACGATCGTCTTATGCTTCGGAATCAAAAAGGGTTTGGTTATAATTATTATTAAATAAGAGTTTGGTATACACATTTTTCACGAATTTTGTTTGTGAGTCGATATCAAACTCACAAGAATTAGTTTAAACAGTATTTATTTTGATAATAATACATGATACAAAATCACAAAATACAAACAATAAAGGATTCCAAAACTCCTATATAAATTAGTCTCCTTTAATATATTACAATATGAAATTAATCAACATGAAGTTACAAATACCGTATTAATTTTAAAATGAATTAATGAATGTATAATTAAATATTTGATTAATTAATTAACTCACAAGACTTGTCGTATAGTATTATTTTACATTAAGAACAAAATTGACCTGTTTTCAAACATTGTCTTTCTTTTCAATTTCTATATAATCGTACACGAGGACGACTCTTTTGCATCTTTATTGAATAAAAAGCAGGTATGCGTATCTTGAACATTTATGCGCAAAAATGATGATGTAGACCATATAACTTACCTATTCTGGGTTGATGGAACTGAGGTATTTCTAATAATGTAAACCAGTTTACTCACCATTTCCGGTTTGCTGTATCTGGCCTGCAAGATAATGATGTATACTGTATTCTTTTTGAACAAAATTGAAGTAATATTAATATTATCATCAATAGCTAATCAACTAAATTGCAGACGATCGAATAACATAGTACATATTTTGATAAAGTTCTGTTATATTTTTCATTAAATATTATTCTACGTTTTGAACATTGTTGCATTACTTAAACATTACAAAAAATAACTCAATTTCATTGTAATGTGAAGTGAAGGAAGTCCTTCAATCGCATGTCAGAACTTCCGAAATGTGTTTTTTAGAAATTGAACTAGAAGTTTGGATAACAAGTTAATTAATTAATTTTACTTCATATATTTTAGTTTTTAACACTCATATTTAAATAAACATGTTTTTTATAAAATCAAAAGCTTAGTTTTTTTGTGATTAAAATTGATATATTAAAAAAAATATCTTCCAACTTACCTTCCGTTAAACTTCTTACCCTCGTCTAGATGATGTGATTGCCAGTTTAAGCGTCGGAATCTAATGCGACAAAGAACTAAGTTCATGATTTATGACAAACAAGATGCACAAACCTCCCGACAGCTACGGCATGAATGAAAATTATGACTTGCAATTTTAAAAATGCACCATTAAATCATTTTGTTCGTGAAATGGCAAGTTAGGTATGCTGGTCATTGTTTATTTGATAAAATGTTGATTCGTGGTGTTCATTGTGTAAGGTCATTGCATTTGTATTGATATGTATTCATTGTGGATTCCTGAAATTTTAGGTGACCGTCACGAAAGTGCGCAGGTGCAAGACAGAACAATGAATGGAAACGGATCATGACAATATTTTTGACCAAGAGTTTGACCTTTGACGTTGACGATGCAAGATCGTGCAAAGGTTTGTCTAATTCTTATGTATGAAGCAGCTTTACATTTGTAGATCGTGCTTTTTACATGTTGATCATCCTCTAGATGATATAGGGTATTCATATATAGCAAATACTCTTACATTAATCCTTAGATATAAATAAACTTGATCTTCTCGCTAATAGCTAAAACAGTTGTTGATGCTAGTATGACACTAACATTGCAGCAACACTCTGGAAAATACATCGCAAACAATAACTTAGGCTTAACCTTATTGCAATGTACAATGAAGAAACGTCTCTTACCACATATCTCTGTAACGAAACCCGAGCTTTTCAGGAATCTGTTTGGAAAATGTTAAATTAAAACGTTTGTTAATGCAATGGATTAAAAAGAAGTATAAAATGATTTTGTTTTAATAAATATTAGTTATGAACACCAAAATAAGAAAAGAGAATTTGTTATCTTTTGTTCGAGTTTGAAAATTAAAAAAGATCTTCTGACTTACCTGAAGCTCACTTAGATGATGTGATTTTCATCAGTGTTAGTGTTGGAATCCGATGCTAAATTAAAGAATTTGATTCATAATATATTATGAGAAAGCTCTTCAAGCATTCTGAAAGGTTAGGCATAATTAAAGATAATTATTCTGTAAAAAAGTTTGTAAATCATATTAAATCATTTTGGTCGTGAAATGGCAATTAGGTATGCTGGTCATTGTTTATTTTATAAAGTGTTGGTTCGTGTTGTTCATTTTGTTAGGTCATTGCATTTGTATTGTATTCATTAAAATTTGACAGCTCAGGCATGAATGAAACCAATTGTTTTGTAAAATTTGTAAATCATATCATTAAATCATTTTGATCGTGAAATGACAAATATGCGTGAATTTTTTATTTCATAAAATGTTGCTTCATGATTTTAATTGTGTAAGGTTACTGAATATGTATTGACATGTATTCGTTTTAAATTCCTGAAATACCAAATAACCGTCACGAAAGTACAAAGATGCAAGACAGAACAATGAATGGAAATGGACCATGACAATATTTTGACCAAAAGTTTGACTTTTGACGTTGACGATGCAAGATCGTGCAAAGGTTTGCCTAATTTATATGTATGAAACAGCCTACCATTTGTAGATATTGATCATCCTCTAGACGATATAAGGTATTTATATATAGCAAATACTCTTACATTAATTCTTAGATATAAATAAACTTGATCTTGTCGCTAATAGCTAATTTAAAACAATTGATGATGCTTGTATGACATCAACATTGGAGCAACACCCTGAAAAATGTTACATCATTTATACATCGCAAACAATAACTTAATCTTAACCTTATTGTAATGAACAATGAAGAAACGTCTCTTATCGCATACCTATGTAACAAAACCCGAGGTTTTCCGGGTTAAGACATTAAATTAAAACGTTTATTTAAGCAATGGTTTGAATAATAGTATAAACCAAAAACAAACATACTAATCCATGTCCGAATCACAATCGAGAAGCAAAGTAAAAACTTTGAAACTGACAAGTTAGGTTAGACACGTGAACTTCCACCAGGGAAGTGAGGCCGGGTGCTCTGGAAGGATAAGCACCTCCTGTTTAGCTAGTTACACCCTCCATGTATGTAATCAAGATTGTGTGAAAGGAACATGGAACTATGGGACGTCAAAAATATCTAGGGCAATTCTGGACACAGAGAAATCAAACTTATAAACAATACTGTGATGAGGGCCATAAAACTTTGTTAGGGCCTTGATAAGCCTATGTTTGCAATATCCCTGATAAAATGATTTTTATACTAAATATTAGTTATGAAAACAAAAAAACATATGAAAACAGAATTCTTATATTTTGTTTGAAATTCGAATAATTAACAAAATAGAATGTATCTTACCTTAAGCTCACCTAATGGTGTGATTGTCATCAGTGCTAGCGTCGGAGACAATAATAAGTAATTTAGTCAATGATTTATAATGGAAAAGCTCTTCAAACATTCTGACAGGCTAGGCATGAAAGAAAATAATTATTTTGTAAAATTTGTAAATCATATTAAATCATTTTGATCGTGAAATGGCAAATATGCATGATTTTTTAATGAAATGTTTTTTGTAAGGTCACTGAATTTGTTTTGTATGGATTCATTGTGGATTCCTGAAATGCCAGTTGACGGTCACGAACGTGCGCAGATGCAGGCCAGAACAATGAATGGAAATGGAACATGACAAAATTGTTGACCAAAAATTGACCCTTAAAGTAAACAATTCAAAATCGTGCCAAGGTTTGGCTTATTTTTTATGTATGAAACAGCCTAACATTTGTAGATCGTGCTGTCAACATGTTGATTATCTTGTAAATAGTATATCGAGTGCAGATTTAGAGTTTGGGGTGGAAGAGAGTGTTTGGCACTTGTTTGCATCATGTATCTTCTTTGTTGTAAATTAGAGTTAAAGGCAAAGAAAAAAACTGCAGTCAAGTAAAGTGTTTAGTCATGTCCCTTTAATGAGTTTGTATTATCATTCATAGAAATATTGTCGCTTGGAGTGGAATCAAATGTTGCTTTTTGTTATTCATTTTGTAAGGTCATTGAACTTGTATCGCCATGCGTGTTTATTGTTGATTTCCGACATGCCTGATGACCGCCAGTTGTGATCATGCAAGACAGTATAATGTATGAAAGTCAATTTTTGACAAAAAAAATTGACCTTTGAAGTAAACGATTCAAGATCGTGTAAACGTTTGCCTACTTTTTATGTATGAAATAGCCTAACATTTGTAGTTCGTGCTGTTAACATGTTAATTATCTGCTAAATGGTATATTGGGTGCAGATTTAGTTCCAAAGAGCAATTTAGGTGCGAAGATTGTGGGTTTGACACCTGTTTGCATCGCGTACTCTTGACTGGTGTTTTCTTAGCCATAAATAAAAGACAAAAGCAAAATAAACAAGAGCAATCTCTAAGGAGACAAATATCCCTCTCCCCAACATTGCCGAATCGTTCTTTCTAACATTTGACCTAAACCATCGGCCTAAGCACCTAGATTTGGTGTGAAACACATCATCTCATCTCCATTCAATTTTTGCAGTTTGATGAAAATCCACCCACGGACAATGATAATATTGAGTGGACTCAATATTTGGACAGACGAACAGACAGACAAGAAGGATGATTCCTATATACCCCTTCACTGCGTTTGTGTGTTTGGGGGTTATTAATTCTGTAGTTAGGAAAATGGTCTATTTGTGAACCTCTAGTAAGTTCTCAATTTTTAATCATCGGAATATTGTCTAGTACCTAACTGAAAGACTGAAATTTTAGTTTCTAAAAGAAATTGTAATCCATATTACCATATATTAGATGGTTTCTATATCCTCGTCTCGAGAGGCCGCAGTGGCTTAATGGACAAGACGTCAGTCCAGGGTCTCTTACGGCTGTGAGTTCGAGTCCCGCTCAGACCACATAAGGGGAAGTGAATTTTCCTTGCCGTTGGCCTTTACTGGTTCACCTGGTATCAGTATAATGGACTTGGGGAGTTGTACGCTTGTCTACGGCGTACTGACTGTGAGATAGCACGGTTAAGTCGCCCTGAGTGCGCGCTAGCACAAGACAGACCATACAACACATTTGCACTTCACATACACACACGAAATTGTTCATAGATTATTCCATAGAGATTAATAAAAAAGTTCTCGTCGCGAATAGCTGAAAAATTGCTGATGCGACGTTAAGCAACATTCAACCAACCAACCAACTAACTATAACCTCGTCTCAGTTGACGTTGTTCAACGGTCCGTTAGCTTAACCAGTTGGTTAGCAAAAATTTCTATTATGTGTAATTGACAATATATTTTTATGTTACAAAATTAATGCAAGGATTTAATTCACAACTTTATATTTTTCATGTTTGTTTTATTATTTTTAATAACGTTATGCTAACAAAGCTTTGTTTTATAACCGTATCTTGGAAACGTGTGTTTATCCTAATGCATTTTCCACTAACGTTATATCTCACATACCGATAGATTAATTCGAAAAAGTCGTCAACCAGTGATCACTACGTTTAAAAAGCAAATAAAGGGAAACAACTCCTGAACTTTTACAAAGTCTGAGGCCTTGTATTTTGTCAATCAAGTTATTTGTTTGTTATTGGCTTTCAATTTTTTTTTTTTTATTTGTAATATGTAACAACTGCAAATATTTCAAGCAGTTTATGGATATTATACCATACACGGTTGTTGGTTCAGTGGTTGGTAAAGTTTGAGTGTTTGAGTTTAAGTAATGACGTTTAACGTCCCACTCAAGAATAATTCACTTATTTCGAGACTCGCCAGCTATCAGCGAAGGTAAGAAATTTTGCCTGTGCGTTGGCTGATGGAATTATATATTAGAATTCTTTATAGTGCCGTTCCTACCGTGACCTGGACCTCGTTTATTTTAAATTCTCATCCGAAAGAACCGCGACTTTCATATCGTAATGTCGAGTCCTTGGCGAAAGAACAGTCACTTCCCACTTTTAAGTCTTGGGTAAGACCCGGTCGAGGTTCGAATCTACGGCATCCCACTTACGAAGCGAGCACTCGACCAACTGAACTATCGCAGTGGTTCAGTGATGTGTAAAAATATTGCTTATCATTAACATATTTTTTTTAAAAGCGTAATGAAACTTAAAAAAGATTGAAAAGTACGTGACGCTATAAAGAGCAGGGCAAAATAAAATACATATCAATCATTTAATAAATGTTTACGTATAATTTTCCCAGTAAACATACTAAAAGTACAATCTCAAGATTGATTTCTAATGTACTTTAAAAGCCAAAAATTAATATTCAATCACGTGCAAGTATACTTTTTCGAAAATACGAAATAATTATTTTAAATATTAACACATGTCACCTTACGGGTCCCGTAAGTGTTTATATATTCGTTTTACATTCGTAGAAATTTTAATATAATACACTAGCATTTTGACTTATTTTCATCCGACGACGCGAAAATAAAATAACGCGAATAACTTAAAATTCCACAAATCGTAAAAAAAATTACGCGAACATGTTTTCTAATTTTTAATTGTATCAATTAATACACATTTTTCAATGCCGGTTCTCCAAAGTTTAACAGCTACCTCTCAAACTGTGTGCAAACAACTACGCACTCACTGCCCATGGTGTTAATTAACAATTGAATACTGAGTTTTCTATTGACTTTTGGAAATTCGCTTTTAATATATTACAGACCTGTCGAAAGTTTACCACACACGGTTGCTGGTTCAGTGATAGGTACAAATATGGCTTATCATTAAACACAACACAACAAAGAGATATATATTTTTAAAATAAAATAAAAAATAAAAACTAACATTAACATGTACGTGACGATACTAAGAGCAAGGCATAATAATATTTACGTAAATTACTAGTAACCAAGATTGAGTTGTAATGTACTTTAAGAGCCAAACAATAATTTACAATCATCTAAATCAAAATACAGTCAAACCTGTCTATAAAGGCCATCCAAGGGAACCAGTTAAAGTGGCGTTTATGGGCAGGTGGCCTTTATATACAAGTTCAAATAATATGAATAAAGAACAATTGGGATAGAATTTTACTGGCCTTTAGAAGCAGGTGCTCCTTATATAGAGGCGGACTTTAAGGCAGGTTGGACGTTCTTCAAAACTTTAAAAGACTCGCACTTTATTTTGGAATGGATGTTTTTTATCCATGATTTTGTCTATGCTAATGTCAAAAACAGGTGTGATGAAAATGATCTACATTTTAATTGTTGAGCTCAGTTGAACTTTTTAATATATGCAAATAGGGTCACCAAGGGAACATACTACAGCTGCTTTTTAGTAAAAATGTAAAAATTTTCTCTACGTAGGAGAATAACGAAAAAGTAAAAACAAAACTGAAAATATTTTCTGATGCGTTTTTTATTTACAAAACAAAATATGAATCTAAGGTTTCAAAAAATTAAACGGTTTAAAAGTAATTTATGAAAATGCATGTCTCTAAACATTAAAGATGCACAACAGTATTTATATTATATCGTTTTACTTTCGTAGAAATTTTAATATCATACATATCTAAAATGTTTATAGTTTTCAAGATAATCAACCATTTCACTATTCATTTCCATCTCTGACCTTGACCTTTGAACCCATGGCCTTGATTCATATATCAAAATGATCGTTAGGCCTATACCTACAATATTTTAATATACTTACCTATACAAAATGTTTATAGTTTTCAAGATAATTAACCATTTCAGTATTCATTTGCATCTGTGACCTTTGAACTCATGACCTTGCTTAATAAATCAAAATTATCTTTGTGCCATTAACGACATATTCTAATATACATGTCTATACAAATATTTCATAGTTTTCGAGTTATATTGACAAATGCAAAAAATTTAGCATTAAGTGCCTTGCCTTTTCCCTATTCTGACCCCTATATAGCTATGGAGCTATGATTTGTTCAAATCTGAAACTAGGTGCCGTAAGTATGTTTTACAAGAAATATCTAAGCTATAAAGCTTGTATGTTTAGAGGAGATGATTTTAAAATATTTTTCACAATTTCCACTTTATAGGACCCCGATGAGGCATAAACCCTTCATTTGTGGAATCTGAAAGTGCTTCATCTAGCCATCATTCTTGCAAATTGTCATCTAATTTGGAGGAGTTGATTAAGATGTGAAAAGCTTATACACGACGGGCGACGATAGATGGCAATAGCTCATCTCTGCCTTTGGCTCAGGTGAGCTAAAAATTTTAGCCTTAAAAAAATCATTAGTTCAAAACAGTGGAAAGTGGAAATTTTTAATTTCCCCCGTCTTTTTTCATTTCCATAGCAACGGCCGCCACTTTTGAAATATCAAGCCTTTAAATAGTTCTACGCTTCCTATAACACATATCTGTAAAATTTCATTGAATTTTGAGCACTTTTGATTTCTCCGCCAGTTTCCATGGCAATATTGAAAATTCCAAGACCTAATTGCGCCACTTTAGATTGGGATCCATCTTCCTGTGAAGTTACATAAAGATTTATTTATTCTTCTCCGAGAACATGCGCAGAGAAGTTCAATGGTGAAGAAGACGGAAGAAACGTGGGTGGGGGACTTCATTTGAGAGACTTCATAAACAACTATATATTCTTGGCCCTGAAAGTCCGTCTGACGTCTGTCTGTCGGCAACAACTATTTCTTTTTTAATTTTCTTGTAAAGTCGAATGTATTAACTTTATTATCATTTGGGGAGTAACAAGTCAGTTACTATACATACAGCTACAACCTATGTTTCTACACATAACATTTCGACCTAGCAGTTACTACACATATAGTGTGTCCTTACTACATATGGCGGAGATTTTTACAACACATAGCGGTATTAAGTACTACGTACAGCGTAGTTAATACATATAAGGATTCGACATCGCCCTAATTTAAGTATTGGTTTGCAATATACCTAATTTTTCTTAGTTCAAAACAGGTATTTTGGTAAAATATCTTTTTTTATTTCAAATTGAATATTACAACCCAATATACCATTTTTCATGAAATTTTTTGTCGCATCATGTTGTATAATTTCAGAATTTTAGGTTTTAGAACAAAAAAGTTGTTTAAGTAATCATTACCAATTCCAAATGTCTCATTGGAGATTTGTGTAATGGGTGGAAGTTTACACAATTGAATATTACCCGACCCATTTTGCAGATTAGAGTTGGGTTCATGACCTTTATAAATACATGACAACATGTAAACCTAAATATCAAACATGTTTAGAAACAACAATTGTTCCATGTGGATAATATAGAAAATCCTTTTTATTTATACAGTACAATGCAATTTTTAACTTTAACACGGATTTTTGCTATAAATAGCACAGTGTTTAATATTATATACAAACATGTCTATGACCTTTATATATCTATTGTGTCTGAGAAAGAAGCAAATTTGCATATGAAATGGCAAAATGGTCTGTTGTCTATTTGCATATGACCTATTAGTTGGCTGTTTGAAACCCTGTTTTAACTTCCCACCACAAAGCATGGTAAACAAAATCAAAATTTTAATGATAGTTTCTTAAACATACTTTTTTTCCTTTTGTTTTCAATATTTTTTAATATAAATAGTCTGGTGCGGCAAAAAATTTGAAAAATAATGATATATGACATCAACTTGTGACTTTGATAAGAAAAAAGATATACTATCAAAATACCCTTTTTAACTTGTTTTTCTGCACAATTCGCATTGTTATCGAAAGTTTAACGTATTGACTGGAAATAATCTTTATTCCGACGAATGCACATAATTTACTCATTTAGTATCGCTTAGTACATATCATATTTTAGACCTTATAGACCTTACATTAAAGTTTCTTTACACCACTGCGGTAGCTCAGCTGCCGTTTTCGCCAGAAATTTCAAGAATTCAATAATGGAAGCTGTCAGACCACAAACCTCCAACAAGACAAAAATTAAAATGGGGGTTTAGTGGTCTGATTAGTCGGACTAGGTAACAAGGGGCCAAGATGAGCCGCAGACAGGGCATCAATACGTTGACTTAGTGTTCATCAACTTTCGACAGTAATCAAGTTAAGAAATATGTGGCTTTTTTCTTGTTCTATTTGCAATGTTTAATTATAATTGCATATAATAAGAAACAAATCAGAATTCTGAGTGAATGTGCGTTTTGTCAGGGAGTCTTTTACATAGATTTTTGTGTTTGAAAACCAAATAAAAAAACAAGTTAAAAAAATTGACAGTCTGTATTATACAGGACAATTCGATGTAATTTTTACGTTTGAATTTTTAAAATGCATAAATTCCAGACATTTCAAGGTTTTACTCTGTAAATTAAAACTTGTATATTCTGTCGTTAGTAATTAGACACGTGGTCCATGTTGTGTTACACTCCGTAACCAAGCATAATGCCTTAGTTGTCATGTCTTAAAATGCTTTCTTTTATCATTAATATCATCACAAAGCAAGACACTTTTTGTCACTTTTTTGAGAGGTATAGACAGGTAATTTACATATTAACTTTAATGATGTCGTCATTGATTGATTTGTCGATTTCCTCGTCATTGTTTAAATAATTAAGCCAAGTCATTGAAGGCATTGACCCAGTTTTATAATCTACTTGTATATATGTGTTGGAGGTTCACGGTAAAATACATGTACATGTTTGGAAATCATCCAAAAATTGAACAAATGAAAGCATATGCTCTTGCAAGCATATGAAGTTGTTTTAAAACGTTTTTAAATACAGAAATCGACACATTCCATCGGTATTTTTTATTGATCCAGTTCAGTTGTACGCACCGGATCACCTGTCTTTGAGGAGATTCGCGAAACCCATCTTTGAATGTGAGGGCTAGTGGTCCTGAAAGAAAATACACTTGTGAAGTACATGTATACGAATTGAAGAACAAAAAAATCTGCGGAGATACTCATCTAGTCAGTCATGGCGAAGTCTTCAGTATGGGACAAGGCACCTTTAACAACAAGTGAATAGACGTCCCTAGCCCTGTAGTGTAATTGGTTTTTATAATGGAAAAATAAATTAAATCTTAAAGGTCTGGATTGTTTTCTGAAGCTCGCCGTATGAGATCGAATCAATTAAAGGAGACTCTTTGTTAATACGCGACCTCTGTGTAGTTAAAGTTACCACTGTGGTAGCTGAGTTGGTAGAGTACTTGCTCCGTATGTCTGAGGTCGTGGGCTCGAACCCCGGCCGGGTCTGACCAATACTTGAAAATATGTAGTGACTGTTTAATGACTTTCGCCAAGCACTCGGCATTTAGAAATGGTCACGGGGTCCTTTGGGAGATATCTTAAAACCTGAGGCCCCGTGTGACGGTAAGCGTGGCATGTTAAAGAACCCTCACTGTATATTGTCCTAAGCAGATGTAAAGGTAAAAGTTCTTCTCCTTTAATTATAGCTGGTGACATCTCGATAAAAGTGAAATATTCCTTGACAAGGACGTTAAACCCCATTCGTTTATCGTCTCTTTGAGTGTAATTTTTAAAGCAATGTTAAGATTTATGGAATATTATGTCGATGCACTAAATGGAAGATGTAGGGGATAATTGTTGGGTTGTGTAAGTTAAATGTTACGTGAAATCGCGGTTTCAACTTGAACAGATATGGCGTCCCAAATGGGTTAATGTTTGAAACAGTCCCTGCACTTTAATGGCCGAAAATTTGAATATTTATAACCAATTATATTTTTATTAACCTAATAGAATTACTTTTTCTGTTATCTAAATGAAATTAGTGTCAACTCTAATGTACCCGTCCATCACTTCAAATATACTAAAACCAACATTTTAATGAAGATAATACAGTGCTATTGTATCATTTCAAAGAGAGAGGTAATGCTACATCACAGGCCTGTCGAAAGTTTGAGGCCGCGGTGGCCTAATGGATAAGACATTAGTCAACAAATCCAAGGTCACTTACCGCTGTGAGTTCGAATCCCGCTCAGATCACATGTGGGAAAGTGAATTTTCCTTGCCGTTGGCCTTTACTGATTCACCTGGTATCAGTATAATGTTATTGGAGAGTGGTACGCTTGTCTGTGGCGTACTGACTCTGTGAGCTAGCACGTTAAAGTCGCACTGAGTGTCCGCTAATACAAGGCGGACATAAAACACATTAACACTTCACATGCATAAAGGAAATTGTTAATAGATTAATCCATAGAGATTAATAAAATAGTTCTCGTCGCGAATAGCTTAAAAAATTGCTGATAAGACGTCAAACAACATTCAACCAACCAACCTGTCGAAAGTTTAACACTAAGCTATCGAGTTATTGCCAGATAGACAGCTAATCCCGGTCCCTCGTTAGCTTTATCTGAGTAGCTGTTATATCTATCTCTCGACAGCTTTTTAATCTCTAGCTATGTATATCTAGGCCACGCGACATTGTAGCTTCGACACCTTTTCGTTATCTGAGCGTTAAACTTTCGACAGGTCTGTACTGTATGTAATGCTCAAATTACATGTAATTTTGTCCATGTACTGTATTGCATTACAATTACACGTATTATAAAAAATTGGGCATTAGACATTACACGCATTACTTAGGGAAAATGTAATGCATCACAATAATTATTACAAATTAGCATTACGCCATGCCTGGTACAAACCTGTCGACAGTGTTACACTAGGCTCAGAAACCGTGCTGAGTCGGCAGCTCATTCTCAATTTAAGCAGCTACTCTCTCTCTCTCTCTCTCTCTCTCTCTCTCTCTCTCTCTCTCTCCATTTTATATTACTAACTGTCAGAGTTACTAACTGTGCACACCTGTCGACAGTGTAACAATAAGCTAAGAAATCATGATGAGTCGGCAGCTCATTTCAGTCCCTCAATTTAAGCAGTTGCTCTCTCTCTCTCTCTCTCTCTCTCTCTCTCTCTCTCTCTCTCTCTCTCTCTCTCTCTTATTTTAGGTAAGTAACTGCCAGAGTATCGACCACTAATCAGACAAGCTTCGACACCTTTTCGCTAGCTTTCATCGATGCATACCGACACCCATTTTTCTCAAGAGCAATTATTTACTGGAACAAGTTGTCGTATAGGGTTGTAGCTGCGCCAAATCTAGACTGTGTCAAGATCGAAGCACCATAAACAGCCAGTAACGCCCTATAACAGTGTATATACTCGTTTGTTTATTTGATTTTACTGCGTGCCAGAGACTCCATACTGCACACATGTACATAGTGTTTTTTCTTGATGTGATGTCTGCTTGCAGAAGTTTTCAGGTACTGAAGTTGAAGTTGAAGTAGCTTGGTGTTATATATTTTTGACTGGTCTGTACTGAAATTGTATTTTGGTTTAAATGTCCTATATATATTACAAAGTACATCTTTATTAGGTGCTAAATTTTATATTCCATGAATAAAGACAAAACATTTAGTCTTTCTTCAAGATTTAAAAATGATAAAAGAGAAGAGTTATTTCCAAATCCTATTGCAAACTATATATTTTTACAAGATGGCTTATGGTGGTTATGCCTATAAAATAAATGTGTCATTTCTAAAGTTTATATTATTTAAAGAATGAATTTTGAATGCATCAAAGTGATGCATTATTTTCAATTTTCAGCCATACCTGTCTATAAAGGCCATCCAAGGGAACCAGTAAAAGTGGCCTTTATAGGCAGGTTGCCTTTATATACAGGTTCTAATAATATAAATAAAGAACATTTGGGATACAATTTTTCTAGCCTTTATAAGCAGGTGGCCCTTATATAGAGGTGGCCTTTAAGGCAGGTTAGACTGTAATTCATAACAAAATTTTTATAAAAAATTCCATCATATAACTGCATGCATCCATGTGCTCCTGTTTTGGAAGGTCTTTAACTACACTTAATGCAATGTGTCAATGGGATTATCATTCTTAAGAATAATATTACAAATAAATCTTCATAATAATTAAATACTTGATCATTTTGTTTGAAGAGGACAGCCTAAATATAGAGTTAATTACGTGATGTGTTAGAGTTAATTACGTGATGTGTTAGAGTTAATTACGTGATGTGTAGAAAGAAGCTTTAATTTAGCAGTAATCTATCATATGCTTAATTGAAAAAAAAACAATCTTATAATTTATGTTCTTGTCCGACATACATGTATGAAATGTCGTGTAGTACACTGGGTTATGAAGTGTGTTCTAATACTAGTTACAACTAGAACTGTCTCATGAGAGCCCAATACACCCCCCCTCCAACACTGACCTCCTGACCTTGAACTTTAATTTATGCACATAAATGCAACCAGGGAAAATGAGGTTCTAATCTAGCTAGCTATACCCGTCGTGTGTTTAATTAACATTTAGAATGAGTTGAGTTGAGTAATAGTGTTTAACATCCCAGTTAAGAATTTTTCATTTATATCGAGACGTCGCCAGCTATAGGCGAAAGTGCAGAAATTTTGCCTGTGCGTTGCGCTTATTGCATTATACGGCAGGGTTCTTTATAGTGCCACGCCTTCCGTGACACGGGACCTCGTTTATTTTAAGTTCCCTTCCGAAAGAACCGTGACTTTTATTTCGTAATGCCGAGTGCTTGGCGAAAGAACAGTCTCTACCCACTCTCAAATCTTGGGTCAGACCTGGTCGGTGTTCGAACCCACGACCTACTACTTACGAAGCAAGCACTCTACCAACTGAGCTACCACAGTAGTTATATCTCTCAGTAGGGTTTCAGTCCCTAGCTATTCATATCTAGCCTATTAAATAGCCGAGTTTCGACACATTTTTGTTAGCTCAGTGTTAAACTTTCGACAGGACCGTACTTTTTGCCATCTTTTGTTAATCCACCACTTTATCATAAACTGTATATAAATGATATTCTGTTAGCAAAAGGTAAAACAAAAGAGAGTGTGTAAATGAAACATACGGTACAGATCTGTCGAAAACTTAACACTGAATTATGAAATACAGTCGAAAATTGGCTTTCTGAGGTAAGGAAATCCGAAAGTGTCCAAAAAGGTGTCTAGATATCAATAACAGAGCTGTAAAGATTTAACCATAAGGAGTCGAAATAAACTGCCAATGCGACATTAATTATTTAGCTTAGCGTTAAACTTTCGACAAATCTGTACAGTTTATACCTGTGCACCTGGCAAAACTGTTACTGTCAGAACCATCAAGACAAGAGAAAAATTGAGATACATTTACTGTTAATATCTCTGTATAAATTATTGTATGATATATTGAACGTACCATAGCGAGATGTTTCTTTTCTAAATGTTGTACCACTGTGGTAGCTCAGTTGGTAAAATGCTCGCTTTGTAAATGGGAGATCGTAGGTCCGACCGTGTCTGACCCACGACTTTCGCTAAACACTCGATATTACGAAATGAAAGTCACGGTTTTTTGAATGGGAACTTAGAATAAACCAGGTCCTGTGTCACAGTAGGCTTGGCATGATAAAGAACCCTGCCTAATGACATCAGCGCAACGCGCAGGCAAAACTTTCACCTATAGCTGGCGACGTCTCGATATAAGTGAAATAATCTTGACTTGGACGTTAAACACTTTAACTCACCTTAACTCATTCTAAATGTTTATTTAACACGTGGCGGTCATATAACTAGCTAGACAGAAACCTCATTTTCCTGTTCGAAGTTCACTTGTTTAATCTTATTTTAAAACTGCCGAAGTTTTGGGTCGGCACTCGAATAAATATTTAATGGTATAGTAATGGTAATTTAGCTCATATTGTCGAGTTATAGCTAACGAGGAACGGAGATGAGGCTCTGATTCGGCACTAAATCGTTAGCTCAGTTTTAAAATGTCGACAAGTCTGCATTGCACATTCAAGTAGTTAAAATTGTATATTCAGAAAATGCCTTTTGGCTACCAAAAAGTATCCATGTTAGGCTGCAGAGTGACCAATATATGGATAGCTACACATGTAGTGATAGAAAAACTAATAGGAGAAGGATAGATTACATATTATACCAGTTTTATATTTACAGCACTAAACGACCGTTTTGGAATACAATTCCTCAACAGTAGTGCTTAGACCAAAATTATGAAACCAAAATTATTTTGAAGCGGATGTTGAAAAGCTACCCAAAGGACCAAAATATATTCTACCAAATTAAGCTAAGGAAATATTTTGCATGAGGGAGTATACCTTAGTTTTTGAGAAAATTCAAATTTTAACTTGCAGAAAATTTAGTATATTTCTGACAATAATACGAAATTATTGCCTACTGAATTTGTGATATCCTCGGGGCACCAGCCACCAGCAGAGATATCGGCTCAGGGGTTTTAATGACATATTATACCAGTTTTATATTTACAGCACTAGACGGCCGTTTCGGAATACAATTCCTCATCAGTAGTGCTTAGATCAAAATTATGAAACCAGAATTATTTTGAAGTGGATGTTGAAAAGCTACCCAAAGGACCTAAATATATTTTACCAAATTAAGCTAAGGGAATACTTTGCTATTGCAGAAAACCTGTTGCGATGTAGCTAACTAGGGATCGAAATAACCTACTCGTTCGGCTTACTGTATTTCCATAAATTCAGTGCACATGGAAAAATGCAAGAATAAAGTCGTATTTTCCAACAAACTCACAAAAAATTGTCAAAACTTAATACAAAATATACTGACCTAATAGGGAAAAATATTTTTCATTCATGAAAAAAGTGAACTTAATTCTGTATATAGAGCAATTTTTTTAACTTTATAACAAAACAACAAATATGACTATGTCAAAATTATCCCTTGTGTACCTTCGTACTAGAAACAACTATAAACGTTATGTCATAATTTGAATATTCATGATGATCACAACTGGAAAAAACACGAGCAACAATGACCTACCCGACCCTAAATGCCCTGATGTAACTTTGAATAAGGCCCAATTGGTGTATAAACTTGATCAAATTTCCAAAATTTTAGCAAAATTTCTCTATGTACAGAAGAACTGAACAATAATGTTTTTAATTAAAAGTGCATTTTAAATGCATTTTATTGATAGTTTAATGGAAACATTTTCAATTAAAAGAAATAAAGAATAAAAACCATGTGTCATCAATTTATTGAAATATAGTAGTTTGTTTCCTTAGTGAGACTTCTACAGTACATTAGTACACATATACTATATAACACTTCAGACTGATATACATGTAGTATCATTAGGACTTGTAGGTATATATTTCTTAGGTGCAACAAATTTCTCACTCATCCATCTAATCTGTTGTTTGACGAATGAATCTGTACTAAAATGCTTAAAAGATGAGAACAAGTGCAAGTCGAGTGAAAAAGGGGTCAACATTTTTGAGATGAATAGGTAAGGTTTTAAATATTGGCTTATTTTACTCTAGGTGGCGAAGTAGAAGAATGCAATTTTAAAATGTTGATCATGCGAGAAAGCACCTGGAACAAGTATTTAGACTCGAGACGTCTTAAGATACGGCTATGGGTTAACCTCCTTTATACCATGTAAAAAAAAATGTAGTTAACAAATTTTGGGCCTCGGGGTCCCAGTGGCCTAAAGCGCCCGATAACTTACCACAAAGCCTCTCGTCGCCTTGTTTTGAACATATTCTAATGTGAAAAGTATGGCAATTGACTTGCAAAAGGCAGGTGGTTTTCTTTGGACGCTCATGGTTCATTCACGACCACCGCCTCTATATAAGCGAAATAATCTTGACTTGGTCGTAAAACACAACTACCACACTTATTAATATTTTTCCTCGACCTGTACTGCCTCGATTTATCGTTTTCCCTGTCACTTTAGTTTTGTGTCTTTGTCTCTGTTAGTTGTATGACAAAGTCCACTCTACTGTTGTCATTTTACGGATACAGTTCAACCTGCCTTAAATGCCAACTCTATATAACGATCTCCTGTTTATAAAGGCCAGTAGAATTGTATCCAAAATGTTCTTTATTCATATTATTTGAACCTGTATGGAAATGCTACCTGCGCATTAAAACAACTTTTACTGATTCCCTTGGGTGGCCTTTATAGGCAGGTTTGACTGTACTCCGGTTTAACCTATATTCGTAGAACAAACAGCCTCCACATAAGTGAAAATGTTTTAACTGAGCCGTAAAACACTTGGATCTTTAAAATGTCATTCGGTTTACTCCACCGTTGCAGAACTGACAACCTCAACGTAAGTGAAAAAATCTTAACTGAATCCTAAAGCACCATAAACTACTTCACTCAACTTTTTACTTGATCTTTCAAATGTCCTTAAACCCACATAGCAAAACAAGACGTATTTATGTAGCGTATGACATCATGCCTGTAGGCAAAATGTAAACGTCCTTCCTAAGATTGATGCATAAAAAACATTATTCTAGGACAAAAATTGGAATGTTTTTGATTATCAGTTTATTAAAAAAGTTTAAACAAAACAAAAAAGATTTAAATCCTACTTTAATTACGTAAATATTACAATGACTTTGTATTGGGTGTACCTTATGACATTTGATAGCGTTGTTTATGGCCCTATTTCAAAATAAATGACAAAACTCTTAAATTAAATTAAATTAAATTACTTCGTTTAAAATCATTTCAAACATGCATGTTGAGCATTTAGTGTAATCGAAAAACAATTATATTACTACGCCCATGTCTATAGACTTATGTCCTCATTAACCTAAGGGGCCTTGGTGTCCGAGTTGGTGTTAGAAAGCGCACTTTTGGATCAAGACGCCTATTACCACCCAGGTACGTTTTAGCCTAGTGTAAGATAGTGTGTCATTCTCTTGCCAAAGGTCAGCGATTTTTTTCCAGGTACTCATGCACGTCATTATTTCAGTCTTCTCATCAATTTTAAGACCATTACAATAGCCTAGTTGGCAGAGTGTTTGCTTTGTATGTGAGAAGTCGTGAGTTCGAAACAAGATCGGGATCTGACCAAGACTTGAAAATAATAGTGATTATTCTTTCACCAAGCACTAGGCATTTACATATGAAAGCCATATAGGTGTTGGAATAAGGCGTCATAAAAGCAAATGGCGTGGCATGCATGGCACGTTCGCTAAGGAATCCTCCTTGCACAATTTCCTGAGCGCACGGCAAATGTCAAAATTTCGTTAGCTATATTTCGACAGCTTTTTCGGCAGCTGATATGTCTTATGACAGCTTTTTCGGCAGCTGATATCTGTCTTATGACAGCTTTTTCGGCAGCTGATATGTCTTATGACAGCTTTTCGGCAGCTGATATCTGTCTTATGACAGCTTTTTCGGCAGCTGATATCTGTCTTATGACAGCTTTTTCGGCAGCTGATATGTCTCATGACAGCTTTTTCGGCAGCTGATATCTGTCTTATGACAGCTTTTTCGGCAGCTGATATCTGTCTTATGACAGCTTTTTCGGCAGCTGATATGTCTTATGACAGCTTTTTCGGCAGCTGATATCTGTCTTATGACCGCTTTTCGGTCACTACATCACAAATCTGTCAAAAGTACATGTACAAGACAGACTATAAAACACACTCGCACTTCACATGCTTACAAAAAATTGTTCATAAATTAATCCTGAGAGATTAATAAAATAGCTCTCGTCGTGAATAGCTGGAAAATTGCTGATGCGACGTTAAGCAACATTCAACCAATGAACCATCGGGTTCCTTGTTGAACATTCGACAGGTCTGCACTGTACCTTTACTAAGCTTCATCAGTCCTCTCTTAATAAAATCTGATAAGATTGATATACAATGTATAGATCCAAGGTTGTAAACTCGATGTCACAAAGACCATTTTACAACAAAATGAATAATGAAATAAAATAAATCACAGGAACATGTAATTTATTTTGTTTTTTATAACTCCCAAATACAGCCATATAAAAAAACAAAGTCAGATTTACCATCTTATTTTTTAAATTCAAATAAGTGTTTTACAACATCAGAGTTGTTATTTCGCCATTATCTTTTGACAACATTGACAGCAAAGTTGAATAAAAATTACACTGCAAAACAAAACTATTTTACTTCTCATGCAGCTCCAAAAATTTACGACACAGGGTAACGACATCATTACAGTCCAACCTGCCTTGAATGGCCACCTCTATATAAGGGCCTCCTGCTTATAAAGGCCAGTAAAATTGTATCCCAATTGTTCTTTATTCATATTATTTGAACCTGTATATAAATGCCACCTGCCTATAAAGGCTACTTTTATTGATTCCTTTGGGTGGCCTTTATAGACAGGTTCGACTGTTTTTATGACAAAAGCACCCCAATCAATTACAGGCCCTTGTTAGTAAATAAGTATTTTCCATTTATTGTAAAACTACAGACTGTCGGACAGCTACCAGAATAAATCGATGTATATTTAAGTTATTTTGTATGGAAATAAACATCTTGTGACCATTATTAACAAGATTCCAGAGATAAATACATGTAGGAGACTGATCAGATGTTTTTATACAACGAAACAAGCTAATAACAAATACAGTAAATTGTTAACACTTATATTGCAAGCCTAGGCTTATCAAGGCGCCTAAAAGGTTTATGGCTGACATATTCTTGATAATTATAACGTCTCTGTATCCAGAATTACCTTGGGAATATTTAACTTCCCATATTTACACGTTTCTTTCATTATCAAATGCGCATTTACACGTGGTTGGTGAAGCTAGCCAAACAGGAGGTCCTTGTCATTGCGGCGCACCCGGCCTCATTTTAGTTCACGCGTTTAACCTACTTTGTCAGTTTCAACGTATTTACTTTGCTTTAGGATTGTGATTTGGACATGGGTTTGTACATTTTGGTTTGTACATTTTTTTTTTATTAAGAACGGAATACCGTTATACCGTGATGTAGTAACATATTTGTGAGGTTTCTTTTAGAGTAAGTTTGTAATGTCCGAATCACAATCCAGAAGCAAAGTAAAAACTTTGGAACTGACAAGTTAGGTTAGACACGTAAACTTCCACCAGGGAAGTGAGGCCATGTGATTCGGAAGGGTAAACACCTCCTGTTTAGCTAGCTATACTTTTTCGTTGACATATAAGTGTGTGGGTCAGAGTATCGGTTTTTACGAATAAGACAAAAATCGAGACACCATGGAGCATAATTATTTCACAGTAAGCCAATCGGTAATGTCAAGTACGAGGGGAAAACAGTGAAATGCAGCATATATAAACTCCATGTTCTTATGATATATGAATACGTTAAGAAAATATAGCAGTGTGTGACAGTTTTTTTAGGGTGAAAATCTCCCTAAAATTGAATCTCTTTGGCAGTATTAAAAGACCCAACCTCTTCATCTGGAAAATTTATTTCATCTAAAATTATATAAATTAAACCGACCAAAATACAAGTGTAAAAGATGTTAGCATTCAAACAAACTAAAACCATATTAAAGTATTTTAATGTGATCAATTCCGTTTTATATACTTAGTCTAGTAAAATATTTAGTGTTTGTACTCGACATAATTTGTTTTGTTTTGAATTTTTATCTATTTATTAAAAGTGCTTGTGACATTGTTGTATTTGTTTTTTTAATCTTTTTTCTTCATTATATGTGAAACAATTTTTTAAAAACTATATTCAGGTTATTGTTGTTATTTAAATTTTTTGCATTATTGTTATTATTGAGTTATACACAATAATGTTAAGATTATTTATTTACCCAGTGCATTATCTAAAAATGGCATTTATAATGAACTTCAAACAGTGAAGTGAGACCGGGTGCTCCGGGTCGGTACGCATTCCTTGTTTATATATCTAGCTACACCCGTCAATATCTAAAGTAGGAATGAAAGGAACATGGAACTATGGGACGTTAAATATATCAAGTGTGTTTTTGGAAACAGAGGCATCATACTTATAAACAACTAGAAAAACTGTGAGTCTCAAGCTCATAAAAAATACCCCCCGCTCCCCCAAAATAAAAAATCCATCGGATCAAATTTTTAAATAGGAGGTGCTTATCTACATTATATCATAAAGATTGTGTGAAAGTTTCATTAAATCCATTGAAGGGTTTAGAAGGAGTTGCGGATAAGAGATAGGTACCCTAAGGTGTAACGGAAGAACGGAAGGACGGACGGACACACGGACGGACACCCCTATCACTATATACCCCCACTTTTTAAGCGGGGGGTATAATAATGTGATGACAATCATTAAACTTTTTGAGGATCTTGATAAGCCTAGGCTTGCAATATCCTTGCGTCAACAATTTATTCGTAAGCAGCTTGCTTCGTTGTATAAAGTTCTTTTGTGTGTGAACAAGGTCTACCCTAGTGTGTGACACAAATACATCATAACAGGTTTATTACTGCTTAGAAAAGGAAAGTTGACAATTGAAACCATGAAGTTATAGCCTTTCGTTTACGTCATCAGGTATAAGTCTAAATATGAAACAGAACTTGAAGAATCTTATCTTTTCATCTTTCATTTCAAGCCCACTAGAAAAAGATGACATCCAGGTGATCTTCTTTATGTTCATTAATATATTAAATAAATTAAAATTGATAAATATCTACATTGTACAATTATATTGAGTACGATCACCACTTCATGGGACAGCAATTATTAACATCGTCGTTTTTGAACTTGTATTAAGCCATCAAAGATTTGTATTTGGACAGTTTACTTAAAATATGAGACATGAAAAACAATCATACCAGTCTATGTTCAAATCACAATCCCAGAAGCGAGGTAGATACTTTCAAATTTAAATTAAGTTAAACATTCGAACTGGGCCAAGTTGCAAAAACATAATTAGAGTCAATCATTAATTTAGCTATTTGTGCACAATGTTATATTATTTATGGTTTAATCTAGCTAAACAGGAGGTGCTTACCCTTCCGGAGCATCCGGCCTGACCTCCCTGGTGGAAGTTCATGTGTCTAACCTTATTTTGCCAGTTCCAAAGTTTTTACTTTGCTTCTGGATTGTGATTTGGACATGGATTTATATTTTTGTTTTTGACTAACATTAATTAAGCTTTGTGTTATTGGGTCCAGGTAAGCAACTGTATGCGTTAAACGATATACACGGTTTAATTCAAAATTCTTGTGACATTATTGGGTACTTACATATATATTGAATGCGATTATAACATTATTGGACAACAAGTGTTAAAACATCATCGTCTTTAACTTGTATACATCATTAAGTTTATACCGGTAAAAGTACGAGATAGAGATAGACGAGGATGAATATTTTCATGTCTAGAACAAGAAACCGCGGTGATCTAATGGGTAAGACGTGAGTCTACAAATCTAAAGTCTTTCACCGCTGTGAGGTCGAGCTCAGATCATATTTTCTTAAGTGAATTTTCCTTGCCGTTGGCCTTTACTAGTTCATCTGGTATCAGTATAATGGACTGGGGGAGTGGTACGCTTGTCTGCGGCGTACTGACTGTGAGCTCGCACCTTAAAGTCGCCCTGAGTCCGCTCTAGATACATCACACTCGCACATCACATGCATACACGAAATTGTTCATAGATTATTCCAAAGAGATTAATAAAATAATTCTCGTCGCGAATAGTTGAAACATTACTGATGTGACGTTAAGCAACATTCAACTAACTGTCTAGAACAAGCTTTAAGGGGTTTTAGATCATTATCATCTATTATGAGTATCCACGTAGGATATGGAAATCTCACTCAGTGGGTTAAATAATTTCGGTCAGAGACGAGGCTTGTCGAGTGAAAAAGCTGCTAACTATAGATTTCCTGATAACAGGTTTTAGAATAATATAGATGATTCCAAATGTCAAATCCTATACAAGTTGTATAGATATTGAATTTTTTCAAAGGTATTAAATACGATTATCAGAGCATTGGGCAACAAGTGTTAACAAAACCAACCGTCTTTACCTTAAGTCATTCAGTATAAATGTTTGTATATTTTGACAGAGTGAGAAAGTTGATTTAAATAAAAACATTAAGTTTATAATTCACATTATCTTACTTATATTCATGTAAATGCATATTTAAATACATACAACTTATGTTTTTGGACAGGACAATTTGATGAAAGACTCCATGACACTGTTACTGACAAACCATAAAACATAATCTACTTGAAAAACCGGAATTCCGTGACAATAGCGTAACTAACGTATGTCATCCAAATCTTATTATTCTTTAATTTAATTTATGCTGTAATTAAAATCTACCAAGTATAAAATGCGACATCCAAAAAGTTTTAAAGACTTTGTTGATCGTAATGTAATGTATTTGTAAAAAGACCTCTTATGTTGTTAGTTGGTGCGTTTTGTGAGTGTTTTCGCTTTCGAAGATTTTATTAAGAAATTAATATTAATTTTATTCATTCTTGATACAGATTGTACTTTGTGTTTGCACCTGTTGAATGTTGTTGGTGGTATATTGATGCTGAGGACAAAGACCAAATTTTGGAGTACAGAAATCGTTTACAATGTGACATAAACAGGCTCCAACATCACATATATATATTTATGCAGATTTCGATTTACATTTGTGATATTAATTAATCCAAGCTAAATAATACATATAGGTAAGTATTCAAATATACATTCAAAATATTCTTTTAGAGTGAGCTATATTTTTTATAAAGTATACATTTAATCAAAAACAAATACACCAATCCATTTCAGAATCACAATCCAGAAGCAAAGTAAAAACTTTGAAACTAACAAGTTAGGTTAATTTACATTGTATTTCCCCGGTAGAAATTCACATATTTACTTTATTGTTTTCATTTTGTTTTGGGTGTTGTGATTTACACATGAACCGGTACGCTTGTGTTTGATATATTTTGTAAAGAAGTATTAACTCTTTGGTATATTGATTCTGGTGGTTTGTCGAACGCTGGTTATGGAGATTCGTGTAGACTCTTGTATACAATTAATGCAGAAATGAGAGAGAGAGAGAAAGAGAGAGAGAGAGAGAGAGAGAGAGAGAGAGAGAGAGAGAGATTTTCGAAAAGAAGCATTTTAGAGTTTTCGACTCGAGTTTGGTCGAGTTCACTTAAAGTTAAACTTTAAACTTTAAGATGCATGTGTGGGGTAGATGTAGTAAAAAAACATCAATATAACTTTTTAACTCCTCAAAATGAACAAATGACGAATGATTTTGCATTCCTTGAACTCAAAATGTACAAAAAGCATATCTTACGTTGTCGATCAACAGTATAATCATAAAATTCTCCTGGTTTTAATTAAAGTCCCATGTTCTTTTTATTCGCCATTTCGATATAAGTGACAAAGGTAGCAAGCTATACAGGATACAGGAGGTGTATTTTACTTAGTTGGCAATTTTTACTTTGCATTTGAGATTGTGATTTGAACATGGATCAGTTTGTTTGTATTTGTAACATTCAAGATTCCATAAATGTAACAATTTTAGTTAAGAACTTGGATTCTATCATTTTACGATTAGGACATGGTCTTGTTGGTA
This sequence comes from Anadara kagoshimensis, assembly GCA_021292105.1. Lineage (NCBI taxonomy): Eukaryota > Metazoa > Mollusca > Bivalvia > Arcoida > Arcidae > Anadara > Anadara kagoshimensis. Next base: position 37,058,169 of record CM037859.1, read on the forward strand.
TACACAAAATACTTGAGTATAATATCATATACCGTATTTTTTATTTTCTTTTATCAATACATGCATTAAAATAGTATACTAATAATGCTTTTTAAATGCACTCAATGATATTTTTTTTTACAAAATCGTTAAGTTTCACCCAAAGCAAACATACTAATCCATGTAAGATGCACGATTTTAACGTTTCTTTGCAGTTTGTGGAACTGTAAATTGTATATTGTAAGGATAAACATTTATATTTTAGCAACCACAAATGCCAAGCTTTTTCGTTTTCTACACAGTAAGAACCGTCGCCTGATGAAAGTTGAACTGTTGGCTAATACAAATTAATGCCGAATAAGCAGCTCATTTCAGTCCTTTGTAATAAAAAAAAACAAACATACTAATCCATGTCCGAATCATAATCCAGAAGCAAAGTAAAAACTTTGGAACTGACAAGTTAGGTTAGACACGTAAACTTCCACAAGGGAAGTGAGGCCGGGTGCTCCGAAAGGGTAATCACCTCCTGTTTAGCTAGCTACACCCGCCACTTGTGTAATCAAAATTGTGTGAAAGGAACATAGAACTATGGGACGTCAAATATATCGAGGGCAATAATGGACACAGAGACATCAAACTTATCAAGAATACTGTGTTGACGGCCATAAAACTTTTTAGAGCCTTGAGAAGCCTAGGGTTGCAATATCCCTGCGTCAACAATTTATTTGCAAGCAGCCTACTTCGTTGTACAAAGTCCCCGTAGTGGGAACAAGCTAGATCTATATCTGGACAGTTTTTCGAGAGCTGCTTTTTTATCTTTCAGTTGCTTTTCTGGCACTTCCTATACATAACTTTCCCACTTCAACTTCTTTTCGTTAGGTCAATGTTTAACTTTCGACAGTTATGTTCTGTTATTGTTTACTATTATAAAAGAACAACTCATCAATACTTTTGTTTTTATTTTGCAATTTCTTTAATTTTTCAGGACATCACCATGACTTGGTTCAGTAGAATACATATAGTTACAGTATTATTCAGTATACAGACAGTTTTTTCTCGAACGAGAGATGGGCTAGATCGAGGTTCATACCAATGTCATTGCTCGTGTAGTTCTCCGTACAATCCGGACAGTATTGTCATGACAACGGCTAAATTACGTCGTCAAGGACACATGTTAACCATGGACTCCGTATCCATACAGGAATCCAATAATTATATTAAGAATTTACTGGGAAGTGTGTATGAGAAACTAGTAAGGACTCTATCTGATATGGATAGAAACCAGTTGGATAAATTACAGCAATCTTTACAGGTTCAAAATGGAGGCAAGATGCCTAAAGATATGGCTGTTACCGTTGTTGACCTGTTTAAAAAGGCCTTATACCCGGATGACAATAACATCGCCAACAGGAAGCATGTGATTGTTCCGGATATTCCGAAATCTACTTTTACCAACAGTAATGGATTTGTTACTGACAAGTTGCAAGTTGTGATAGATAAACAAAAAGCTAACCTAAAACAGTGGCAAAAAACTGAAGAAAATATCAAACAAGCTCATAAAAAACAACAGCAAAACCGAAATCTGAGCAAAGCCAAGACACCCGTGGCAACACAAACAACACCTAAGGCATATACATTACGTACGTTAAACACTCTGATTAAATCAGCAACAGAAAGACTTGCCGAACTTTACGGCAAAGCTCAAGCGAAAAAACAACAAAATCCTTCCTTACTGGGTCCCACTCAGCCACCAGTAAACCAGCAAGCTTTTCGAAATGAGCGAGTGACTATTGATGAAGCCGTAAGAGGTAAACAATATTCATCCTATAAGTCAGACAATCATGGGTTTTGGACACAAGAAACAGGAAGTATAGTGGGTGTTAAGTCAAAGGAAAGAAATGGGAAACATGGGATACCTACGTCAAACAGTGACATTGGACCTCGTACAAACGTGCCACTAAAAATAAACCGGACGCCGTTAACAAACATTATCACTGGACAGCCTGATCTGAATAAAAATATTAATTCAGTTCATGGAATACCATTGTCCAACCCGAAAAATGGACAAAATGATATAAATGCCAATTTTAAAGAGACAGACAGTTTATCATTTTCTAATACTAATGATAATGGACAGATTATTGTCAATACAAACTCTGACAAATCAAATCTACAACCATTGTCTAAAAATAATAATGGACAGACAATCGTCAAAACAAACTCTGACCAAATAACCCGTGTACCATTGTCTGATAATAATATTAATGGTCAGGCTATCGTAAACACAAACTCTGGCAAAATAACCCGTCTTCCATTGTATAATAAGAACAATGATGCACAGGCTATTGCAAACACAAACTTTGAAAAATCAAGTCGCCAACGATTGTCTGATAATATTAATGGTCAGGCTATAGTCTACACAAACTCTGGCAAAACTACCCGTCTTCCATTGTATAATAATAACAATGATGCACATGCTATTGCAAACACAAACTCTGAAAAATCAAGTCGCCAACGGTTGTCTGATAATATTAATGGTCAGGCTATAGTCAACACAAACTCTGGCAAAACTACCCGTCTTCCATTGTATAATAATATCAATGATGCACATGCTATTGCAAACACAAACTCTGCAAAATCAAGTCGCCAACGATTGTCTAATAATGATAATGGACAGCCTATCGTCAATACTAATGATGACAAATCAAGTCGCCAACGATTTTCTGATAATAATGCACAGGCTATTGTCAACACAAACTCTGAAAAATCAAGTCGCCAACGATTGTCTAATAATAATAATGGACAGCCTATCATTAAAACTAATGTTGACAAATCAAGTCGCCAACGATTGTCTGATATTAATAATAATGGACAGGCTATCGTCAATACTAATGATGACAAATCAAGTCGCCAACGATTTTCTGATAATAATGCACAGGCTATTGTCAACACAAACTCTGAAAAATCAAGTCGCCAACGATTGTCTAATAATAATAATGGACAGCCTATCATTAAAACTAATGTTGACAAATCAAGTCGCCAACGATTGTCTGATATTAATAATAATGGACAGGCTATCGTTAACACAAAGTCTGACATAATAAGTCACCAACGATTGTCTGATAATATAATTAACAATAACAATAGACAGCCTATCGTCAACACTCGTTTTGACAAAGATCAACTACCAGTGTCTAATAATAATAACAATGGACGAAAAGGCGTCGTCACAAATTCTGACAAAATAACCCGTCTACCATTGTCTACTGTCAATAATGGACAAACTACTGTCAATACAAATTATGACAATATAAACCGCCTTCCATTGTCAAACAGTAACATCGGGCCGGCTTATATAAATACGAATTCCAAGAACTCAAAAACAGCAAATACAATACCACTCAACAATAATAAGAAAGTGAATGCTACTTTATCACCATACGAAGTACCCCCAAGTAATCCAACTAAGCCAACAATGTTTGTAACAGTTGAACCAAACCCATCTTCTATAGCTTATTACAAACCAAATGTGATGTCATCCGAAACGGTCAAATCTGACCCTGTTGGAGCTATTAATAATTATGCTGGTAACAATATAGATGTTAAAAGTATGTTAGATTTCAGTGTTTCAAGGAAAGTTTCAAATGTCGGTCCTCCCACGAGTTCTGAACAAGTAAACAAACTGACAAAGCAAATGCCAACCGGAAGTTATACAACAGTGAACTCTATACTAGATGACGCATTGTTTCAAAAAATATCAAACGCGAGTCCTGTAACGAGGTCTTTATTTACGGACGCTATTCTGAAGCAAATTCCAAACGGAAACCACACACCAAAAACTAAATCAACAAACACATTGATAAAGAACAATGATGTTTCTTCATCGAAGCAAGTGAAGAAATCTATTCAAATGTCACCTCAAACAGGGGGAGTTAATACACAAACGATAGCCGACACAAAGCAGCAACAACAACAACAACAACAACAACAACAACAACAGATACACGTCAATGTAGATGTTACTAAGCAACCGTCGTCAGGAATGGACGTACTTGATGGCATGTTCGGCAACCAAATTGGCACAACAAGTCCTGTAAACGTGAATCCTATTGGTTTAGCTTTACCTGAACAAACAATTCAAAATCCCCTTTCAAACGAATGGGATGTATTACTTAAACAAACACCTCAGCCGTATGAGCCACCTTCGAACATACAACCTCAGAATTTTAGAAACAGTGCCCAAGATATAATGAGCGTAACTGATCTGTTCAAACTTCTGTCTAATTTACCAAACAATAATCAACAGTTAGACAATACACACTATATACATAGAAGTACAACGACTGCAAACAACGATTTAGCCATGGCAATGATGTTTGGTGCTTGGAAAAAGTGATCTTATACTCGCATATCAAAATGACAATCTGAAATTCGGCTTGAAGAGAGAGTTTCAAATATGGCTCGGCTCACTTTTAATTCAAACATGACGTATTAACAGTGTACTAGTATTAAAAGTGCCTCTACAAGTTACGACAAATTGAGTTGCAATTTGAGGTTCACATTTGAAAGCCGCTTCAACAACCAGGGAATTCTACAAACTCCAGATGCACCCTTTTGTAATAACTCTATTTTCGTGGATATTATATTTACAACATCGTGTTTTTAGTGATATACAGTATAGACCTGACGAAAATTTAACACCAAGCTGAAGAATCAATGCGGAATCAGCATCACCTTACATCGTTCCTTGTTATACATTTCCCAATAGCTTTGCATAAAATTTTATTTGAGACAACTAGTTTTGAACATCTGGGAACTCGAGAACCCAGCTATGAATCCTTTTGGTTAGCTCAGTGTTAAACTTTCGACAGGGTTGTACTTTACACATATCTCGGAATGTAGTGACATAACAAAGTGACAGATATTTGATGCTTTAGAAAGATTTAAAACTTGATAAATTCGTTGTATGACACGAGAAATGACATATATGATATTTCTCTTGTCTAAGAATTTTGCATTTCTGTGAATCGTACAATAAAGTGACAGAGAGAGAAACCTGTTATTGCCATTTTCTATGTCTTGTATACAGTACATACCTGTCGAAAGTTTATCACTAAGCCAAAAAATTAGTAACGAATCGACAACTCATCTCGGCTCTTTGTTACCTTTATCTTGGCACCTGTTATGTATATCGCTTAGTAGTTTTTGGTCTCTTAGCTGTCCATATGCCGGCCACTGGGCAGCCAAGCTTAAATTTTTCTATAGCTTAGTGTAAACTTTCGACAGGTCTGCACTGTAGATATGGAAATCTTTTAAGTTTTGTACGATATACATATGCTATCTTCCTTGTTATAAAAGAAAGTAGTGACACATGACAGTTTCTCTACATAAAAACGTAGATATGTGCATCAATCAAAAACATTTTCATTTCAGACTAAAACGTACAAACCTAGATGAAAACTAACGTACAGGCATGTCAAAATTAAACACCAAGCTAAGGGATAAATACAGATCCCCGACAGCTCGAAGGTTATATGTCGACATTGTTTAAGCAGATGCTGTCCATCTCATATGTTTTTCCATTAGCTGTTACAATCTTCGCCACTCGCCTCAAAAAGTGTTAAACTTTCGACAGGCTTGTTCAATACAACTTATAGAATTTAACACGTAAAATGCATTAATGTTTATTAAAGGATAGTTTAGAATCTATATGTTTGTACAATTACGTTTTGCGCAGTAATATGTTGACATGACATTCCCCCTATACAAAAAACGTTGATATGTGCATTAATTAAAAGAAAAGTCTTCATTTCAGAACCAATACATGCGAATGAACATATAGATGATATTTTCATGTTTTTCAAATATTCTGAAAATATTTTTTCCTTCAACTTTTTAAGATTTCCCATGTCTTTTAGGGTTTGAAAGACATATTCAATTTGTTTACATTGAGCAAATTGAATTGCTTGAACTTTGTTATATTAATTAAATGTTTCAAAAACAATATACATGTATAGGCAAAGAACATTGACCTGTCCATTTGACCTTTAATTTAAATATTTATTATGGACGAATGAATTTATACATAGGAATCACACGGGTTTATTATCTATACATAATAAAAACACAAATCACTTATCTTGTGTATTAACTGTAAATTCTACTATTACCTATGTATAGGAAGGAGTCTTCTATATTAATATTCCTAATGAAAGGTCAAACGGACAGGTCAGTGTTGTTTGCCTATAGATAAACTATATTCTGTATGTCATTAAAATGATATTATGTAAATTGTAGAAGAATACACATCAGAGTAGTACTATCATAGTTTTTGTCTTTCATGTTTTTATTCCACAACTTATCTTGATATAGGCAAACAATATTGACCTGTCTGCTTGACTTTTAGTTTAAATAGAATATATATAGGCAAACAACAATGACCTGTTGCAAAGAGCTGATTTTATATCGTCATTATATTTTTCAAAAACATAAAACGCCTAAACAGGGTGCTTAACATACGTGTTTATAATTGGACCGCTTCGACAGTTTAATGGTATAACGCCGGAGCTCGTTAGTTCGAATCCAAACCGGGTCATACGTACAGTGCAGTATTAACATGATTAAGAGGACAAAATATCGTCTGGTTCACACGATGTCAGGACAATGTGACTGTGAGATTGGATTGGTTTGCGTGTCTGTGGCGTAAATACTCAGTGAGCAAGCACCTTAAAGTCGCTTCGATTGCACGCTAGTACAAGACAGACAACAAATAAAAACAACAACAACAATATAATTACATGTAAATTAAACATAAAATATATTACACAAATATGAAATGTTTCAACTTGGTGGTGTTTTAAAATTCAGTTCCTATTGGTGTGTGTATTACATGTATCTTGTAACAAAAAAAAAAAAAAAAAAAAAAAAAAAAAAAAATAAAAAAATATAAAAAACCCTTACATGTAAGTTCAATATAAAATAAAGTACACAAATATGAAAAGTTGAAATGTTTCAAATGAATGCTTTTCTTGTAACAACGACAACAACAACAACAGACCTAATTACACTTTAGAACATGGTAAATAGATATGAACATTTTAACTAAGCGTTTTAACAGACCTTGTTATTGTTAATCTAATGGTCAAGATAGCTCATAAAATGTATTAACATACAAGTTACACCATTATAGTGTCATAAATGTCAACAGATGAAGCCAGTGTCAGGAACTTTGGTATGAAACTAAATATGAGTAATATTAATTTATGGAAATTATTCTTAGAATTCCTAAAATAGCTCCGAATAAAACTTTTATTTTGCTTTTTGACGGAATACTTTGAATAAATATTTATAACATGAATTTGGCGTTGGATAACGGTAAAATTGTCTCTTCATTTTGGATTTTAATTCATGTTTGCCGTTAATGTTTATAAAAATCCATAAATGTCACAAGGGTTCATGGGATAGGCAACTTGCATTGCACAATTAAAGGTGTTTTTGATTTAAGTTTTTTTTTCAACCAAATAAATGATTTGAATAGTTTGACATTTAAAAAACCATTTTATTATTTCCATTTAAATTAAAATTATTTCTGATAAGAGCTATAGAACATTGTAACTTTCAGTTACAAAATATGTACTTAGGCACAACAACCGAGTGAGAGACCTGGTATTTTAGAACTGGACATAATCATCAGCTATATTACTAAGGAGAGCATGGATTAAGAGAAGGCACGAACTTTGACAACAGGCTGACATGTTTTGTTTGTGTGATAACTAATACCTTTCAATAGTATCTAATTCAGAAACGAAATCTCAACGAATGGTTTTAACTGTTTTTTAATCTTTATACAGTCATAACGAATCCGTCATATTGATTATGAATCTGTCGCAGCCATAACGTCCCCCTCATCGCTATTACAAATACTCCACAACGATGTCGAATTTGTTACAGCAATAACACCTCCCTCACGGCATAACAAACCCGCTACACCGTTAACGAATTTCTTACAGCAATAGCACCTCCACCACCGTCATAGTGATATCGAATAGATTACAGCAACAACATCCCACCACATTGCAATTGGTAACAAATGTGTACTTTTGCGTAATGATTGTGAAAAAATGCATTATAAGCAGGAAAAGCATGTATGTTGCTACGTAGAGAAGTAAAAAGCCTAAACTGATCACGTTTGTCATGTTGTTTCAAATGTAGTCTTCCGTTGGCGTCAGAGTTGATGTACTTACTTACTTAATCCTCTTCGTCTCCGATGAGACATAAGGCTGCAACTTTCTGCCTCCATTTAGGTCTGTCTTTGGCCAGTTTCTGTGCTTCTCCCCATGTCATACCACCATCCTGTAGTTCTGCCGCCACCGTCCTTCTCCATGTTGTTTTAGGCCTGCCAGGTCTTCTCTTGCCAGGCGGAGTCCATCTTAAGGCAACCTTCGGGTGTCGTTGTTGCTCCATCCTGAAGACATGGCCTAGCCATTTTAATCTCCTTTCTTTTATTTCTGTGCTGATCTTCCTGCAATTGGTCTTGTTTAGGAGTTCAACGTTTGATATTTTCTGAGGCCAAAATATTTTACAGATCTTTCGCAAACAGCCATTGTAAAAACTTTCAATTTTGTTCAAGTCACTTTGGATGATTCTCCAGCACTCTGATCCATATAATAAGACGGAATTGATGTTGCTATTAAACAGCTTAATTTTTGTTTTCAACGAGTACAAGTGCGAACTCCATTGTTGATGTACAGGTCACAATATGAAGCAGAACATGAAGATGTAGTTGAAACTTTTAATCAAGTTCACTAGTATAGATGCTGGGACAACAACATGTTTGTTATATATGTTGGACGATTAGGGAAATTTCAATTTAGGATCACTAAGTACTCAAAAAGTTCTAGTACTCATAGACCCTTTAACTTTTGGAACATTTGTTTTTAGACCAAAATTCCACATCTTCTTAGTTTATTTCCTATATCATTGTAGCCAACTATTTAGAACCAAATAATGAAACATCCATGTAATTAATACTCGTTGAAATTTTACTCACAATTGCTTTATTTACATGTGTTCTGTTATTGTAAGTGTTAATGTTAACGGTTAATTGTTAACAGATTATTTTCTATCGTATTCTATTTTCACAGATTTACTTAAATTGCCAGTTTTCAAATTTTTACTTTGTTTTTTTTATTTTTATACATGAATTGGTATGTTTGTATGCGAATTTTATTTCATTCGGTTAATTTATTCATTATAACCAATACTGAAACAAACAAATTTACTCAAGTAAGTTACTCATTAAAAACTTTTAGACTTTGTAGCTAAACATTTTACAGGGACTAGTTGAATAAAAGATGATTTAATTTTATCATTAGTTTTAGGTTTAACGACTCGTTAAAGTCTAATCAAATGATTAACAAATCAGTTGATTAAAAGTTGTTGTTTAAAAATAATCTTTTGTGCAACTGACCCTAGATTATATTATTAACGAACCCCTTAATTACGAATAGGAATCATGAGACATTGTCTGCACCAAACGAATTCGTTCAAGGTCTCCTCTCTTAAAGTGATAGTACAGGCATCGGTTTCACAATCAGATGCATCTTGCTAGATTTTTTTTAACTTAAAATTAAAAATTTAGCAAAATTAAATCATAATAATTTTGTTATTTTTGAAGATATTAAGGAATTAAGGTGTCATTTTGAAGATTGTTTAAAGATTATAAAATATATATTCTAGTTTTGTTAAACATTTGTGTCTTGATTCTATAAACAAATGTCAAAATTAGCTAGATTTAAGTTAAGGAAATTCTTAATAAAAGGAATGATTGTGAAACCGGGGTCTGGCATGTTTAAAGTTTAATACAAAGTAAATGAATTCTTGACGAATCGGCAGCTCATCGTATATTTTATATTTCAACTGCTTTTCGGCTATCTGTCTCTGGTATGTTTTTTGGTCATTCGCTTTCTTAATCTTGGCAACTCGGCATACAAGCTATGGTTTCATTTCGTTTACTTAGTGTTAAACTTTCGACAGGTCTGTAAAATAAAACTACTTGTTGAACAAACTGTGTAAAATGCTTTAATTTTATAAAAGGATGATTTAGAAAACTATTAGTCTGTAAAATTACGATTTGCACTATAACACGTTTACAGTATGCAACACATGTATTGTTTGTATCGTTTTTAATATAAACGTAAAATCAATGATACAGTATTCTCTTTAATGACAAACAAATACTATTTATAATAGCTATCAATATTTCCACTTAAAATTTGAATTAGACTATTTCCTTCTCTAAACATTTACAAATTGTTACCGCATTTGAAATAAATATTTTCACATTATCTTTTTCATTCTGCGATTATTTATACAAATTACCATTTCAGGCTATGTCAAATTATTTTTCAGTTTGCCCGACCCCTTTCCCTATGGAAAACATAAATTGCAGTTTTAAACCGTTTTCGTTTGTGGAAGATGTCCTGTAAAATCCCCATGCCACCTTTGATGTTTGGTACATTGTTCTTCTTCGTGATATAAAACGTTTCAACATCATCATTATGACGTCGCAATGACGATATGTGTAATCAAAAGTGTTGTTTCGACAAAGTCCAACGTCATACATGTGATATTATGACCCACCTTTAGTAATTTGCCATAAGTCAGTTTCTACGCACATTGTATGGCAAAGAAAAATATGTAGAACTGGGTTGATAACAATTACCTGAAGAATTTAATTTTTAATCGCCCGTTCGCCTATATTTTTAGGAAAAAATCTGTAAAACTAAACAATAATTCGATGTGGCCTTACCATCAATTTAAGATAGTATACATACAATGACATAATCAATCATTGAAACTTTATATAGTTGTGATTGGTCTATTGAAAGATTCATTATTCGATACGGAGCTTTTTAGAATGTTTTAATAGATAAATGAAAATTGATTTTAATGAACGTTATATAAAAGTAAACATCATAATATTGATGTTTAAATGTTTAGTTTTCAATTACCCATGACATTTATCAAGGCAAAATTGATAACGATTTTGAATAAGTTATTTATCGTACTACTTTGTGTTCTGTCGTGCCTGCAGTTTATTTTCCGGAGGTATTCAGAAAAGCTTTAAGACATACAGTCCATCCTGCCTTAAAAAAACTCTATATAATGGCCACCTGTTTATAAAGCCCAGTAGAGTTGTATCCCAATTAGTCTTTATTCATATTATTAGAACCTGTATATAAAGGCCACCTGCCCATAAAGGCTACTTTTACTGGTTCCCTTGGGTGGCATTAATAGACAGGTTTGATTGTGTGTATATATATATAACCTGTATTTAAAGGCCACCTGCCCATAAAAACCACTTTTACTGGTTCCCTTGGGTGACCTTAATAGACAGGTTTGACTGTATATGTGATTTGTCGTATTTTTCATTTTTAATTCTGCTCAACTTAGTTAAGTTTAAACAATATTTTATTCACAAAATACAATGATACAAATAACATGCATTATACATAATGAAACAAGATTCGAGAACAAGACCAAGATCTTATGTAAACTCGTCTCCGCAGTCTTTGTTTAAAACACATAAAGTTATAAGATCAGAAAAACAAGTAGAAGAATTTCAAAAATTGCATTAAGTATTATACTGTTAAAACCAAAAAATTAGTAGACTAAGTTAAACATGTTTTCATTACACGTGTGGCGGGTGTAAGTAGCGAAACAGGAGGTGCTTACCTTTCCGGAGCACCCGGTCTCGCTTCTTTGGTGAAAGTTCATGTCTTACCTAACTTGTAAGTTCCAAAGTTTTTACTATGCTTCTGGATTGTGATTTGGACATTGATTAGTATGTTTGTTTTTGACATAATTTGTTGTTTTTTGATTTCATCAGTGTTCAACTTGCAAGGCCAGGAGGGGTTTGGTCAAGCTTGTGGTTTAACACACTTAACTTTTTTGAAGATTCTATAGTAACCAGCTAGATGAACATCTCCAATCATAGTTGGGGTGGTTATCTATTTGATTTACATTGTAGGCTATAACATAGATATGTTAAGAACCGTTTTGTCTTAAAACGTATATTATTTTAAATATCATCTGTTCAACTTTATAATGTGTATGCTGTCTTGTCAATAGGTGTTGATTTGAAAACAAAAATTATCCAAAGTAGATAAAACAACCGTTCTTTAGTTAATAATCATTGCCAGATACAGAAAAAAAACGAAGATTAAGTATAAAACAGTTATAATTCAAAAAGGAAATTTACATGCATTTGAAACCATTCTGTGCAATCAAGAACATGATACAATAAGTACAATAAGAATTTTAAAAACACTAAACAGGACAGAAACATCAGTCTGTTTAATATACCGATTTTTTTTAAATGAGACATTAAACATGGTAATCCGAAAGGAAATATCAAAACAAAACGCATTGTAAAATACTTGTGAGTGTTAACCACATCATTTTAACCAAGAAAACAAGAAGTGTTCTTTATCAGGAATGATATGTCGAATCCGAAATATTTGACATACTAAAAACTATATGTGTCAACACAATTTAGTCAAAAATAATCCACTATGACTTCTTAAACTCTTAAATGCATGTTTTTAAAATGTTAAAATTAAGTTTCCCATTCGTTAACATTCTGTCAATGGCATTGTCACGACTTTTTTCAAATATAGCAACTGATCGTGTGATTTTAAAAAAGACTCTTATTTTCGTCACGCAATTAACAAAGTGTTTGAAAATAATTTAAAGACCAGATTGAAACTTTGGCGTATGACGTTAAAAGTTTATTTCAAATGTGTAAGTTGTTGTTGTTCCTACAATCTTTGATCTATGTGCAGTAAATCAATCAAAATTTAAAAAAAAGTCTACAATGAGTACGTTAGTTAGTATAGGACAACACAATTAAAATCTATCACATAATTTGGTATCCATTATTTTTTCAATCCCTCCTCTCTCTCTATCTCTGTTATAGTGGCTGAATTGTATCTCGTCAAGCCGGACAAACCATAAACAAACTACCAATACCATTTACTTCAAAATACGATTTGCTGAAATCTTTATCTGTATTTTAATAATAGTTTTAAGTTTGGTACATTATGACAATGACATATATTTAATCTGTAATTAACACAATATACAAACATATCATGTTAAAAAACAAAGTTAACAGCAGATCGAAACTTTGACGTATGAAATGTTTATTTTAAATTTGAAAATTGATGCTTCTGCACAAAATTTTGTTTGCTCCAGCTTTGATCTATGTACAGTAAATATGACACAATATTCCAATAGGTCGAGGCAAACAGAAATATATGATAGTTTTGTATATCTAAACTTAATAAAACTATAAATTATAAAAACGTTCAATTCATGTTCGAAAATTGATGTTGTTACTTCACAAAAAGCTGTTTGTAAAACCTTTGATGCATACGGGTAACTGTGATTTATAAAACTAAACTGTCGCCTGCATCTACCCTCCAATACAATTATTCCATGATGCGGTATTAATTCCCACGGTACTCGTTTAATCTTTAGGTAGTAGCTGAATTTAATCTTGTCAAAACTGAAGCATTTTGTTGACATATTACTTGGAGCTTTTTCAACATCTTTAAAATAATTTTGGTTTTATAATTTTGGTTATAGCACTACTGATGAGGAATTGTATTCCGAAACGGCGGTCTGGTGCTGTAAATATAAAACTGATATAATATGTAATTCGACATAGGACTTGTTGAACTCTTTAAATTTTCGAAGTTTTTTTTAGAAAAGAAGTTTTTGTTTTGTTTAGATTGCGTCAATGTATATGATATGTAATCTGTATTTCCAAATGTTTAACCCAGAAAATGCCATTGAAAAGCATTTATTCTGATATTACAGTCTCATTATTAACAAAATATCACAAAAATGAAGTATTTGAATATCAGATCGAAATTATAAAGTAGGTTTTTAAAAAGTTCATTTCCAATAAGTAAATTGATGTTGGTATTACTTTACAAATTGTTGTTTGTTTATACAACCTTTGATCTTTACAAAGTAACGAAGAAATATAGAGATAAAACGACGCCTTCTTTATGTATTCACGCCAAACAACTATCCTATGATGTGAAATCATTCCAAACCCGGCACTCAGATACTCACTTTACCTTACCAAAATCGAAATACAAGGCAAACAGAAATATAATACTCTTAAAAGTTTGACTTTTGAAAAAAATAGGAAAATCTTTCAAAGCACTTGTCATCTTTAAAATTATATTGATAATAAAACCAAATCAAAAATATACATACTTATCCATGTCCGAATCACAATCTAGAAGCAACGTAAAAGCTTTGAAACCGAGAAGTAAGGTTAGACATGTGCACTTCCGTCAGGGAAGTGAGGCTGGATGCTCCGGAAGGGTAAGCACCTCCTGTTTAGCTAGCTACACCCGTCACATGTGTAATTAAGATAACAAAACGCAAATAATTGGAGTTATGCTGCTGTGACAAAATTCTTTCACATATGTTCCCTGTTGCAATTAAAATGAGGCAGACATATTTATCAACTTCACCCTACGATGTTATCCTATTCGATGCAAAACGTATGTGCTCTCGGGCCATGGGAAATAGTTTTGTACTAAAAATAGATCAATATTTAACACACATTACTTCGAAAAAGGACTTAATAAACTCTTAATTGCATTTAAATATGTTATTAAACTCATAATAAACAATTTATTAAAAATCAGGTTAAATGGCAAAGGTATATACCAACTTTGACGTATGACTTTTAAAGTTTATTTCAAAACTATAAATTGATGTTGTTCCTTCACAATATGTTGTTTGTTTAATCTTTGATCTATGTGCAGTAAATATGACAAAATTAAAAGTAAACAAACATATACGTTTCAAAGTTAAAATTTTGATTGAAACAAAAAGAAAATACAACAATTGACATCGTTATAAATACTAAAATAACAGCTAACACAACTGAAATGAAATTAAATTTAAAAGCAAAAATGTAGCGGAATTTTACGCCCTCACGTCACGAGTCTTTCACGGTCAGTTGAAGGATAGTGGATGAATCAAAAGAAAATCAATTTGTAGTTAAGTAACTGATTTCACGTCCTGAATCTGCTTTGGGTTTCACCTCTTTCTCTTCCGTTGTCGATTGAATTCCAAAGATTACTGTTTTAAGTTGTTTAGTAGTTTGGTTGTTTTTTAATATGAGACAATTTTTTCTCTTTCAATTTTTGGGTTTGGCACGCTAAAGAACCCTGCTGTATATTGCCATCAGCGCAACGCGGCAAAATTTCTGCACTTTCGCCTATAGCTGGCGACGTCTCGATATAAGCGAAATATTCTTGACTGGGACGTTAAACACCATTACTCAACTCACTTAACTCTCTTTTAATCTGATTTATGTTCAGTGCAGGTATGGTTGAGGTATTCGGAATTCCAGGAGAAAAACGCCGACCTCGGCAAGCGAATTGACAAACTTTTTTCACACTGAAGCATTTTTGAAGTTTTAGGTTAAATAATAAAATTTAATTTACATTATTATACGGTCTATGTTGTTAAATAAAATTTATGTATTCACTCCGCCATTACTATCGCGGTATTCATTTTTAAAAACCCTATATAGATTTTATTTCATTTTTTTAAAGTTGGGTTTTGTAAAATTTTGTCAACGACAGACATATTTGTAATCTTTTATTTAACTTTATCAGAATGAGCACAAATAATTGAATCTTGTAAAACGTCAACAACAGGTCGATACCTTGAGCATTGACTTTAATGCTTTTATCAAATTTGAAAATTTCCGTTGTTCGTACAGCAAAATATACAATACATCTGAGGTTTTCACCAATCTATGTCTGAACCACAATCCAGAAGCAACGTAAAAATACGAGTACATACAGCAAATGATATCGTTAAAAACAAACCGAAATATTCGGCTTAGTGATGATATAACTTTCTAAAAAGCAAAATAAGAACCGGAAAACTATGTGAAACATAAGGATTTTCACCAGGGAATTACGGCAGGTGTTTTTGAAGAGTAGCACCTTCTTTACTTATTACAAGAATACTAAACCTGTTTTAATTTTGCAGTACTAGACCTCTGTTTTAGAAAAAATTACCTCATCGGTAGTGGTCGGACCAAAATTGTGGAAATCCAAATATTTTGAAGAAGTTGAAATAAAAAAATAGAAGTACCTAAATCTATTTTACCAAATCCCCCAAAAGCAACACTTCTGAAATTGCTTTAAGATAACAAATGAATGTTATTTCAGTTTAAGCGGGAAGTGTCAAATTCTTTTACAAAACTTTATCCAAGTAAAGCCGACTTCTACTTTATTTATTAACCCCACCACAACTATTCCATTATGCAGTATTAAATATATTTTTTGCCAAACACCCACACATTTGACATCATTATAAAATTATAATTGCTGTAAAATTTAAAACTAGTATAATATGTAATTTATAATGAAATTACGTCCTAAATTCTAAAATAAAAGCCATTTGAAGTGGGCTAGAGTACTAGAATTCAACAACCAAATAAAGATTCCCTCATTCATATCGAAACAGTAAGTTCAGGGATGGTGAAGAAAACCAGTGTCCGGAGAAAACTAATCGATCCTATGCCAACAACATCGAAGCATTGATGTTCTGACTTCAATAATTTATTCAAATGCAATTTTAAATAAATGTTGTTTTTACAAAAAATGTTGTTTGTACAACCTTTAATCTTTTTATAGTAAATATGACGATATCGAAATACGAGGGAAGTTAACGACGTATAGTGCGTTTGAAGTTTTAACATTTAAATTAAACCTAACAAAATATGCAAAAATGGTATAATTAAAATCAGACGTAAGTATACCGATCCATTGTGAAATGACAATCCCAAAAAACAAAGTAAAAACTTGTAAAGAAAGAAAGGCGAGAATTTTTAACAGGGAAGTGCGGTCGGGTGATCTACAGGGGGCAGCACCCTCTTCTTTATTTATAAGATAAAGATTATTTATAAGCTTTTAGTTTTCAATTTCAAAGGTTTTTACTTTGTCTTTTGTGATTAGATTAGGACATGGATTAGTTTGGTTATTTTTTGATAAAAAATGAATATAATTTGAGTTCAAGCGTTAATTGTCAATATTTTATATTTTTAATTTAAGTATTAACTTCTATATGGACCTTATTAGTAAGACTGACGTTTATTTTGGATGAACTGTTAACTGTAAATAATTCCGTGATGGCGTACGAAACATAATAAATGCGCAACTCCACAAACAGTCCCAATTGATATTTCTTATTCGACGTCTGCTGTTAATCATGTAATCTTTAATTGTTCATCAAGATATGAACTGCTTTAACAGCGTAAATCCTTAATTTATCCCTACAAAAATGGGTACCCGGGACAAATTTCTATATTAAAAACATTTCTCCCTACAAAAATTTATACCTTAGACAAATTTCGATATTAAAAATAAGATTTGTCCATACAAAAATTTGTACCCGAGACAAATTTCTATATTAAAAATAAAATTTGTCCATGCAAAAACTTGTACCTGGGACAAGTTTCTTTATAAGAAATAATTATTTTCCTACAAAATTTAGTACCTAGGACAAACATCTATATTAAAAATTAAATTTATCTCTACAAAAATTTGTACCCGAGACAATATTTTATTTTTGAAAATGTTGGCTATCGTCAGGCTTAGTGTAAGTATAATTGGATAGAGTTATTTGATGAATCTGTAAAACCTTAAAAAGTATTATATTTCTGTTAGCTTCCCCGTATTTCGATTTTTATCATAGTTACTGCACATAGATCAAAGGTTGTTCGAACAACATTTTGTGTAGGACCAACATCAATATAAAATCTTTAAAATAAATCCGGGCGTCAAAGTTTCGACCTGTCGTTGACATTTTATAACATTTACTGGTGTTTGGTTGATTACGCCGGAGTAAAATAACAGAATTCATATCTGTAATGTTACCAAGTCCAAATTGGAACAAAAAAAAACCGCAAGAAATAAAGACCATTTAAGAACTCAAGTCGTATTTTGAAATATATGTATATTATAATGAAAATGCATTTATTTTAAATGCCAAAAATGTTTCAGTCGTGACAAGTTCAACCATTTCCCAGAGTAACTTAGTACCCTGGAATGGCGTAATATAGGAAGTACACGTGTCTAACCATACTTGTCAATTCCAAAGTTTTTACTTTGCTTCTGGATTGTGATTCGGACATGGATTAGTGTGTTTATTTTTGATATGATACATCATGGGATGATTTTTGCGGAGTGAATTAGTACTGAATGTGTCAATTTACTAGACAACAGAAACAATAAAATTATGTTAACGAGTTTTAACTCTAAAATCGAATTAATTCTCTATTGTGAGAATATTCTTTCCAAAGGTCGGTGGTTTCTATTAGCATTTTTCACATATCTAAACTGACCACCACGATATGAGTGAAAGAGTATTGACTTGGGCGTAGTTCTTCATTGTCCATTTTCACTTCAAATCAATTTCGTCTTGTTGTTTTTGTTGTTATATTATTTCTAATGAATTCATTTGTATTGTGTACTTAATGTAAGGTTTCATTTAAAAGTTAAACTTTCAAACATATAACACTTCTGTTTCGTTCCCCCGTATTTTGATTTTCCCATATTTGTTGTACATATATCAAAAGATTGGGCAAACAACACTTTGTGTAGGAGCAACATCATTTTTTCAAATTCGAGAAAAAACTTTTAAGTGATTCGTCCAAGTTTTGATCAGCTGTTGGCATTTTACCGGATTCTTGACATTTAGACTAATTTTGCAAATAATGACATAAGTGACTAACAAATTACATGTCTGTAATTTAATCAAACCAAAAACCTTTTAAAAATACCCCACAAAATGCATTTTAGAGTTTAACAAGCCGTATTTTGAAGAAAACTGTAGTAAAAGTTCATATAGTTTTTAAACTGTAAAATTTTCTTAGAAAAGGTAAACTTTGATAATAATTACAAAATTATACCTATAAATCTGTTTCAGTTGAGGTCTGACAAGGTGAAATCTAGCCATACTCGAGAGGGTTAATGAGTACAGTGGTGACGATTGCAAAGGATGAAAGCACAGCATGGAATAGTTTACAAAGAATTAATGTAGAACATAGACGCCAATGTACTTTGCAAAATAAAATTAATTGTATGTAAATTGATATTGACACGCCTCGTTAAATTTATTATTTGTTTTCTTACAATTTAAAAAAAATCTGTGTACTTTTAAACGTTAAATCTTCAACTGTATCAAGTGTTGTTAATTCACCTTTATTACGATATTGTCATATTTACTGTTATAGATCAAAAGTTGTCTAAACAATATGTTGTGTATGAACAACAATTAGAAATAAATTTTAATAAAAGTCATACGTCAAAGTTTCGATCTACAGCTGACATTTTACATGATTTACTGATGGTTTGTTAATTGTGGGTTAAGTATCAAATAACATATTATTCATTCACAGAATTTAACATACCGAAATACCCCAAAACACACAAAAGGTGGTTAAGTACCGTGGTGGTAATGGCATACGATGAATAAAAAGTCGTGGGATAGTTGTTGTGCGGGGCTAGTAAATAAAGTAGAAGTTGTCTTACTTGTCATCAGAAAAATTTAAATCATGTAAAACATTTAAAACTTCTTGCTAAAACTGGAATGAATTCCCTAAATACTGTGAGAAAGTCTGTCGGTTCGCTTGCAGAAGGCCAATGGTTTTCTTTGGACACTATAACTGTTTTCTCCGTCATCTCTGAACTGACCGTCTCGATATGAAAAAAGAGGTTTAGCTTGGGTGTAAAATTCCATTACCCCACTTTGATTGTGAACATTTGGTTGAAATTCGTAATAATGTCAATTGCTTTGTGTTATGGCAAAAATACGACATAGAATACCGCACCATTGCATAGTTGTTATGGGGTGTAAAAATAAAGTAGACATTATTCAACTTTGACACAGTTATAGGTAATAGTTTTATATAGAAATTTGTCCCTACAAATTTTAACATTTTATGTACAATTTCGTCCCTGGTACAGAATGTGGAAGTATTTTTTGTATACGTTTTTATCGGCTCCTATCAACCATCGTATTAAAAAACCATACACAGAACCAAATCAAGTGGAATCGTTAGAACTTATAAAATAGCAACCAAATGACAAAATTGGGATTAATTTGAGTTTTTGTATGAAATGTCAAAATTCTTTTACATAACGTTATTGTCGCTATTACATCCTACGTAAAATGACACCTACTTTATTCCTTATGACTCAACTATCCAATATGACGTGGTACCCGTTCTTTGACCTTCCCACCATGGTCTGAAATATATGATACTCATGACATCAACAATTTACCAATTAAAAAAAACAAACAATTTTTTTTTTAAATTTATCTCAGATTGTAATCTGCACATACGGTGCGGTGCAGCCTGCTTTTATTACTAACGGTATGCCAATGTAAATGTAATGAAAACGATATTAATTTTGTGAATTGAACTGTTGGTAATATACACATAATGTAAAAGTTTATGTCTTGGCACAATATATCGAACCTGTGACAACCAAAAACACCCACCATAAAACATCAAAGGCATTGTAGAAAACAATATAATTATAAAATGAACCAAATAAAATAAAATAAAGATACTAAATTATGTCCAAATCACAATCCAGAAGTAAACACTTTGAAACTGTCAATTTAGGTAAAGCACGTTAACTTCAACCAGGGAAGTATGGCCAGATGCTCCGGAAGAATAAGCAACTCCTGTCTATTTAGCTACACCCGCAACGTTTGTAATCAAAATTGAGCGAAAGGAACATGAAATAATGGGTCATCAAATATTTAAGAAATGACATTCTGATCATGGTATTTCAAGGGGTAATGAAAGATAGTGTGGCGCGTGCCAAATTCGATGAAGTGGCACGCGCCACACTATCATTCATTACCCCTTGAAATACCATGAGCAGAAATGTCATTTCTTATATTTACAATTCTTTCTTTTAATAAATATTTTGTACCTTGGCGCTATTTTTTCCATATTTGCTCGTGTGATATAGGGTTTTTAGCCATGCGAGATCGACGTGTCTCACATGACCACGCGACCCCCTGTGTGGGACATGACGTAATATTGCGGGAAAATTGATACATATCAAGGGTCATGACCCCCATTGTCTTTCATAGGGAATTGAAATACAATTGCTTCTGTATGTTTCATCGAAGACAGGTACAGTCATATTGTAAATATATCCAGAACAATTCTTGACACAGAGACATCAATCTTAACAACAATACTGTGGTGACCAGTGTTAAGTAAGCAATGGAAGATATTTTACACCATTTTAACCTTACACCAATGTGACATGTGGTATTAACTTTCTTGGATATGCATACCCTTACACAGCGACAAGTCTCATCCATCTGTTAGGAAGTCGTGTGTTTAATTTTATTTACCAGGTTTTAAACTTTCTTATTTGCTCTTTTGGTTTGATTTGAACATGAGCCTGTATTATTGTGTTTGATTGGAATGGATTTTTGCTTAATTTGGAATTTAGTAAAACAAAATAGATTCGAACACAACAAATTAAAACTCTTAAGTAAAAACAATTAAATAAAATGTACATTACAATAAATGTGAAATATGTGTGAAATTTATACAGATTTTCTGGATTATCAGTCGTGTACATTTTGTATTTTAGAAAGAGATACGAAATTTTATGTCAAGCGCAATTGATTGCTCTATCGACCATTGTATAATTCAATGAAATCATATCGATCCATGTTCAAATCAAAATATCAAAACAGAAAGGTAGACTTGCAAATTAAATGAAATACGGGACAAATTGAAAATGAAGGTGAGCGTGAAAGGCATATCTTCCAGTTGACAAAAATAAGCTTGAAATATCAAATCTGAAATGAACATTTAACACAATTTACCTCAGTAGAGAAAATTAAATTAAATTAGTTTTAATTTTACAGCACAGACGACCGTTTCGGAATACAATACCTAATCAAGTAGTGCTTGGAAATATATTTGTTGACCGTATTGTTTAGCTAAAATTCTGTCAATGACGTTTTCACGGATGACATATTCATTTTCATGCTTACCCCAATCATTCGTCACGCAATTAACAAAAACACGAGTGAATCATGTAAAATGTCAACATCAGATCGAAACTTTGACGTTTGACTTTCAAATTTGTAAATGGACGTTGTTCTACAGGAAGTGCTGTTTTCCCAACCTTTGATATATGTACAGTAAATAAATATGAGAAAAATCGATATACAAGGAAAGTAAACAGAAATATAATATAATTGAAGGTTTAACTTTTATAAGAAACCTCACAAAGTACGCAAAAACAAATGACATCATTAGAAATTATAAATAACAAAATAATACAATTAATTTGATAAATGTCTTTTACATAATTTTACAACCGTTTCTAATGTCAAGTCAAATAACACATACTTCTTTTTATTATTTACTCCGCCTTTACTTTCCCATTATGGGCTCGTGATTAATTCTTTGCCATTCCCATCACGGGACTCTGTTACCCTCTGGATGGAAGCTGAATTTTAGTTTGACAAAATTTGTTTCAACTCCTAAGACATTGTACAACGAAGTTAGCTACTCACAAAAAAATTGACGTATCGCCGGCCATGCCCACCATGTTCCGACAAAGGCCGCCATCACGGTACCAAAGCAGCGTCACGGCAACTAATGACGTACTAGTGTCAGTAATGTCATTAAATGGTACAACTGAGGCAGTGTTTTCATTCTTTTTGCGTGTAATTCAAGTCAGGCCTTTGTCGGAACATTGTGGGCGTGGTCAGCGATCCGTCAATTGTGGACGCAGAGATATTGCAAACATAGTCTTATCAACGTCTCAAAAAGTTTTATGACCGCCATTTCAAAATTTGTATAAGTATGATGTCTCTATATCCAAAATTTCCCTGGATATATTTTACATCATATATTCCATGTTCCTTGCAAACGTTGCAGGTCACAGTAGCTAGTTAAACAAGAGGTGCTCACATTTTCCGATAACTCGTCGTCTCTTCCCTGGTGGGAATTCACGTGTTTAGTTAAATTAATTTTTCAGTTTTAAATGCTTTTACAATTTACTTTGACTTGGGATTTTGATTTGGACATCGATAGGTTTTTATTTCGTTCCGGTTTCCTTCACCGTAACAGCATTGACCGCCTCGTTATAATTAATCAAAATCTTGACCGTGGCATTAAACACAGTTACTTCACACTACTCCATCCATTAGAAAATGAGTGAATGAAAAATTAATAGATATAAAACAAATGATTTGCAGATTGATATCGTACGAAAAATAGTTAAATTTATTCCTCGCATTATTATAGACCTGAACAATGGAAGACCACAATAAAAGACCCCAACATACAATGGAAGTCATTTAAACCAAGTAACTATCTTAGAATAAAATGCATTTTGATTTACAATGCCATTCTATAAAACGTAATAGATACGATCAAACCAAATAAAATAAATAACACTTGAAACATAAAAATACATACAAGTCTATATTCAAATCAAAATCCAACAAGCAAAAAAAAAAAAAAAAAAAAAAAAAAAAATAAGGTTCTGAAAACTGCAAAACTAAGTCAATACTAAGTCAATACGTCACTGTCCTCCAGAGAAGTGAGTTAGTAATGGTGTTTAACGTCCAAGTCAAGAATATTTCACTTATATCGAGACGTCGCCAGCTATAGGCAAAGGTGCAGAAATTTTGCCTGTGCGTTGTGCTTATGGCATTATACAACAGGGTTCTTAAGCGTGCCAAGCCTAAAAAGACATCCACCAGAGAAGTGAGACTAGGTGCTCCGGGCAAGCCTCTCCTGTACATGTGTAGCCAAGCCTAACAATACACCCACCGGAGAAGTGAGACTAGGTGCTCCGGGTAAGCACCTCCTGTACATGTGTAGCTAGCTACAATCGCAACGTGTGAAATAAAAGTTGAAAATAAAAATAACACAGAACATTTTTACACAAACTATGATTCTATATTTTATTGATGCAATAGATTATCCGGATAGTCACGTACGTATACATTTTGTATGTTAGAATCACTAAACCGGAAAGAGATAAAAAACGAACCGAAAAATAAAAACAAGGATGAATAAACATGCCGCAAACATGATGACTTTATGGTCCATGGTAGAATTCATAAATTGGATAAACTTGTATGACATTAAAACCTTTTTACATTTAACCCGATATTAATCAACAGTAAATCTATCAGAAAACCGTTTATTTTAAATTTATAGGGAGTAAGTTGATGCTGCATCAAAACACTATATACAGAACAGACCTGTCGAAAATTTAACACTGATCACACGAATAAGAGTCGAATCTTGCATGCCAAGTGGCTGAAATGTGGATATGAGTGACCACAATATCTATCGAGATAGATAAATAACGGCTGTCGATAAAGTTGTCGAGATAACAAAGGGCCGAGATTAGATGCCGATTTGCAGTAATTCGTTAGCTTAGTGTTAAACTTTCGATAGATCTGTCCATTAAATATATTCACCCTTGCATTTAAACGTTTATATTTTTTCGTAAAATACTATTAACATATTTATTCATAAAATTCAAAATGAATCCATTTACAAGAATCTAAATATTCCGATCAATATCTTTCCATACCTTTGTTGGCAAAATAGGAATGGAATCAATTTTGAATAACGGAACCGGAAGTTATTGATGAATAAATGAGATGCTTTTAACACAACCACCCGCTATTGTTATATAATTGTTAAACATCGATTTTACCACATTAATCTGCTTATCATTCTAATTTCAATTTTATTTCAAGTTTATTTTTTTTTATTTTTCTAGCATTGGTTATATCTTATAAAGTTATTGTAATCACATCGTTTCTCATAGATTTTTGCTTTTACTTTCAATCAATATGCGTTACTGCACGGAAAGAAACAAGGTTTTTTGGAAAATAATCGTACACATATTTTAAATTTAACAATGGTCTGTTATTTATACATATAAAACATAATAATAGCTGTCTATGTTTAAAAAAAATAAACAATCCAAAAAGCAAACTAAACAACACGTTGAACGTTCATCAAGGAAGTTGGCCACAGCGCTTCAAAAGGGTAAGCATCCCTTGTTTAGCTAGGCACATCCGCCACGTATGGAATCAACATTGAGATTGAAAAAAATAGAACTACGTGACGTCACCTATAACCAAGATAATTTTGGAAACAGAGACACTACATGTACACATCACTAATATTGTGATGATGACCATTAAACTTTTAAGGGGATTAGTAAGCTTTAAAATATGGCATCAAATAGGGTCTTTTCGAAAAACAAAATCTTTCATCGAATTTCCTGTTTAAGCCATAGTCACCACAGAACTCTTTTACGTTTTTGGTGCTTGCTGAATTTCACCTTAATACGACGTAAACATTTTGATGACATTTAAAATTAAATTCATCAGATTGTTTTTACAAAACACGGCTTGTTGAACTCTTTAATACATTTTTGTTTTTAGTCTTGGTTTTTTTTTTAAATTTGGGCTTTGTAATATTACAGATATGCAATCTGTTATTTACCGCTAGTCATAAACTGCAAACTCTCAGTAAATCATATAAAATGTCAACAGCAGATCGAATCTTCACCGTTAGACTTTAAAATATTATTTTAAATTTGTAAATGGACGTTGCCCCTACACAAAATGTTTGTTTGTCCAACCTTTGATCTATACATGTATGTAAAGTATATATGACAAAACCGAAACACATGGAAAGGAAACAAAAATATAATACAATTGAAGGTTTTTACTTTTAAATAAAACCTCACAAAGTACGCAAAACAATTGACATCATTAGAAATTATAAAATAACAACCAAAATAATTGAAATTTATTTGACAAATATCTTTTACATAATGTCATAATGCCCAGTCAAATAACGCCTACTTATTATCTTTTATTTACTCCGCCTTTACTGTCCTATTATAGGCTCGTGATTAATGCGTTGCCATTCCCATCACGGTACTCAGTAACCTTCTTGGTAGAAGCCGAATTTCAGCTTGACAAAGCTTGTTCCGACTACGGGAACCGAGACAAACTGTGTAAAAATCATCTGTTGACGCATGGATATTGTCAGCCTAGGCTTATGAAGGCTCTCAAAACTTATATGGTCGTCATCACAGTATTGTTAAAAAGTATGATTTCTCTATAATCAAAATTACTCTGAATATATTTACGTCACATAGTTTGTTCTCACACAAGTGGCGAGTGTAGCTAGCTAGACATGAGGATCTTACCCTTCAAGAGCACGCAACACTTACCATGGCAGAAATCTCGTGTTTTTTAAGGTTTCACGGGTTTTCTTTTCTTTTTTAATACCGTACTTTGATTTAATATGGCATACTGTAAAGCATTATAGATACGAACAAACCAAATAAAATAAATACTTAACATACACATGCACACAGGTCCAAGTTCAAAACACAATCCAAAAAGCAAAATAAAAAGCAAAATAAAAATGAATTTTAATTATTAAATACATGACCGACCACCAGAGAAGTGAGGCCAGGTGGTCCGGAAAAGGGCAAGCACCTCCTGTTTAGCTAGCTACAATCGTGTGAAATTAAAGTTAAGAATGAAAGGGACAAAGAGCAAAAAAATGTCCAGGAATATTTTTATGCAAAATATATTTCTTAAAATATTCGGTATGTTTGATTGATGCAATAGATTATCAGGATAGTTACGTTTGTGTACATTGTGTATCCAAAAATTACTCTAACGGAAAAAGATGGGAAAAAAAAACGAAATATAAAATAAAAAAAATGAATAAACATGTCGAACACATGATGACTTTATGATCCATGGTAGAATTCATAAATTGGATAAACTTGTATGACATTAAAACTGTTTTACATTTAAACCCGATATTAATCAACAATAAATCTATAAGAAAGCAGTTTATTTTAAATTTATAGGGAGTAAGTTGATGCTGCATCAAAACACAGTACAATATACAGTACAGACCGATCGAAAGATTAACACTTGACCAACGAGGTAATTATATAGTGGATGGATAGTGGGCGTGAGATAGATAGCTGGTGACCAATGAGCATCCGAGAGACAGATAGCAACTTCCGAACACCTGCCAAGATATAGCTGATAAGGAGCTGAGATTAGCTAACTATTAGGAAACAATTTGTTAAGTAAGTGCTAAATTTTCGACAGGTCTGTATGGTACAGTACAGACATGTCGAAAGTTTAACACTAAGCTAACGATTAGGAGCTAAAGCGAAGCTCGGATGCCGAGTGGCTGAAATGTGGATATGAGTGACCCCAATATCTGTCAAGAGAGAGAGAGAGAGAGAGAGAGAGAGAGAGATACATAGATGATAGCTGTCGAAATAACGAAAGGCTAAGATGAGCAGCTGATTTGCGGTAATTCGTGAGCTTGGTGTTAAAATTTCGACAGATCTGTTCATGTGAATAAGAAGATAAATATATTCACCCTTACATTAAAAGGTTTATATTTTACAGTAAAATACTCTTGTTAACATATTTATTCATAAAAATTCAAAATTAATCCATTTACAAGAATCGAAATATTTAGATCAATATCTTTCCATACCTTTGTTGGCAAAATAGGAATGAAATCAATTTTGAATAACGGAACCGGAAGTCATTGGTGAATAAATGAGATGCTTTTAACACAACCACCCGCTATTGTTATATAATGGTTAAACATCGATTTCACCGCTTTTCATCTGCTTATCATTGTAATTTCTCAGTTTTAGTTTTTTAAAATTGTTCAAGCATTGGTTATATCATATAAAGTTATTGAAATCACATCGTTTCTCATAGTTTTTTTGTTTTTATTGTTTGTTCAATATGCGTTACTACATGGATAGCACAATATCTTTTAGAAAATAATATATTTAAAAATCACATATTTATAATTTAACAGTATACATATAAAACATAATAATAGCTGCCTGTGTTATAAAAACAATCAAAAAAGCAAACTGAAAAAAAAACAACCCGTTATATTAAACGTCCATTACGAAAGTTGGCCACAGCACTTCAGAAGGGTTAGCACCTTCTGTTTAGCTAGGCACGTCCGCCACGTATGGAATTGAGAAAATTGAGAATCGAAGAAACATATAAATATGTAATGTCTAATATATCCATGATAACATTGTGATAACGGCCATAAATTGTTTTAAGGGCATTGATAAGATTTAAAATATGGCAGCAAAAAGAGTCTTTTTCTGTCGTTGATTTAAAGTTTGACAGCCCC
Organism: Anadara kagoshimensis; assembly: GCA_021292105.1. Lineage (NCBI taxonomy): Eukaryota > Metazoa > Mollusca > Bivalvia > Arcoida > Arcidae > Anadara > Anadara kagoshimensis. The sequence continues at coordinate 37,086,502 of CM037859.1, forward strand.
GTCACCATTTCTTTCGGTAAATAGTACAGATATGGTATACTAAACTTACGACAAGAAGTTCTGAGTGTATGTCGAGTGGACAAGATTTGAATAACCAGTACGTAGCTGTTAAGTGTGTTGGTTGGTTAGTTGGTTGAAAGTTGCTTAACGTCGCATCAATAATTTTTCAGCTATTCGCGACAAGAACTAGTTTTATCAATCTACAAATGTACATGGATTAATCTATAAACAATTTTTGAATGCATGTGAAGTGCGAGTGTGTTTTATGATCTGCCTTGTACTAGCGCGCAATCAGGGCGACGTTAACGTGCTAGCTCCCAGAGTCAGTACGCAGCAGACAAGCGTACTACTCCCCCAGTTCATTATACTGATATCAGGTGAACCATTTAAGGCCAACGGCAAGGAAAATTCACTTTCCCACATGCCGAGTGCTTGGCGTAAGAACAATTACTACCCACTTTCAAGTCTCGGGTCAGACCCAGTCGGGGATCGAACCCACAACATCTCACTTACAAAGCAACTACAGTGAGGCTCAATTATTAAAGAAGTTATAAACGAAATAGGATGTAAGTGTTTGTCCTAAACAAACCCCAAATGAGAAATTCTCAATTATATGAATGATCCAAATACGAATATGCAATGACACATCTACTCCACCCAAAGATTGTGCTTGTAAAGTTTCAGAAAGATCTGTTAAATAATTTCGGAGATATATGGCGGACGAAATGCTGGCTGAAGAAATGGAATCAAAACACTTAATCCCCAGTTTGTTAAGCGGACATAATATTTCAGGTATTGATTTAAACTGAATTTAATTGTTACAAACACTGTTTAAGCTATCACTAAATTATTATTTGAATATTTTTTAAATCAATTTCACCATTGGGATTTATTATCTAAAATAAACATGTATGAAGCACAAGCAAATCTTCTAAAGGAATGAAGTTTGTTAGCAACACGCGCAGTAGGATGCTCGTGTTTGGATTTTTTGAGGAGATTTTCAACTACTGCTTATAGAGCTGTAACAAGGTCATTTCTAGAACAGGCTTTTGGGGCGAGACTAAAAACCCCTCATCCAAAATACGCTGAAGACACCTCTGAAGAGTTAGGGGTTGAGTAATGGTGTTTAACGTCCCAGTTAAAACTATTTTACTTATATCGAGACGTCGATAGCTACAGGCGAAGGTGCAGAAATTTTGCCTGTGCATTGCGCTGATGGCATTTAACAGCAAGGTTCTTTTACCTGCCAAGCCCACCGTGACACGCGTACATGACCTTGTTTGTTTTAAGTTCCAATCCGAATGAACCGTGACTTTCATTTCGTAATGCCGAGTGCTTGCGAAAGAACAGTTATTACCCACTATCAAGTCTTGGGTCAGACCCGGCCGGGGATCGAACCCACGACCTCCCACTTGTGGAGCGAGCACCCTACCAACTGAGCTACCGCAGTGGTTCCTCTGAAGAGTTGGAAAGGAATGTGACATCGGTGGCCACTACAGAGGACGCTTACAACTAGAATTGTTTGAAACTGCAGACTGGCCCAAGATAAGATACTGTGAAATGTATACGCAAATGTCGATTGATCTGGGCCGATTATAACATTTTTACCAGGAGCATAAATTCGTTGTTGTAATACTAGATACTGATGAAAACAATCACAAATGATCTTTATAGTATGAAAATATTGAATTCTATAGTGTAAACAGGTTTTAGGATCCATTTAGTGTGAACATAATCCCTTATGTCATCAATAAAGCAATTTGTAACAAAAATCGTAAAAATAAAGGACCGCTTATACCATTTACAAACATTAGCACCAGTTTTTAATTGAGTTAGCATTCTCACAATAGGCACTCATACGCGATGAAAGACACAAAATCATTTATTATACCCTAACGACTGGGGGTTTATTGGAGATACTTAAAAATCACGATCAATTATCAAAACAGACTACAAAATGAACACTTTATCTGAAAAATCAACGGTCGTCTGCTATCGGCTGATGTTACGATAGGTGATGGTTTCTACATAACCATGGCTTATATAGAAAGCTGAGAGCTCATTTTCCAATACATAAATTTATTGGTTTATAAAAATTATCACAGGCTTAAACATGAAAATGCTCCTAAATGTTAATGATTGAACAAATATAGTTTCATCAACTCTGTGATTTCAAAGCCATTCTATTTACCAAAACCGGATACGTTACATCAATATCTTGTGGACCGGATCGATTCTGAACTTAGGTAAGTATGTATATATATGAATTTGTTCACTTTCAAATTATTACACGTGAACCATTTTGATGTAGTGGTATTATAAGTTGAGAACTGATTAACAAGACGTTAAAATGTAAGTACCCATAATTAAATTGTAATTTAAAAAGTCATTGTACATGATCCAATCAAGTAATTCAATCAATAATTTCAAATATTGGATTATTGAACGCTGCCTTAAATTAAAAAAGTAAATAGATAATGTTAAAAAATGATGGAAATTTGTCAACTTTTTCAAATGTGCAACAAATGGCAGATTTAATGTTAAATTATTAAGTTTTTTCGTCAGTCTTTCTGGTTAAACGAACGAGTTTTTTTTATGTAAATGAGACACTAATTATAAAATATAAATTGCACAGACACAAATTGCATATGTTATGAAAATTTCAGTGAATTTTTTGGTCAGTTTTTCTTGTTTAACGAAAGTTTTTCGTGTCTAAATAAGCAGTGAAATTGCATTTTGACAGTCGAAATTTAAAAAAAAAATAAAAAGTTGACAATTCGAATTTTTAAAAATTGCAATAAATGGTACAGTTTTGAATAAATTATAAAGTGTTTATTTAATCAGTCTTTTGCGTTTAACAAAATTTTTTCGTGTGTTTATGAGGCATTTAAATGTGTGTGCAGTGAAATTGATAATAAAGTTTTAATCTGGTGCAGTCACACTTAATGAAAAAGTGGTATTTTTGACAGTTGGAACTAAATTAAATTAATAATAAAATGGAAAACCGTTTTAATAGTTTTTATATTTAACGTACCGTAGTTCCATGGTCCTTTTATTCTCAATCTTTAATGGCACATATGGCGAGTATAACTAACTAAACAAGAGGTGCTTACTCTTCCGGAGCACACTGCCTCACTTTCCTTGCGAAATCGCACATGTTAAACTCAATTTGCCAGTTTTGGTTTGCACATGAATTGGTATTTTATTTTTTAGATTGTAAAAAGTTAAACAATAATTTTGTCGAATGAAATATAATAAACATTTAATATGATAATTTTGTTACCGATTTTTTCAAATAATATAAAATGTTATGGACTTGCATAATTAAAATTTGCATTTTGAAAAAAAAACCCTCTTTATTTAATTTTAAACCAGGTCACTACAAACATTGCAAAAGAGGAAATATTAAATCATATCCATGTATAAGTTTTTTTGTGTTATACAACAGTGTGACAACTAGTTTAAAGTTTTGACTCAGCATCAGTTTTTTTTTTAAAAAGTTTACTTTTTTGCCATTTTAGACACTTATTCAGTAATTAAGATAAGCATAAGGCATGTAGCCCATGGCTGCTAAAATAGGTCTGGGTCCATAAATTTCAAACATTCTAGCTTTATTACTATAACAACTTCGTTGCTGATATGAGTCGGGCTCCCAACTTAGAATAGCTAAGCTTTATTTGTTTGAAACACGTACAACATTGCCCGAATACATTTTGAGTCCATTAATATTTTATTATGCATTTTTTACATATGATTTTTTTAAGTTTAACAATTTCGTGATTTTGGATCTTGGATGGTATGTGATTTTTCCCTCTAAGCCAAGAAAGTAAATGATTTCAATTTCCTTTAGATTTTAAATCATCCAAAAATAGAAACTTTTTTCTATGACATCATAAAGTGTGCGGTTCTGTTGTCTAAACAAATTTGTTCTAACATTCATTAAACTGCTGAAAAAAATAAAACAAAAATAAAAAAACAAATTTTAAAAATTAGAAAAAGAGCAAAAATAGAGTTGAAAATTAGGATATTCAGTGCATGTTACATTATAGATTGTCACATTTTTGTTTTGATACACCAAACAGAGTTGTTTTATATTCTTTAAATTGCAGTAAAATAAAAAACGAAATAATATTTAAAAAATTAAATTTGGAAAAAAATTGAAAATAAGGCTTTTCAGTACATATGCTAAGAGTGAAAACAATTTGTAACCGAAACACAATTAACAGACAACACCAACGCAAACCGGAACAGGAAACAGTATCAGTTAATTTAGGAAACAGCTAAACATGACATGAAATGAAAGAAATGAAAGAAGAAAATCACTTCCGGTTAAAATATTGTTTTAATGCCCGTCGATAATTTTACCAACCTCGAGCTCGCTCGCCACACGCGATCCGCAAAAACTTCCTAAAACATTTCCTCTTCGTACGCCCCCTCGATTTATCAACGAACTCACTTATAACGCAAAGAGTACAAGTTGACTTGAAGGCTTAAATACAGCGCATGAGGTATATATTTAAACGTGCACCTTAATATATTGCTTAATTTTCTTTTAATTTTTTAAAAGTAAATTTTGTTTTAAAACTTTAGAAAGTTTATCCTCTTTGGTAGATTTATGTTGTAAATTGTTGTTTATTTCTAATAAAACACAGTTTACCTACAATGTAGACCTGTCGAAAGTTTAACACTGAGCTATCGAAAAGAAGTCGAAGTACGACTGCTTATGGATAGTTAATGGCGGAAACACTGTAGACAGAAGGCAGCTACCGAGAAGCTGTCTATACATAGCTAACGAGGGAATGATAATGAACTGCCGATTCGGAACTTTTTCATTATGTCAGTGTTAAACTTTCGACAGGTGTGCATTGGTGGCCTTTACTTGAAAAATTGGGACGATCTTAAAAACGATTCAACGTGTCACAACAGGAGCGGCGTGTTGCACCTTGCGCTGGGCGCACTGCATAACTCGAAATGTCTTGCGCTTCACATATAGCTGGTAACATCTCGATGTTAGTGAAATATTCTTGACTTAGACGTACAATTCCATTCAATAATTAAAAAAAACATACGTACGTGTATTTTGTTTCAAAATTATTATCTATTAAACTTTCTAGTTTAATAGTTTTTATGTGTTCTGCCACCTGTTTTTTTTAAATAAAAGAAAACCAATTGGTTGGATTGATGCTAATGTTAGATGAGGATAATGGACATCGGATTATTGATACTGTAAAAAGATGATCACGGACTTAGGAATGTCGATACTGATGTAAAATGATGATCATGGAATTTGGAATATTGATACTGTAAAATGATGATTGCAGACTTCGGAATATTGATCTATGTCTGACGTTTGTCATTTGTTCCTAATCATATAAATATAACTCTAAATGGAAACTGAAAACCGTGGTCTTAATTACCAGATCATATCACGACCTTACTACAGCACAGGCCTGTCGAAAGTTTAACACTAAGCTACCTAAAAAGGGTCAAAGCTCGGCTGTAAAGTTGCCAAGATATATATAGATGGTTAGTGACCAAAAAGCTCAAGATCATTTAAAGCTACCGAAAAACTGTCGAGATATGGACAAATAGAAGAGCTGAGGTACCCAATTCGGCACCAATTCATTAGTTAAGTGTTAAACTTTCGACATATCAGTACTATATAGCTTAATTCTCTATTATGATAAAGAGAATAATATGAGATTCTAAGGTCTGAATCAAGGGCCATCTGAGGTAACGTTTCAATTCTAATATAAATTTTGAAAGCATGTTAAATTTATTGGTTTTCACTAGCATGATTTAACTAGATGCACATCAGGTGAAAGACATAATAATTTAAATTTTGATAATGATTTTTAGAGTATAAATATGACACTATTAGATTCATAAATAGGAAATTGTTTTGTTCAATTTGTGTTATAAATAACTACAATTGCAGATTTGTATCAGTAACCGTTACGTATACGCAAATACTCTTTAATGAAAGTTATTGTCATATATCAATTTAATCTAATTACAAATTCATTCAAAAATGGTTTACACGATAATATCATTTTAGCATCGATTGTTTTTGTTCAGATGTTCAAAAATAAGAGACTGGTGTGCTCGCTTTATATTAATTGCAAAATTTAATATAGATAGTCATCAGTGACTTGCGTATACGCAAATACTATTTATTTATACATGCATCAATTTCATCTAGATGCATTCAAAACTGGTATACATGATGACATCATTGCAGCGTTATGTTTTGTTCAGAAATAAGTGACTGGCCATGGTTTGCCCGCTTTATGTTAATTGCAAAATTTGATACATATAGTTAGCAGTGACTTACGTATACGCAAAAAAAACCTCTTTATTTAAAGATATTTTCATATACATGTACCAATTTCATATTTGTGCATTAAAAATGGTTTACATGGTGTCATCATTTTAGCAGGCTTTTTTGTTCAGATATTCAGAAATAAAACTTTGGTTTTTCCGCTTTATGTCGGTAATTGCAAAATTTGATATTAATAGTTGTCAATGACCCACGTATACACAATTACTCTTTAATTAAAGATATGTTCATATACATGTACCGATTTCGTATTTATGCATTCAAAAATGACATACGTGATGACATCATTTTAGTAGGTTTTGATTTGTTCAGATGTTCAGAAATAAGACACTGGTTTAATTTGTCCGTTATGTGTTAATTGCAAAATTTAATATAGATAGTTACAACGTAGTGACTTACGTATACGCAAATACTCTTAAAAAGATATTTTCATATACATGTACCAATTTCATCTAAATGCATTCAAAAATGGTATACATGATGACATCATTGCAGCGTTTTTTTGTTTTGTTCAGATTTTCAGTAATAAGAGACCGGTTTGCCGCTTTATGTAAATTGCAATTTAATATAAACGTAGATAGTTATCAGTGACTTACGTGTACGCAAAAACCATTCATTTAAAGATATTTTCATATACATGTTCCAATTTGATCTAAATGGATTCAAAAATGGTATACATGATGACATCATTGCAGCGTTTTTTGTTTTGTTCAGATGTCCAGAAATAAGACACTGGTTTACCCGCTTTATGTTAACATGGAAAGTTGTCCATAACATACGTAAATACTGTTTAAAGATATTTTCATACACCAATTTTATCGAAATACATTAAAAACGGTATATATATATGATGGTATCATTATTGCAGCGTTGTTTTCATTAAGATAACCAGAAATAAGGCAATAGTTCGTCCGGTTTATGTTCACTAAAATAGCAGATCTTTATCAATGACTTGCGTGAATACTCTTTAACGATATTGTCATATACCAATTTATTTATATAAATACATTAAAAATGATGTATGGTAATTTAATTTTTGCAGCATTTTTTTGTTCAGATGTTCAGAAATGGGACAGTTTTGTCCGGTTTATGTAAACTAAAAATACAGATTGTAATCACTGACGTACACACATGCTCTTTAACGATATAATTGTCTTAACAATTTTTTTTTATCATAAATGAGACACTGGTTTGTCTGGTTTTGTTAACTAATGATTTTTTAGCATAAATAGAAAATTTTCGTGCAGAAATAAGATTAAGGTGTGTCCGGCGTATATTAACAGTACATCAAAAGATTTTTTTATGATTTATTTTTGCAGTTTTTTGTTTATTCAGAAATAAGACACTGTTTTTTCCGTTGTATTTAAACTATAGATACAGACTGTTAGCAATGACTAGCGCAAAAACTATTGAAAAATACAACTTACATGTATATATAACTTTTTTTGCAATTTTTGTTTTTTTTGTTTTTTCTAAAACCTTATTGTTCATTCTCTGATTGGTTTGATAATGCATACTTTTTATACATTGGTTTATTTTATCTATGCCTGCAATATTGTTATCTAGCAGATCACATTAAAAAATAATTAAAACAAATTAATTTGTATTATTTTAATAAAATACATTTAGTAGAAAATGTAAATTTAAAACAGGGACCTTCATTAGTTTTGATAGAACTTTACTTATGATACCCAATGAAATAGAAATTAAAAAAGCTCCGAAAAATGCATTATATCTAAATTTAAAATACTATCTTCATTAGTGATGATAGAACCTCACTTATAATCATTGCAGGAATAAAAAAGTAAAAAGCGGTTAATGTTTTAGTATTTAGTGTCGCAAACTTACATTTATTAATTGCAGAATAAAAGCAAAACGGTTGAACCAGCTTGGCTAATTTTCAAATTTAAGCTATATACTTCATCATTACCATCTATTTCTCTTTATTCTAATACATTTTGTATATTCTTTCGTCTATTTTGTTTCATTGTTTAGCTTTAGTAACACTTGTAAATTGTTACTTTTGGTATCGATAATTACAGGTGCAACATTGGTCTCATTAAAGGTGTAACATTGGTCTCATTACAGGTGCAACATTGGTCTCATTACAGGTGTAACATTGGTCTAATTACAGGTGCAACATTGGTCTCATTACAGGTGCTACATTGGCCTCATTACAGGTGTAACATTGGTCTCATTACAGGTGCAACATTGATCTCATTACAGGTATAACATTGGTCTCATTACAGGTGCAACATTGGTCTCATTACAGGTATAACATTGGTCTCATTACAGGTGCAACATTGGTCTCATTACAGGTGCTACATTGGTCTCATTACAGGTGTAACATTGGTCTCATAACAGGTACACCAATTATCTCATTACAGGTGTAACATTGGTCTCATTACAGGTGTAACATTGGTCTCATTACAGGTGCACCATTGGTCTCATTACAAGTGCAACATTGGTCTCATTATTGTGTTATCATTGTCTTTTACCCTTTTTGGAATTAATGTTCATTTTTTGATGATACACCTAATTATGCTGTATTGTACTCTGTCATAGGAGAAAACTGAAATAGGAAATGTCTACTTTATAATCCTAATCAAGTAATCTTCATACATACAGAATTGTTTAAATACATTTCTAAGGTTTAACAATAAGCTAACGAATTAGTTCCGAATCGGTAGCTCATCTTGACTCCATGTTAGCTGTACCTCAACAGCTGTTATCTATCTTTTGGCAGCTATTTAACCAATTCAATTTAGCTATCTATATTTCGGTGATTTTGCAGCCCGGCGATATTCGATTCCTTTTCGTTAAGCTCATCGATGTGTAACTTTGACAGGTCTGTATCAGTAACACAAATTGTATTTACCATTAAAAAAAGTTTGGTAATCAGCAATAAGCATAAAAGCACAAATAATTTCTCAAATAAAATAAGAGAAAATTTATTACCGTATTTATATTTTTTTAGATCGAATAGACATACAGTATGATACGTTTGTATTTGCAACTCATATATACAGTAAACCATTACTTATTTGAGCATTTAGACAGCATTAGCAAAGTGTTAAACTCCCGATAGGTCTGTACTTATACTTGGAAGACACGTGGTTTATTTAGGATTCGCTAAATTTTACTTAGCATATATCCCAGCTTTATCTTGTATATCATTCATCTTCTTTGTTTCATTATTACAATATAATGTCGGGATATAAATGAGTAATTAATACCGGCATAGAAATTAGTAACAATATATGCAGATATTATTGATATTCTAGTTCCTTAGTATCTCTTTACAAGACTTCTGATATAAGATATAACACTAAGATCCTGTTTTCTGTCATGTCAAAACAGACGCTCTATCCCAAAGAAATTAAGATGTAATACTTGATGGCTTGAAGAACTACCGGTAGCTCAGTTTGTAGAGTGCTCGCTCCGTAAGTGGGAGGTCGTGAGTTCGAACCCCGACCGGGTCTGGCCCAAGACTTGAAAGTTGGTAGTGACTGTTTTTCGCCAAGCACTTTGCATAACGAAATGAAAGTCGCGGTTCTTTCGGATAGCCCGAGGGCCCGTGTCACGGCAGGCGAGGCATGATAAAGAACCCTGCTGTAAATGCAATCAGCGGAAGGCACAGGTAAATTTTTTACATCTTCACCTATAGCTGGCGACGTCTCGAGAAAAGTGAAATATTCTTGAAGTCCAAGTAAAATATATTGGGACGTCACCAGTTATAGGTGAAGTGGAGGTATTTTTGTTTTTGCAGTGCGCTCGGGAAAATGTACATCCAGAGTTCTTTAATGGACCACGCCTGTCGTGACACGGGGTTCGGGTTTTAAAGACTCTTCTGAATTAAAGCACCCCGTGACCTTCATTTCTTAATGCCGAGTGCTTGAGCAAATAGCAGTCAATGCCTTTTTCAAGTCTTTTTCAAAGATATCTTCTTAACCCAGTCCCACGCAGTATATTCCTTTACATATATTTATACATCAAGTTCAAAATAAATACGTCGGTCGTTGATACTTGATGAATTTATAGCTTTTAATAACTTTCAGGGGGAGGTGGGCGTTATTTGTTGTCAAATCATTTGCCTCAACTGCAAAATATCATTTCGTCTCACCGAATTTTGTACAGGCAGAGAACATACAGATTAGGTTTCCAATGGTGTATACTGTTTCAAAAATGTATCGATTCGTCTAAATAGGAAACGTGTTAAGGCTAAGTCCGGAAATAAAATAGTTCCGCTTGGTTAACCACCATAATGGCTGTTTATTTCACGTTTCACCTTTTACAACTTTACGATTTATTTGAAATAAAGTAAATAACACATTGTCAAAAATTTCTCCTCTAGGTCCAATAAATAACGCTGTTCAAAAAGTCATTGAGAAACTAAGAAGGGATTGGCGGCCATTCTCGTAAATATTTCTCTGTATCTAAAATTATCCTGGATATATTTGACGGTCCATAGTATTCTCAATTTTGATTTCACGCGTTGCGGTTATAACTAGCTAGACAGCATGTGCTTACCCTTTCGGAGCACCCGGCCTCGCATCCTTGGTAGATGATTGTTGGAGTTTAATCTACATATGATCTATCGGCTAATGTGCAGACCGTGCTTTATTCGTAGAAATCCACGCGTATTATGTTCATACAAAGCATCAATTGCCCTTTTACCATATACTAGTAGTATTTGTTATTTATAAACAATTGTGACTGTTACCGCAATTTCTTACCTGAATTGGGATTTTTATTGTTGATTCTATCGTAAATTGTAAAGCTGAATGGTTGATTTCAAGAATGAAAATCTTTGCCGTCATTTACTTAACGGTCGTATAAAAATAATATAAATTGTTCTAATACAAATAAATCTCGGTAACATTTTTTGCTTCATAATTGTAATCATATTACGATAAACCACGACTTTGATATGTCATTACGGTCTATAAATGGAATATAACAGGATAGCAAGACGGAAGATCTAATTGGCGACCTGGGTAGTTTTTTGTCAAGTTTGCTTCAAATGATCCTAATGAAATGTATTATTTTGTCGATGTATTCGATCGTAAACTGCGACATTTTAATAACAAGCCAGTTGTTTTATCAATAAAAACCTTAAGACCTGCCATTTGACATTGACGATCAGTTGTGGCCAAAAATCTCTTTGATACTCAACCACGGCTGTAGCTAAGTTGGTAGAGTGCTTGTTCCGTAAGTGGGAGGTCGTGGGTACGATCCCCGACAGGGTCTGACCCAAGACTCAAACTTGGGTAGTGACTGTTTTTACGCAAAGCAATCGGCATAACGAAATAACTCACGGTTTTTTTCGGATGGGAACTTAAAATAAACGAGGCCCCGTGTCTTGGTAGGCTTGACACGCTACAGAACCCCGCTGTATAATGTCATCAGCGCAACGCACAGGCAAAATATCTGCACCTTCGCCTATAGCTGGCGACGTCTCGATATAAGTATAATATTCTTGACTGGGATGTTAAACACTATTACTCAACATAACTCTTTGATACTCGGTGGTCAAGTGGTCTAAAATATGCTTATCGGGGTCACAGTACCTTTCACTGACCACATGTAGGTCCGAGTCCCACCCGGGACAGATACTAGTGGGAGAAATTTTGTAAGTACTCCGGTTTTCTTCCAAATCCTTGAGCTTACTGTTTCGATATAGGAATGAGAATCTTGAATGGGGCGTAAAATTCTATTGTATTCCTTCACTCTACTCCACTATTTGATCTGTAATCATTTTATAGACGTATAGTTATCTATGATGCGCTTCAATTTTGTATGTGAAGCATCATCTCATATTGGTTAACATTTCTTCCAAGTTTGAAGAAATTCCACCCATAGACATTGAAAATATGGAGCGGACATGGAAATGGGACGGGCGGTAAGACAGACCTAACTCCCCCTTAACTTCGTTTACAGAGTATAATCATCGAGTCTGTCATTCATGTAAGAGTGGTTACCGTCCGAATTATGTTTATTGAACGTGTGTTTCTACAGGCATGTGCACTAGAATAGACCCCATCACTATATCTTGAAGTAACTTCATTAAAAATGGGATTCGGTTTTCCATTGACATAACATGCCCAAAATACAAAACCTAGGAATCATTTCGAGTGACATTGGCCCTTGACCTCTGAACTTTGCTAATATGCGAAACACCATCTCATGATGGTTAACATTTGTTTCAAAGATTCAAGCGTAGATCTACATGAAAGATATGGAACATACAAGATATTGGGACGGACGGACGGACAGACAGACAGATGGACAGTAATTGCAAGGAATAAATATAGTTTCTGTAGACGATAAGAATTGACTTACATGTGTGAGTTGTTTATAAAAAGTTCGTACATATATATGTTGTTTATGGATCGTGTGCTTCTACAGACTTGTGCACTATAATACACCCCGTCGCTATTTCCTGAAGTAACGACGTTTAAAAATTGGATTTAGTTTTCCATTGAAGTAGCATGCCCACAAAAATACAAAAGGTAGGAAGTGCCGCGTGGGGTAATTTAAAGCATAATTATGTAATGTTATAACTAGGAGTTAGGTCTTTACATGAACAGTTCGTTTCGAGCACCAGTTAATGGCAGTTTTGTTGAAAATCAAACACCGATGACAAAACCGCTTATACATCAATATGGCACGGTTATTTATTAAATGGTAAATCACAGCGTGTTTAATGATTGATCTATCGCTGTACGTGACTCAGTAGTAACTTGGCGTAAAAGTTACATGAATAATGGCTGCTATATAACCCTATGAGCAAGTAAAAATGGTATCTTAACGAAAAATGTCCTAAATGGCAAAAATTCTTCAATTTATCATTATTTAATATAGATTTACAGAAGACATATTGATTATAACAGTGTTCAGTAAACTCTTACATGGACGGTAATGAGTATTTCATTTTAATGAAGTAAGCTAAGAGTTGGATAGGAATTCATTAAAACTCCACACATATTTGTCAGCTAGACAAAAACTCTAGCTTAATCAAAAACAAGCACCCGAATCACAATCCAGAAGCAAAGTAACTTTGGAACTGACAAGTCAGGTTAGACACCAGGAAAGTGAGGCCGGGTGCTCCGGAAGGAAATTATCCATTTCTTCAAAAAAGTAGATAACTTTTCTCGCATAATCATAATACAAATCAAAGACAAACATACTGAGCACTGGTCTTTGTCTTAACAATAATCCCAAAAGCAAAAGTTGGGGTTTATAAGCAGGTGGCCCTTAAAAAGAGGTGGCCTTTAATGCAGGATGGACTGTATGTGTTTTGGGGTGGTCTTGGTGCGACTTGGTGTTATCAAACGCAGCATGTAATTCGGCTGTGGACAATGTTTTATATTTCATATTTTGTTTCTCCTAGTAAGTTATACTTAAACGCTTTCGTAATAAAACGATTCAGAAATACCAACCTTGGAATTTTAAATATGATCAATGTATGATCTTAATGAGTATTGATCACTTAATATAACAAATGATGTCTGCACCGGAACAAAATGGCGGCCATTAATCAATTTATGTGAAATACGATCAACGTTGAAACTCATTATCGATAAAGATCAGTTTTAAATACAGCACAGACCGGTCAAAATGTTTAACACTAAGTTAAGATACATGAGTTGAACCTCGGTGGACATTCGGTCGAGAAATGGATGGCAAGTGACCAGAAACCTGTTGGTAGATAAAAATGGCAGCTACCGAGAGATAACTTACTAGGGTTCGAGATGGGCTGCCGATTTTGCACAAATTTGTCAGTTTTAAACTGTTAAAGGACTGTTCTGTAGAAAACTCAATATGGTTTAACTAGTTATATCTCTCATCTGTTATTCCTGAAATCAGGAAAATCAGAAAAGTGATCGATTATCAATCACATGGTCTTAATTGTTGTGTCAACACGTTATGTAAACAAAGATTCTAAGATGTGTATGTAGGCCAACAACTTTGACCTTTTATTGGGAATATTCATACACGTGGATCCATTAAATGCATGATCACTGCGGTAGCCCAGTTTGTAGAGTGCTCCCTTCGTAAATGGGAGATCTGACCAAAGACTTGAAAGTGGGTAATGACTGTTGTTTGCCAAGCATTCGGCATTACGAAATGAAAGTCATGGTTCCTTGAAATAAACGAAGTCCCGTGTCACGAAAGGCTTGGCATGATAAAGAACCCTGCCATAATGTCATCAGCGTAACGCACAGGCAAATAATTTTGTGAACCTTTGCCTTTAGCTGTCGACGTCTCGATATAAGTGAAATATTCTTGACTGGGACGTTAAACACTATTACTCAACTCAACTCAACTCATTTAATACATGTGTTAGTATTTAGTTAATATATGGTGTCTAGACGAAATACACCTGAAGAATTACCGGTAGCTCAAAGCATTAATAAAGTTAATTAGTAAATAAATCATAATTTGCAAATGATATTGTGATTAGGTAATTATGGTTTAATTAATGATTACAGTCAAGCCTGTCTATAAGGGCCATCCGATGGAACCAGTTAAAGTGGCCTTGATCTTTATATACAGGTTCAAATAATATGAATAAATAACAATTGAGATACAATTCTATTGACCTTTATAAGCAGGTGGCCTTTATAAAGAGGTGGCATTTAAGGCAGGTTGGACTGTAACTCTAATTATATTTTGTGCAACTGGGACCTGGTCTGGTCCATAATACATAGTTAAAGGTCAAGCGGACAGGTCAATGTTGTTTGCCTGTACGTGCGTGTAGGATAAATTGACGACAGTGTTATGTGTATACGGATATGTTCTCACGTAACTAAAGTTTGTTCAAACACTCTTTATATTTAAGTACTTTATTTGAAATAAATCAATTCCGCCAGAACAAACATTTTCCTGACACAGATCTTTAGAACAGCTTTGTATAGACGCTTGCGGAATTGCTTGCTTTGTCTTTGGCTGAATGTTTTATCAATTTTTATTTGTGTGTATTTTTTATATATAAGTCTAATAAAGTAAATAATAATCATCCGATTCACGTTCAAATCACAATCCTTAAAGCAAATTAAAAACTTCGAACGGTAGCATATTTAGTTGAACACGCGATCTTTCACCGGTGAAGTGAGGCCGGGAACTCCGGAAGGGTAACCTTCTGTCTAACTAGCCACACTCGCCACGTGAAGCAACCAATTATATATATATTTTAAACAACTAGCGTAATACGTTTTTAAACATTTTTGTTTCAAATTATCAGTCTTAACTTATGTATGGAAATGTCAATGATTATTATTATTTAAATACCCCGCTTAATACTGAAATTTAACTCTGACATATAATATTGGATTGTGGCAAGTTATGTTTTTGTCATTACATCATATATGCCAGTTCAAAGTCGGGAGCATTATTACTAATGACCTAAACACATCTGCTGAAGGACTCCGTGTCGAATGTTTAGCAAAATAACAATCACGCTTCTTATCCTTAAGTCTTGGTCAGACCCCTACCTCCCAAACATAAAGCGAGCATTAACCGTCATTAAACCGTAGTTTTCCGTTAGTGGAGATTCCATTATAGTTGAAAACGTTTTGACCTACAATTTATCAATCGAGTAATCAATTGACATTGAATATGAATTCGCGAAATCATACAAAAACATCGCAAAATCATACAAAAAAATCGCGAAATCATGCAAAAACATCGCGAAATAATACAAAAAAATTGCGAAATCATGCAAAAACATCGCGAAATAATACAAAAAAAATCGCGAAATCATGCAAAAACATCGCGAAATAAGAAAACAAATCGCGAAATCATGCAAAAACATCGCGAAATAAGACAAAAACATCACGAAATCATGCAATAACATCGAGAAATAAGGCAAAAACATCGTGAAATAACACAAATTATTGCGAAATATTGCAAAATAATATCAAGAATACCGTCACTTCATAATACAATCATGATCACCCACAATATTGTTTCGATCTGCTTGACATTACGATTTTATTCGTAAAATAACACAAAAAATATCGCGAAAGCTCGCGATTATTATCGGAAATAACGCATAAAAGTCTCTGAAATATTGCCAGCCTATAATGAAATGGTAATCATATCACCCACGATATCTTCACTAAATCAAAATCTGATTAACAATATATTTAATGCTGTTTCTTAATATTTACTCCATAAAACGATACACTGAGAACTTTTTATCAATCAATAATTTCTATAAGCTTAAATAATATTGAAGTCATGCGAATTTTTAATCCATCGGTGGAAAAATAAACAAATCAAGAATTTCCCGGAAATGGCGTTTCCGTGCATTACGTCAAAAAACAATGTTGCCCTTTTTAGAACGCGAATCATGTTCCGTTAATTATAATATCTAAAACAGATTTGCTGTTTTTCCAAACATGAATTACGAAATTCTACAATGACTTGTGGTGAATAAAATCGATCTATGATGTATGGTTCTTAAATCCACTTAATGATTATATTAACTTAGCAAAATCGCTGGGAAATCGTCAGTCAAGAAAAAAGTTAGGTCTATATATGTATAAATCTATTGAAAAAATCGGCTTATCACAAGGTCAGCACGTTGCACGATCTGCTTTTTACCCCCCCCCCCCCCGAAAACTAGTTATCCCAATGTCTGTCTGGCTGACTGTCCGTCTGTCCATGTAAAATCGTGCCCGGGCCATGTCTCATCAATGCTTGCTTTGGGTGACTGTCATTTCATTAAACTTCACATGAATATTCTTCATGGTCCAAAGGTGTGTCATGACCTTGAACTAAGTTCATATCAGAAAGACCAAGGTCGCAGGAAAACATTCAATGTTGGGGGCAGGGATTTTTTGCTCTCAAGAGACAGTTATAGTTTTACTTACCATAGGAACTCGTTGGTACAGTGGTCTAAAGCAAGTTTACGAATCATAACGCTTCTCATCGTCTAGGAGCACCCGATCTCACCTCCCTGGTGGAAGTTTTTGCGTCTAACCTGACTTGTCCGTTTAAATATTTTTACTTTGCTTCTAGATTGTGATTCGGACATGGATTAGTATGTTTGCTTTTTATAAGAATCCCACTCGGAACAGATCATTTCATAAGATAACTCCTTGTTTTTATGTTCCTTTTATTCTTAATTTAATTTCGGGTGTACTGTAGCTAGCTAGTCAGGAGGTACTTACCCTTCTGTAACACCCGACCTCCCTTCATAAATGGAAGTTCACGTATTTTAATTTTTTTAATAGATGGACCGGTATGGTAGTTTATCCTTACATTTTTGATAACAAACACTTTTTGCATATTTTCAGAAATTACATAATTTCCTTTATGGATGAGCGAATTTTTTAATTGTTATACCTAATTTTGTTCAGTATCTATAAACATTTATAATTTGAAATTAAATTTGGAGTTCATTTTTAAATTGTGTACCACATCAAGAATATAGCTCCCTATGGTCCCAAAATTAAATGAAACATACAATATGAATTGAATTGAAGCCTCATCAATATTCGTCTCATGATCCGTTATCTATCATTATGTTGCCAT
Source organism: Anadara kagoshimensis (assembly GCA_021292105.1). NCBI lineage: Eukaryota > Metazoa > Mollusca > Bivalvia > Arcoida > Arcidae > Anadara > Anadara kagoshimensis. The sequence goes on from CM037859.1 coordinate 37,104,386, forward strand.
GGAAACAGAACAAAACATAACAAAATGTTGTGAAATTTTAAAATAAAACTCTTACGTCGACCAAATATTACACAAATATACATAAGATGACAGATTGAATTTGTCTTGTTCATTGTGATTAATTATTTTGTCTCCCGAGTCTCACACCTGTGTGAAGCTTGTCTTCATATGATGTTTCTTTTTTATTTTGCAAACAGTGCAGATGTTTACGGCGACACAAAAGTGACATGGAATATACTAGTATATATTTTATATTACGCGATAGGTTACTTCGTGTGCTCGTTACTAGCTTGTACCTGCGCACGATGTAAGTAATTATGCGCACATAAGAGGTTAATACATGCGCAAGTGAGAGACAATACGTGTTGAAGTGATAGGATAATACATGCGCTTGTAATAACTTATCCTGTACGTGAGCAGACAATGTATTGCGTAAAAACATCAATGTCACTGATCGAGCGTATATGTGGGTAAGAGGTGTTCAACTGCTTGTCAGTTATATATACTATGGGAAGATCTAGAAAATAAGAATATAACCGAATAATCAAATCCCAGATATATGAGTCCAATTTAAAATATTGAAAGCCATGTTAAATGAATGAATAAATAAATAAATAAATAGATTTTGATACTGTGCAAAATTACTAAGTATTAAGTTCAAACATGGACTTTCCACAATCACAATATCCAAAAACATTTTTCAGAGAGGAAAGATTCGAAGGAAATAAAATTTCGCTGTCAATGCATGGCTAAATATAAACCGATACGGATATTCGAATGGAAACTACTTTATTCTCGAAAAGCAAATTATCCACGCCGACAAATGTTTGTCAATCTAAGTATTTGAACCGGATATACAAAATCAATAGCAAAGATGCTATTTTGATAAAAAAAACTATGCAGGTTCGAAAATCACATAGGGTTCTGTTAACTAACATATAGTGCGTTTAAATGTCCACGTGTAAGTAATGCGCATGTATGTCCCTAAACAGCTAAAACAAAGTTGTTACACAAGGTGCTTACCCAATGTTTTTCCTCCAACATTTCGTCCGCCAATTTTCTCAAAAACTAATGAACTTCACAGGCGCAATCTTTGGAAAGAATAGATGTTGCATCGGCTATTGTTATTTGATTATGCACATTGCTTGGTGGGGATTTCCCAGTTAGAGTTCTTTTGTTGGACACTTTTGAAATCACATCCCATTTCAGTTATAACTTGTTATTAGTTGTCTCTTCTTTTATTTCAGATGAGATCGATGACGGCCTTTCCCGCGTTTGCTATTGCTGTTCTTACCGCCATTGTTTCCGCCGATAAAGAGCAACCAATCAGCGTTAGCGACAGTGGTGAAGGTAGCAAGTGTGACGCAGATTTAAATGTAGCCAAATTGTGCCTTGCTTGTACCCGTCTACCACAAGAGTTTCCGGTTAAGTTAACAGATTGTTGTACAGACGACAAAGCTTACGAATTCTGCGATGTGTGCGTAAAATACCCGGAAAAATGCTTAACAGAACTCAAAAGTCTATCTGACAACAAAGACATGGAGGAAAAACGCTGGGGAACATTGTTTATGGGCGGAGGCGGAAGTGGTGGAAGATATGCCAAAGTCGGAAAACGATATGGACGGGTTTTCTTCGGAAAACGTCCCAGGGGATTTATTTACGGTATTTCCAAAAAATATGATCCGTATATGGGACAGGTTTCCGAAGACAATGCAGCAGAAGACGATGAAGATGATTATTTAACAGATTTAGATAAAAGATACGGTAAACTTTTTACCGGAAGTAGGTATGGTGGAATTTTTAACAAACGTTTCGGATCGGTATTTTTCGGGAAATCCCGACCAAGAAGTCGTATCTGGGACAAATAAACGATTACAACTATTTAATGTAAACTCAATGAGTTTGTAATTCAGTGAAAGAATCGACTGCCTTGGTTGAGATATAAACGTTTATTAAAAATGTTAGAGAACCTGGGACTTGACGAATGTATTTCGATTCGCTTTCTTGATGGTGTGATTGAAAAAAAATTAAAAGAAAGTGTCTACTGTAGCAATTTTATTCTCTCCTATATCTCTGGACTCTTTGTTTCTTACGGAAAACTTTTTTATTTCTTTGACTGAAAGTTGTACATTGAAACTATAGAAATATACCTATATAGCAATCTGAAACATTTTAATTTATAGGCATTACTACAAATAATCTACAAATAGATTGATAATTCTACTGTATATTGCGTTTTATTTTTCTTATTAAACATTTTCACTGAATTTTTATTTGTTATAACTGAAACTCGTTTTTTGTTGTTAATAGGCACGATGACAATGCATCCAAGAAATTTGACATGGCAGAGTTCCATGTTCCTTTCACTCAGTTTTAATTTCACACGTGGCAGGTGTAGCTAGCTGAATCTGGTGGAAGTCCACGTGTTTGAATAAATTTACCAGAATTCAAAATTTTAACTTTGCTTTGGGGTTGGAATTTGAACATAGACTGTTTTGATTTTACAAGTGACAGGTGTAGCTATAGCTAGTTAAACAGGACGTGCTTACCGTTCCTAGTGGAAGTTCACGTGTTTGACTCAGTTTACCAGAATTCAAAATTTTAACTTTGCTTTGGGGTTGGAATTTGAACATGGACTGTTTTGATTTCACAAGTGACAGGTGCAGCTGTAGCTATGCCATGTGCTACTTTTGAATGTTTATGAAATAATACATTCAAAAGTACGTGTTTAACTAAATATATCTGTTTTCAAAGTTTTTAATTTGCTTTGGGGTTGGAATTTCAATATGGACTGTTTTGATTTCACAAGTGACAAGTGTAGCGATAGCTAGCTTAACAGGAGGTGCTGGACCGTTCCTAGTGGAATTTCACATGTTTGACTCAATTTACCAGTTTTCAAAGTTTTTACTTTGCCTTGGGTTGTGATTTGAATATGGATCGGTATGTTTGTGCCTGATTTTAAATCAATTTAAATGATACAGCGTAAACACCAGGTTAAGTATCACATCGTCTCTTACAGGCTTTAGCTAGTAGAGGCCGCGGTGGGCTAATGGATAGACGTCAGTCTTCAAATCCAGGGTCTCTCACCGCGCTGTGAGTTCGAGTCCCGCTCAGACCACATGTGGGAAAGTAAATTTTCCTTGCCGTTGTTGGCCTTTGCTGGTTCACCTGCTATCAGTATAATGGACTGAGGGAGTGGTACGCTTGTCTGCGGTGTACTGACTCGGTGTGCTAGCACCTTAGCGTCGCCCCGGGTGCGCGCCAGTACAAAACAGACCATACAACACATTCGCACTTCACATGCATACACGAAAGTGTTCATAGATTAATCCATAGAGATTAATAAAATAGTTCTCGTCGTGAATAGCTGAAAAATTGCTGATGCGACGTTAAGCAACATCCAACCAACCAACCAAACACACCAACCAATCTTACAGCCTACTATCAAATACCTGATTATATTTACAGTACGGACCTGTCGAAAGCTTAACATGAAGTAGCTATTAGAAATTTCATCCCAGTACTGCGTTAGCTACTATAATATCTGTACATGGTATTGGTAGCTTTTATCCATACACCTCCAGCTTTTCGGTCACTAACTATCCTTACCTTGGCTACTATGCAGTCTAGTTTCGACTTTCTTACGTTCGTTCAGTGTTAAAACTTTCGACAGACCTGAATTGTATATCCAAGTGTGAAAATGTTTGTCAGTTTGCTTGCCGACTGTCTGAGATTTTATCCGAGCACTCCAGTTCATCCCACGATCAAATAACTACTTACCTCGATAAAAGTGACATTGTCTTAACTTTGTCATAACACAATAAACCCCAACTCCATGCACTCTAATATCAATAGTGTCAAATAAACAGAGAACAGTTTAAAAAGCAATTTATAATCATAGATGTCATTGAAGACTACCATGATTACTGTGACGAAGACTACGGATCAAAGCGTCTGTCAACGTCTAGGTTAGAATCCTACTCGGGATAGATCCTAGTTTGTCAGTTCGCTTGGTGACGTTTGGAAGTTTTCTCTGGGTATTCCAGTTTTCTTCACCATCCCCTAACTGTCGCCTAGATATAAGGGACAGAATCTTGTCTGGGACTTAAGACACCATTTCTCTATTCAACTCTCCTTCAGCAGCGGGAACAGTCTTAAAAACAGTTTATAAGTCATTGAAGACTACCAGTTCGGTTGACGATGTTAGGTAGATTTCTTTCCAGGTAGTCCAGTTTCCTTCCCCTTTCCTATCTTTAACCGTTGCCTAGATACAAGTGAAATATTCTTGTCTGGGACGTAAGGCACCATTACGATTACTCTATTCAATTCTCCTTCAGCAGCGAGAACAGTCTTAAAACCAATTTATAAGTCATTGAAGACTACCATTTCGGTTGACGATGTTAGGAGGTAGTCCAGTTTCCTTCTCTATCCTTTAACTGCTGCCTAGATATAAGTGAAAGAATCTTGTCTGGGACGTAAGGCACCATTACCCTACTCAACTCTCTTTCAGCAGCGACAGATAAGTCTGTGTTTTACTTATCAATATTTCTCAGTATGGATTTTCATTGTAAAGGTCAAGCAGGACATCCTAAAAACTCAATTTATAATATTTACCTACACTCAGTTGTTCAAAGTTCAGCAAATTAAAGTAACCAGTTGGTGTATTTGCACATATCGTGTGGTTTATTCTATATATGTATATTCCATTTAGTGTTCAAAGATCACTCTTTCAAATACTTAATATTAATTGCTATTGTATAAAGTTCATAATCAAACATAATTTGCGCCATCGTGAGTTGTGCTATTCAATTGTACAATTCATTCTAACTTGACCCGGTGTTAGCCATTTATTTAATTTGCGCGTGACCAACAAAATCAGTACAATCAAAGTTAACCCTTAAGTAATTCACTTGCAAATGATAATTTTGACAAACAATATGCAATCCTACGATTTACTACAATTTTTTCGTTTACAATTTATTTGATGAAAGTTGGATTACTCGTATATGCTAGTCTATCAAAAAATGGACATGCTCATTATTTTGCTTCAACTAAATCGATTTTTGTCAATACGAGTAAATACGACTAACTACGAGTACATGTAGTAACTACGAGTTAATACGAGTAACGGCGAGTTAATACGACTAACTACGAGATAATACGAGTAACTACGAAGTAATACGAATAACTACGAGTTGATACTACATGTACATACAGTATATATAGTAACTACGAGTTAATACGAGTAACTACGAGTTAATACGAGTAACGTCGAGTTAATACGACTAACTACGAGATAATACGAGTAACTACGAAGTAATACGAATTACTACGAGTTTATACGATTAACTGCGGGCTAATACGATTAACCACGAGTAAATACGAGTAACTACGAGTAAACAAATTTTCATCAAATAAATCATAGAAAAAATGTAGTTAATCATAGGTCAAATGGTGTAGTGTTAATCCAGCTTGCCCGCATCTTTTCACATCCTTATCTTGTCTTAATACACATGTAAGTCACTAACTCCTTTATGATTTTCCCAATGCGGAATGTTCCTGTAAGTGTTATCGACACTGTGTATTTTTCTGCAGCGAAAACATTACATCGATTTTGTTAAAAGTTTAACTTTTAGAACGAAACATACTTGATGAAATGGTTGAAGAATTGCGGGCGAGAAAGACAATAGCGTATATTGTTTGTGTGTGTGTGTGTGTGTTGTCGCTATGCTCTTCGTTACCTTTCCTTTACCGTGTCAAATAAATTCCCAAGGGAATATTTCGACAGGAATGCACTGTATATGCAGCATTTTATGACTTTTGTAAGAGAAAAATTCAATGTATTCATTAGAGAATTTATCATTTTAATAACACATTCTTAATACAAATTCATCTATGTACAACATAATTGAAAAGTATGAAAAATTGAAAATTATGAAAAAATTCGATGTGCAGATGTCAAAAACTATATTTAATGATAACTGTTATTTATTTACGATTTTCCATTTCCTGTACCGGAATCCACTGTGGCGGGAAATACGGATGTTGTTGCGTGACACATTTGGTTCCCGGATTGTTTAGGCTTGGTCTCCATTTACCATTGACGCATGTAGCACCACTTGGGCCAATTCTTGCATAACCATAATCACATTCGAAGTGTATTCGGATTCCGTGTTTGATTTTCTTTATGTAATGAGAAAATTCGAATACACCTTTTAAAACCTTTTTGAAAACTTTTCCATGATTTAAAGATCCGGGGTTAGGACAGTATACTGAAATGACAAAACGACAAAATACAAATATTGAAAATTGTCATATGAATAAGTCAGTCTTGAATATTAATCAATTTTCTTTTAAGCAGTTTCCAACAAAACTAATATTAGTCTACTACCGACAACACTTCATTTTAGAGGTCAAGTCAGATCCATGAGTATTCGCTGTGACGGAGACTTAATCCCCTTCTAACTGAGTAACTCAGGGTCTGACTGAACCTCTTTGTTAGGGGTCATTATCAAAATTTAACAAAGGAATTGCTCCCAAGACCATTGTTTTTTCGTGTTAAATTTTCTCCGATGTAGAAAATAATATTAAACATTAATCAAAGCACAGGGACTTCTTGCGACAGTACAAGTGCGTCAGTGTTATGTAACAGATTATGACTAATACGTGTATTTAGGTTTTGAGACTGGTGCTATCTGTTACTAGAATGAAATGCTTGAAATCCTGAAGAGAAGACATGCCAACTTTTTTATTTAAAAGTTAAGTCGATGTCAAGTACCCGGATTTATCATATAGCAATTTACGTTTTGTTTAGAGATTAAAAACAACCCCGAGATGTGTTAGCATGCAAACATATATCATATTTGCTCACAAGCTTTGTTCCGGTCCGAGGTTTTTCCGAATTCATTTTTTTTCATATTGAACATATTCTCACGTGACATTGTCGTCTGAATCATGGCCGAAAAGACATCACCATGTTGTTGTCATGTTGCACTAGTTCTTATATTCTTATACAAGAACTATTGCAATATTTGTGTTTTTGATACAAAATGATATTTTTAGATGAAATACAAGTGGGAAGTAAATGGGTGTATTTTGCTTTAAAATGAAAGGGCTAAAGTTTTTGAACTTTTATCCTTTGCAAGCTGTGCGAAATATCGAGTCAACTTGCATTTTTGGGATAATGTTTCAAAATATCAATTGACCAATAATACATAATCGTATTGGCATTCCCTTTAATGCAATTGTTGTTTTAGTATAAACATGCAGCCAAGTATAATGGTATTATCCAAAGTTAACATGAAACCAAGTCTATCATACAATATCTGATACAGGGCCCGACTGTTCATATCAAATCAACTGTTTTTGTTTAGTGGATAACAAGTTGATGAAAAATGTTGTTGAAAGCATCAAATTGCAATAGAATTTTATCAAAATGATGACAGAAAATACAATTTTTTTGGTACTTCATAAACTTTTTATCAAGTATCATTGATACTTGCATCTGTCGCACCTAGAGTAAATTCCCCTCAGTCAGTACTGTCATGTGCTACTTTTGAATTTTTATGAAATAATATGATTCAAAAGTAGCACATGACAGTACTGATAATTAGATCTGACGCACTTAGAGTTTCATCCCTTCAGTCTGGTCGAACCTACGGTTACCTTTCCTTAGTCAGTATTGATACTTACATCTGTCACACCTAGGATTACCTCCCCTCCAGCTTCCATATTCACACACCAGGAAATCATCTCCCTCATTCATTCCATTTAATTGGTATCCGTTCCAGCATTGGTACCTAGCCCGGTTTCCGTGTTTCAGTCCTTCATATATCCGGAGTCCGTTGTCTACATGTTTCGGGGGGTTAGGACAGGGTGCTTTAAAATAAAAACAAAGACATAGACTCATCATGTTAGACCGACGGAAGCATTTTGTACTTGCGCATATACCAATAACTAAAACAACAAGGATCTGTAAAGTAAAAAGTTGAGTTGAGTAATGGTGTTTAACGTACCAGAATATTTCACTTATATCGAAACGTCACCCGCTATAGCTTGTATACTTTAATTTCCCATCCGAAGGAACCGTGATTTTCATTTCGTAATGTTGAGTGCTTGGCGAAAGAACAGTCACTACCCACTTTAAAGTCTTGGGTTAGACCCGTCAGGGTTCGAACCATCTACCGCTGACCTACGGAGCGAGCACTCTACCGATTGATCTACCGCACTAGTACCGTAACAAAACAGAAAAACGGACTGAAGAACAAATACCCCGTCCCCAATGTTGTTGTTATTCTTCGGATTTGACCTTGTATATTGATCATTGATCTACGTTTAAATATTATTTTGAATTTACAACACATCGTCTCCTGACGGTTTACATTTGTGAAAAGTTTGATAAAAATCCTGCCATGCACATGAAAGATTTTGAAAGGACACGATACTGTTACATACAGTGTGGTTCATATATACATGTAATACCGGTATCCTAACCTTCAATTGCGGGGTACATAAAATCGATTCTGTTGTACACAAGGGTGCGTTCAGACCTATCGTGTATACAATATGACATCAGTTCATACAGAAATGGTGACAAAATATATCTACAAAACTTGACTTGGTACTTGAAGGTATTCTTACAGTTACGTATACTAATATAATTAACGCCGTCAAGTGATTAGCACGTTATTATTGCTTCCAGTTACCAATCCCGGAACTTTAGCTTGGGTAAATAAGCGACGCATTTATTTATTTCAAACCAATCACGAATAGCTGATATGAAGACAATTTTTTAACACAAGCGAAGGTAATGAAACAACATACACTTATTAAAACAACACTGAATGCTAAAGAATGGGATACATGTATATATTCAGTGAAAAAAAATGGTGTACGTACATGGAACGCATTTCGGCATATTTTGCCAGGTGCCGTTATAACACGTGACTGTATTGGTTTCATCTGGGACCAGACCGTCCCCGCATCTGTACTTGATACTGGTCAAATGTCGGACCCAGTCTCCTTGTGTCATCCCATCTAGTAAGGTAGCGTCTTCTATTGTTGGTATCTCACATTGACCTATAATGAAATACAGAGAGTTATATCTGGAAAACCAGCAGTTATGTCATGGTGTTTTACGCTTCAGACAAGAGTCTTTTACTTATATCGAGGCGATCGATCAGTGATGGAGGAGGAAACCGGAGTGCTCGGAGAAAACCAGGAGTTATGAAATAGTGTTTTACGCCTCAGATAAGATTCTTTTACTTATATCGAGGCGATCGATCAGTGATGGAGGAGGAAACCGGAGTGCTCGGAGAAAACCAGGAGTTATGAAATAGTGTTTTACGCCTCAGATAAGATTCTTTTACTTATTTCGAGGCGATCGATCAGTGATGGTTGAGGAAACCGGAATGCTTGGAGAAAACCAGGAGTTATGTAATGGTGTTTTACGGCTCATAACTTTCTTATATGGAAGCGGACTGCGATGGTGGAGGAAACCAGAGTGCTCGAAGAAAACCCCACCGACCTTCGACAAGCGAACAGACAATCTTTCTTACACTATGATATGCTCCGATTGAGGTTAGAACCTAGAGGCATTGAGACACACTGTGATCTGCTCCGATTGAGGTTAGAACCTAGAGGCATTGAGACACTCTGTGATCTGCTCCGATTGAGGTTAGAACCTTGAGGCATTGAGACACACTGTGATCTGCTCCGATTGAGGTTAGAACCTACAGGCATTGAGACACTCTGTGATCTGCTCCTATTGAGGTTAGAACCTAGAGGCATTGAGACACACTGTGTTCTGCTCCGATTGAGGTTAGAACCTAGAGGCATTGAGACACACTGTGATCTGCTCCGATTGAGGTTAGAACCGAGAGGCATTGAGACACTCTGTGATCTGCTCCGATTGAGGTTAGAACCGAGAGGCCTTGAGACACTGTGATCTGCTCCGATTGAGGTTAGAACCTAGAGGCCTTGAGACACTCTGTGATCTGCTCCGATTGAGGTTAGAACCTAGAGGCCTTGAGACACACTGTGATCTGCTCCGATTGAGGTTAGAACCTAGAGGCATTGAGACACACTGTGATCTGCTCCGATTGAGGTTAGAACCTAGAGGCATTGAGACACACTGTGATCTGCTCCGATTGAGGTTAGAACCTAGAGGCCTTGAGACACACTGTGATCTGCTCCGATTGAGGTTAGAACCTAGAGGCCTTGAGACACACTGTGATCTGCTCCGATTGAGGTTAGAACCTAGAGGCCTTGAGACACACTGTGATCTTCTCCGATTGAGGTTAGAATCTAGAGGCATTGAGACACACTGTGATCTGCTCCGATTGAGGTTAGAACCTAGAGGCCTTGAGACACACTGTGATCTGCTCCGATTGAGGTTAGAACCTAGAGACCTTGAGACACACTGTGATCTTCTCCGATTGAGGTTAGAATCTAGAGGCATTGAGACACACTGTGATCTGCTCCGATTGAGGTTAGAACCTAGAGGCATTGAGACACACTGTGATCTGCTCCGATTGAGGTTAGAATCGAGAGGCCTTGAGACACACTGTGATCTGCTCCGATTGAGGTTAGAACCTAGAGGCCTTGAGACACACTGTGATCTGCTCCAATTGAGGTTAGAACCTAGAGGCCTTGAGACACACTGTGATCTGCTCCGATTGAGGTTAGAACCTAGAGGCATTGAGACACACTGTGATCTGCTCCGATTGAGGTTAGAACCTAGAGGCCTTGAGACACACTGTGATCTGCTCCGATTGAGGTTAGAACCGAGAGGCCTTGAGACACACTGTGATCTGCTCCGATTGAGGTTAGAACCTAGAGGCCTTGAGACACACTGTGATCTGCTCCGATTGAGGTTAGAACCTAGAGGCATTGAGACACACTGTGATCTGCTCCGATTGAGGTTAGAACCTAGAGGCATTGAGACACACTGTGATCTGCTCCGATTGAGGTTAGAACCTAGAGGCCTTGAGACACACTGTGATCTGCTCCGATTGAGGTTAGAACCTAGAGGCATTGAGACACACTGTGATCCGTAAGCACACTGTTTAGACCAAACATATAGAGAGCTTTAACTGAATAACAAGAGTAGAGAAGAGTGAAGTTTAACTATTTGCAAAGGTTCTCATCAAGGTGGTTAGATCTGGGATACTAGAGTGATACGATTCTGTTATTGTATGATCAACTGGCATATTTGTTCTCTATTTATTGGTTGTAAATGAACGGTACTATTCAAGGAATTTAATGGCAAATATTTTACGATACCGGGTCATAAAGAAAATATCCGTATAGAATGCTAGAGGATAGTCTACAATAAATAAATAAATAAATAAATAAATAAATAAATATCGCCATTGTCAAATTCCTTCAAAACATAAGTTCTTTTTGCTTTTGCTGAAAAGCCTGCATGTATAAGTAATTTTACTCATAACTAAAACACGCCCGAGCTTATTGTACAATGCCTAGGATAATTAATATGAATCAGTTTTATTTGTTATTTTTCAAAATTCTTTATATTGTTGCAATCTTTTGACATAAAGCACACATGTCCATACCCCAGCATGTTGGTGGTGGCGATGACCATTGTCCGTTCTCTTGACATGTGGCTTCAAATGACTCTCCCTCAAAATTTGTTCTTGTATTGCAACTAGAAAAAGACAAAATCAAACAAGTTAAATAGTGATATATTTAGCGCTATAGCAAGTAACAGATTCAGCCGACTTTACCATTATTGTTGTAAGTGAGTGAGTGGGTAATGGTATTCAACATCCCCGTCAAGAATATTTTACTTATAGGGTAGTGCTGATGACATTATACAGCAAAGTTCTTTATCGTACCAAGCCTACTCTGACACAGGACCTCGTTTATTAAAATGTCTTACCTGAAGGAATCGTGACTTTCATTTCGTAATGCCAAGTGATTGGCGAAGGAACGGTCACTACCCATTTTCAAGTCTTGGGTGAGACCTGATCGAGGCCCGAACCCACGACCTCCCACTTATACGGAGCAAGCACTTTACCGACTGAGCTATCACAGTGGTAATAAAATAATAAGAGAAATATTTAGGGATTTATCAAGTAATAGATCCTACCAACCTTATCATTATTGTTAAAAGTTCCAAAGGCAATAAAACACCAGTATTTCACATAACATAATTATATTGTCAACGTATTCATACTTGCGGTGTACTAGTTTTCGTTTATTTCGCGGTAGTTCGTTATGCGCGAAAATTGATACCAATCGAAAATTATATTATGCTAATTGTGTTATAGTGCTTATTTAAAACAAAACCCCCGAAAATTTAACTGGTGGATGTTTTAAAGCCATATACCTCGAAAATAAATACATGCGAAATTAAGTACGTTAACAGTATTGTAAACTTATTAATTTTAGCAGTGTACTTATTTTAGCAATTTTAGCAACGATGCAATAGCGCTAAATCGACCGTCACATTAATGAGGATCTAATCATATATATAAGCCGTAGGGTACAGGTGATACACGAGATTTACGCTGAATTTATCTTATAATCTGCATTTAAATTGTTACTTTACAGAAATTTTTTTTTTTTTGACTTAATTTGTTTACGTTTTAAATGTTTAGATGAACACTTAGTGCCAATGAAAAAGAGTGCAACGTTTTTCCAAGTAAAAAAGTATTATGCAACAATTAGTGGGGGTACATTGAAATTAAAAAAAAAAAAAAAACAAAAAAAAAAAAAAAAAAAAAAACATAGGGTGCATTAATACATATAGCGTTTCAAAAAGATTTTTGAATAATTTGTATATATCATTTTTAAATACATATTTCTCTTTACCTGAAAAACATGACTGCACCAACAGAAGTTTTTTGACCCAGTACATATCCATTGTAGAATGGTCCAGGTAATCCACAATCAATTTCTGAAAACGTCCAGTGACAAAACATGTCAAGATATAGAAAGGATTGAATAAGTCATATTAAAATATTTAAGATAATCAATAACTTTCAGTGGATTATTTTCTAATATTCGTACGTGCCTACGATATCTGAAAGTATTACTTGAGGTGACAAAATCAAAATTAAACCAACTGCATAATTACTTATCTGAAAATATGTCCTTAATCCTTAATCCTGTCTTGTGCTACTTTTGAATTTTTTATAAAATAAGTGCTGCTTTTGGAATTGAATGCGTTATTTTGTAGAAATTCATAAAGTAGCACAAGACAATACTACAGATTACAAGTCTTATAAATTTTTTTTGTTCGTTTTGTTTTTGTTTTAGGGATATTTTGTAATTTAAGTTTTGAAAAATTGATTTTCAATAACATAAAAGAGTTATTGGAAAAAAAATAGAAAAAATAGCAAAATTAAATTTACAACAGCTAATGGGACATAACCCTTGTAATGTTCCGATAGACTTTAGAAAACGTATACATATTCCTTCACACAATTTTGATTACACACGTGGCGGGTGTAGCTAGCTTAACAGTAGGTGTTTACCCTTCCGGAGCACTCGGCCTCACTTCCCTGGTGGAAGTTCATGTGTCTAACCTAACCTGTCGGTTCCAAAGTTTTAACTTTGCTTCTGGATTTTGATTCGGACATGGGTTAGTATGTTTGTTTTGGATACATAATTGTGACATGTTTACATTCAAACCTGCTACAGAACCACTTCTATAAAATGTCTTTTTGTCTATCAAGTATGCTTGTCCAGTTATTCGAACAGCCAAAAATAACACTTGCAAGTCACGTGATCAATAGTTATTATAGCTCATATGATCACTTTTTGGTCTGTAGAGAGTTTTTTTTAAAATGAAATACTGCAAATGAAATTATTATTTATTCTTAATAATAATTGGTATTCATTACGTATACATGTGGTTTCGGGTCCAGACCACTGTCGGTCTGACTGACATCGTCTTTCTTCGGGTCCAACGATCTTGAAGTTTTCGTTACACTCGATACGGATTAGGGTACCAAAGGCATTTCCAGATCCCACTAATTTTCCATTCTCTGGTGCTCTAAGATGTACGCATTCTACAGCTAAATAGAATTAAAAAAGTTCAAAGCTTAATATACAATATGTATTTTAGATTTTAATGTGCTTGTAATTAACTGACATGAATTGAGAAAGGGTATTTAACTTCCAGTTTACTTTTATTGAGATGTCGCCAGTTATAGGCGAAGGTACAGAAATTTTCCCTTAGCGTTGCGCTGACGACATTATCGTGTAACACATTCCGTGACACGGGACCTCGTTTAATTAAAGTTCCCTTCCGAAAAACGGCGACTTTCATTTCGTAATACCGAATGCTTGGCGAAAAACAGCCACTACCCACTTTCAAGTCTTGGGTGAGACCAGGTCGTGGTTTGAACCCACGACCTGCCACTTACGGAGCTACCGCGTTGGTTTGTAATAAACGGAGTTAAACATCAAATAACACCATTAACAAAGTATTTTAAGTATTTCTAATTACGTTTTGGAATATGGCGCATCGCCATTTTCTGTTATGTTCTATCAAATAATGTTTATGTTTACATTTATGTTGCTCAGTCTGTTTCTATCGCTTCTAATTGTAAGCGTCATCTGTCCTCTTTAGAGTGCACTGAGACAGGCACCTCGGTTTCGCGTCTCATCCGAAAAACTACCGAGTTGCTCTAGTATGTGTATATAAACCCTTAATTACAAAATCGATATGTCTGTTTAAATATTCAAACGACCATGTCAAACTTGACGCAATACACATGGTATTGATACATACACATACGTATTATATACACAGTGTGTATGTACAACCCTCAAGCGCGACTCGTAGTGAAAGGACTCGACCTGATACGAAGGGTTGTACATGTACATACACACTGTGTATATAAAATTTTTATCTAACATTTCCAATTAGGTTATTTAAAATCTTTTTTGTGAAAAAAATGCATTTTACCACAGAAAACCACTGAACAATGTTATGACATGTTCTGTACTAATGACGTCATTGTTTCCATTTGACAAATCGGAGATTCCCCAATGAGGTATCAATGAGAATTGCACGTGTATTTTACCGCCAATGTTGGATTCTGTATCATACGTGTTCGATAAAACTTGTATGTATTTCGTCAAATCAGATAGAAAAACTAGTCTAATGTTAGATACATACCTATACACCTAGGTAACCTTCCGGACCATTTACCATTGGCTTCACAACGTCTTACTGCGTCACCTTCCATGTCATAACCTTCATTACAATGATAACCAACCTTATGTGGATACTCAAACATATATCCGGTTCTCCAGCCATTCTCAATATCGCCTGGAAACCCACAATTTCTGGCTGCAAATATAAAAATGATAATTTAATTAATGAGGACAAAGATGTACAGTATCGATCTGTTAAAATTTTAACACTGAGCGAATAACCAAAAAAAGAGTCAAAGCTTGGCTGCCACTTGGTCAAGGTATAGGTTGTGACCGAAAGCTGCATATAGGCAGATAACAGCTAACGGTGGGTCGAAATGAACTGTCAATTCGGCACTAATTCGTAAACTTAGTGTTAAACTTTCGACAAGTATGTACTGCGTAGCACTGTCGAAAGTGAAACACTGAGCTAACGAAAAAGAGTCGAAGCTCCCAAGTGGCCGAGATATGGATAGCTAATAAAAAAGCTACTGAGAGAAAGATAGCAAGTTTCGAAAAGTTGGCCATGTACAGAAATCGAGGTCCGACCGTAAACCATTGATGCGTTTAAGACGATGGTCTCATCACCTGTATTAAGTCACCTGTGCGATCGCCAGCCCGTTAAGTTACAATGGGAACTAGATATACCCGATTTTCAAATTTAAATTTCACCAATAACAATATTATTTTCTGAAAATGTCTGGTTCTCAGTGAAAAATACATACTGTCACGAATATTCAAATATAAAAATGATTAAAATATCTTGAAAAAAAATCCATTCCACTTTTTGATTTAAAATATGGTGACATTTTACTTAATTTCCCTATGAAACTCATTAGAAAGTGCACAGCACTGTTTTTATAAACAGTTTTTTTTCTTATTAAAGATATAGAAAAGTGAAAATGTCTGGTTTTCATGATAAAGTTCACATCGTGATGAAAATTCAGTTATAAAAATCTTTGTGGTACCTTTAAAAAAATCCATTCCACTTTTGATTTGAAATTTAGGTGGTACAATATTTGTATTAATATTTCAGTTAGTTGATAAGGGCCAATATGATAGACTACCGGTATGTATATACTATGGATATGTATAGACTATCATGGTCAAATACTAGCCTACTGCATCTAATACAACATTGTGCCCTTTTCTATTTAAAATATTATTAAAGAATTAAATCAAGTTAGAAAAAATTAGGAAGTAATGAAATGTGCACATTTTTATTTTCCATTTTATCATAATTCTTATTTATTTAACTAATAGAGTATGAGACTTTAAAATAACAAAAGTTCAGAAATTTATTTAAATAGGAAAAATATGCACATTTTTATTTATTATATTTCTTATTCATTTAACTTATAATAATAATAATAATAATAACTAGAGATTGTAACTGGGATACCAGTTACGTATGATTCCCCACCATCCATAAATAATTTATGGCATATATCTGGTGAAAAGACCCAATTGGTGTAAAATTTTGTTGCCAATTTCATTACTGTGTCGCCAAAAAGGATACTTTTTGACACATACAACATTTGACGTAATACACTAGTCGAGTCGGGTACCTGCATGTGCAGGTAGTCTTACATCAAAGTTACGGCCCTTCATATATGAATTACAAGATTGAATAAAACAATAAATGAACAAGAGATGTTGTTGTTTAGTTTTTAATCAACAGGTAAATTTTGTGATTTTCGCGTCACATGCGTTTTTAATGTTGTGTATATATTGCCTTGATGAACGGTTACATTCTAAAGGCAGTTGTGTTTGAAGTGCATTTGTACAGCGCCGACCTGGTAAACTAAAAAAATCCTACCTTGATTACTTTTTTAGATTTCTTTGAAAGTTAAAGTAGATTTAAATTAAAGTTTTCGGTTGAGAAAAATTGTACATTGGAAGGCCTTCTCGGCATTGGAAGTGACGTTTTCAATGAATTTCATTGAATAAGAAAACTCATAGAACCCCTCTCAGGCCTCTGATTCGGCGTCGCCGCGTGTTACAATGAATGAACACGTATGGGAGGGTTTGCGCTGGGCATCGCCAACGTCGCCAATTGCGATTTTTTTCTTTAACTGGCGACAAAAACGGCGCTTTGCGATTTTTCAGGCCACAAGTTTTCAAAGTTCACCGGTATCTTGGTCACCAGTAATTAACAGGTGATAACACATTGAAGCCAGTGACGGATCGGCGAGTGTCACTGAATAAACACAGTAATTAACGACTGGTCTTAAAGAATGAGTTGATTAAGATCGTTGTCTTAGGTGTGAATGTAATGGGCAGGTAGATCCAGGTAATATAGGAGCGTGTCGACATTGCATGAGGATATACCCAGGTGCCCTCCCGATGTCGTCAGACAGTATAAACACCGATGGACTCGGGATTATTGTAAAATCCAAAATAAAATATAATAAAAGTTACCCTTTGTGATGTTTATTTAATTTTTAAAAAAAAGTTTATTGAATAATCGTGATTCAATGCGCAATACACATCGTATTTTAATTTCGCGACTTATATCGGTTATTCCTATATGTTTGAGGTTCATGATCATAACGATATATCTACTCAATCAAAATATATGAATTTTTGTAACCCTAGTTAAGAATATTTCGTTGGGTCAAGAATATTCCTCATTTTCCGTATATATATATATATATATATATATATATATATATATATATATATATGTGTGTGTGTGTGTGTGTTATGAGTGTATATACAATATAGTACAATATTTTGGCAATGTTCATGGAAATGGTACATTAAATTGAAATGTTTACAACAAAATAATTATCCTATAATATACAAAATGGTAGTTATAATTTAAGTTTATTTACAATTTTTGCCTTAATTTTACGAGTATGATTTCTGGAAAAATAAATATTGGTGCCTCATAGATCGTGATCACGACTAAGGGAACAAAATAGTTTTTCAAAAAATGTTCTAAATTTCATTTCAAATTTTAATATAATTCTTATCTTATGCATCACCATAGCGTCAATTTTCCAATATATTTCAACACACTATATAAAGTCCGGTTAAAGGGTAAAAACGACATATAGACTAGGCACATTTTCAGAAAAGACGTCGTTTTAAAGAGGAAGAGGCATTTTTTAGTAAAAGCAAACCATATATCCTTCTTACCTAATTTGGGTGTGCTGAGTCCGAATATAGCGGATACCAAGCTGAAAAATTGCTTTAAGTAGGTCAAAATTTAAATACAAAATGGCCGCCAAAATCAAAATGCATTTTTGCATGAAATTTGATATAGAAGTTGTTTTGGTAGCAACAAACAGCTATTAATCAAAGATTGTAATATTTCAAGGCTTACTTGGGTGTTAATGAACATAAAATTTAAACAAAATATCTATGGGCCTTATGGCTCACCTGAAAACATTTAAAAAGATACTAAAATTTTAAGGGGCAACAACACCTTCGTTGATTATCATACACAAAATTTGCTACGAAGTTAGATCTTGGCATGTTGATTATTTTTGCAACTTGATGTTGTTATCTATTTATAATACTCTTTAAAAATATGGCCAAAAACACACATTCGCAAAAAAATTATACTCCGGGGGTAACAACTCCTCTATTAATCATCGTATTCTTACAAACATTGCTTCTTAGTTTGTCATGTTCATTATTTTTTAATATCTTCTTTATATAACAATAATAGTTTTCTAGTAAATAGCCACAAAACCAGCACAATTTGCAAAAAATCAAGTATTTTTCAGGGGCAATAACTCTGTGAAAAGGGGTTTGATATTTATGAAATCAAAAGATCTGGCATGCCGGTCAGCCTTCGTCTCAGGTGGCCTGGCAACAAAGGTCATTATGAAAAAAATGTATATATTTGACTCATGAACGAAGTTCACATGTTTAATTTTAGCCAGTTTTAAAGGTTTTCGCTTTTTGTTTTGGATTGTAATTTGAACATAGGACTGTATGTTTCTGTTTAATTCAACGAATTAAGTATGGCACATAACATGCTGAAACACTGATATATGTAGTCTAGAGTGTGAATGAAATAGCTTACAAAATTGATGCCTGTGTTTGCACCAAATGCTAAAGAATGTTTCCTTTTTTGCAGTGGAAGAGCAAAGTAAATTTAACTACACTAGCCTTGCAAACCTAGTTAGAGGTGCTAATTCCTCACGAGCAACTCTAAGCTGACTATTTGCTAAAAAGGTGAACTTGCACTACAAAATGTTGATGTGTAGTTTGATATTTAACTATAGCAAAAGTAATACTACATTTTATTTTATTAAAACTGGTAAGAAGTAAGAGGGCTGAATGATATACCGTGAGCCTTCTGTTTAAGGAGATGAGCGCCGATGTCTCTTTTTCAACCCTTCTATCCCCTAACTATTTAAATCTGTGTATCCGAAGACCAGTGTAAATTTGTAAGTTAATATCAACAAGATATTACTCTAAAATAAATAGGACTGGTGACGTGGCAAATGTAAAAAATGGTGAAAGAGCAGGATCCAATATTTCCACAAAAACGGTTAGGCACCTAAGGCTATCCATACTGATATGATAGCAACATGCCCGTATATAGACAAGAGTAAAAAGGTGGGTGGCGGATTATGAACAGGACAAGCAGAACATTAATGATGACCCCAGTCATAGAAGGTTGCAACCCAAGAAATGGTCAATAGAACTTTGTTTTCATTCCATTCATAGTAGCCGAAATCACCATTGGTTGCTCATTTTTGATAAATCCTTTTCTTTCAAAAAGAAAAAAATTATTTTTGCAAATCTGCAAATCTGTAAAAACAAAAATACTCTAAACATTTTCACAAATTTTAAAAGTTTGACCACTATCATTTTAAAATTGTGGAAACGTAGATAAAAACCATGGTATTGTTATGACTGACAGGTGAGTTACAGAAAATATGAGGGCAGTGAGTTGGCATTTCACAGATATCAGAACATTCTATTCTGACATTTTGCAATAAGAAAGCTTTGGGTCTGTTGGGCTTCTGGCAATTAATCAGAAGCACACAAGATGGACTTTTGTCGTGTGTTAATCTAAACATTTTAGTGGATTATTCTGCTAGCTCACACAAGAGCTTTGTTTCTATGGAGGCAAAGCGGTGCATATTTCATCCCTGAGCCCAAATAACAGTGTAAACAATGGAATCACCTGGTTCATCTTCACCAAAGAAGGCAGAGAAAGACTGTTCCATTGTACTAGATACTGATGGTATTCTGATAGTACATGTAGATTATTTCCAAAAGGGACAAAAAATAAATGGCACATAATTTGTATTACTTTTCAGGCTGTTACAGAAAAATATTCAACTCAAGTGTTGAGGAAAACTCAGTAAAGGTGTCTCACTCCACTGACACAATTCTACCATTGCTTTGACTGCAATTAACGATTGTGGCTTTAAGTTTTAAATTGAGTGGCCAACTTTTTCTTAAGCTTGCACATCAGTCTTGCTATTTACATTACCCAGTTTTATAGTGAGATGATGATGTTATATATTCATTGGAGGACTTTCTGAATTTTCAAGTTGCATTGAGCTCCTTAAACATCGCTGGCAAAACTGTATAGAGACTGATACTACGTTGTAAAAAAAATGCAATATTACCGTCAAAATTCAAACCACTACATATGAGGTTCACAACGTATCAATCGATATATGTTTTTAAATAATGGTTGTGATTCTACCTATTTAAGCTATATCATTCTTAAAAGTTTGAGGCATGATGGCATAGTAATTTGGTATTTTGACATTGACAACCACGGGTTCTACATACTATTTTGCAAGAACGTGTGGCAAACTCTGTATAAAAGAGTGTTCTGGAATATGCTCTTTTGCATTTCAAACACAAGTTTCGATTTTGACTGGTAATTCCACACCATGAGCAGTATTTCAGTATGGTTTTGGTTATGAACTTAATTTATTAGTCATGTAGATTTATCAGTGTACTATGCAAAAGGCACACATAATAAACAAACACTTAACTATAGCCACCACTTTATTTTTAGAAATTGTTTTAAACTTGGTTTAAACATTTATACTTCAGTTTAGCCTTTTTCATTTTAATGTAACAACCCCAAGTCTGCAAGTTATGCTGAAATGTCACAAAGTACCATCTTTTGCTAAAACGTGAAACTTAAATAACACTGAGAAATTATATGCCAATAAATTTAAACAATCGCCATTTTGTTTTTGGAATTATGGGTTCAAAAGCTCAAAATTTTACTTGGTATCCGTCAATTTTGAAATACAGCAAACTCGAATTATGTCAAATTTTTACTTAAATTTGAAACCCCAAGTAACATTTTTGCATTAGTACACTATAAGTCGCCATTTTGTTTTTGGAATTATGGGTTCAAAAACTCAATATTGAGCTTGGTATCCGCCATATGTGAATTCGGGATCCTCAAATTATGTTAAATAAATCATGTTACCAACTTTTACTAAAATTTGAAACCCCAACTAACATTTTTGCATTGGTATACCATTTAATTTTAGCCGCCATTTTGTTTTTGGAATCATGGGTTAAAAAAATTCAAAACTGACCTTGGTATTCATCATTTTTGGAATTGGCATCTTCGAATTGTGTTAAACCATTAGTTTTAGCCGCCATTTTGTTTTTGGAATTATGGGTTCAAAAACTCAAAATTGAGTTTGGTATCTGCATTTTTAAATTCGCCATCAACTAATAATGTTAAATAAATTATGTTACTAACTTTTACCAAAATTTCTCAACCCAAGTAACATTTTTTGCATTGTAACCATTAGTTTAAGCCGCCATTTTGTTTTTAGAATTATGGGTTCAAAAACTCAAAATTGAGTTTGGTATCTGCATTTTTAAATTCGCCATCATCTAATAATGTTAAATAAATTATGTTACTAACTTTTACCAAAATTTCTCAACCCAAGTAACATTTTTTGTATTGGTACACCATTAATTTTAGCCGCCATTTTGTTTTTGGAATTATGGGTTCAAAAACTCAAAATTGAGCTTGGTATCCGCCATTTTTGAATTCAGCGCCCTCGAATTATGTTAAATAAATAATGTTACAAACTTTTACTAAAATTTGTCAACCCAAGTAACATTTTTTGCATTGGTATACCATTAATTTTAGTCGCCATTTTGTTTTTGGAATTATGGGTTTAAAAACTCATAATTGAGCTTGGTATCCGCCATTTTTGAATTCAGCACCCTCGAATTATGTTAGAAAAGCATGTTACCAACTTTTACTAAAAAATGCCGCTTCAAGTCACATTTTCTGAATTTGTTCCTTGTCTAATACCGGTCATTAGGAAAGTGTCAGTCAGTAAAGGAGAAATTTCATTAGTGTTAACTTAAAAAGTGGGCAGTCTTCTACTTCCACAGTCAGTGATTAACAGAATACCCCGAAGCCATTTCGACACGCTTAACCTTCTTCGATCTATCAAGGCAAATTGTATACACCATTTAGCTCATTGTGTAAGGTTTTCATAACAGGCGTGTGACGTGACAAGCTGTGGTTTTAAAAATCGCGAAGTTTTTGATGGTCACTAATCGGATTAACTCATAGGTGAAAGCATTTGCTTGGTATGATTAAAGTGTCGTAACCAGCTTATGTCCATTCAGAATTAGTTCCCCCGGGTATTTAACTACGTATTCAATTAAGCAATTTACACCCACCCACCCACCTTCAAAATAACGAAAATGAACACGTCTTGATTATCTACACAGACAACAGATTATTGGTACCAAATTTCATCTAAATCCATCAAGCCGTTCCCGAGATATGCTTCAGCATATGGTCCTGACGGAATAATAATAATAATAATAATAAAAATAATAATAAAAATAAAAATAATAATAATAAGAAGAAACAGAACGAAAACAATATGATTCCCCACCTTCGGTGGTGGGGAATCATAATAATAATAATAATAATATCAATTTTATTAAAGTTTTAAAAGTAATCAATGCCATAAAACATTTAACCCTAAATGAAATACAACATGATTATTCCCAGCCATGTTGACTTGATACACTAAAATTGAAGGAAACAACATTGAAGATGACTTAGTTAAAATTAACAATTACATTTAAATAATTGTCTATTGAACGGATTTAATAACACTCAAATAAACAAAACAGAGTGACGAAAAATAAATTAATAACTAATATTTATTAGATTTTCAAACGGTTCGTGATAAAATTATCATTCAAACAATCACATTTAAATGATGATAATAATAATAATGATAATAATAATAAATATTAATAATAATAACACCACGCAGTTACTACCTCTAAATTAAATAAATCCGTGATGTTAATTGCCTGCCATGACACAAATCACATGATCTAGATAAAGTGGTGAGTTAGTTTCGATTTTATGTTTATTTGGAAATTAATTGATTATTGAAACAAATTGGTAAACCGTCACGCTTGAGCCCCATCTGTTCAAAAGGATCGATTTCTTCAGATTTTTAAGTTCTCATGAACATTATGTTAGAATATTATGTTGCATTTTGACCATGTCTCGATCATGTCCTGATTGTTAAAATAAAAAGTAATATTATTGTATATTGAACAATATTTGTGACTTGAGAGTGATAATTCTCTCTCTCTCTCTCTCTCTCTCCAAAACGTTACACATGGCTTTGTCCTTACCAGTGCCAGGTTTATGTTGCATTCTTTTCACAGTTCAGGTCGATGAATAAAATAAAATATTGCAATTAACTATTCAGCATTGGATTTGTCGTATTTATTTATTTATTTATGGAGTATATAATCAAGCTAAAATGAAATGTTTAAAAAAACGAGGATTTATTATTTAAATCTCTGCTAGATTGCATTGTTGATGCTGAGAAAATATCTTAAACCATTATTATTATTAATTTTTTATTTATTTATTTATTTATTTATTTATTTAGTACCTTTGTAAAACATTAATATAGCTAGAAAGGAATATTTAAAAACGCTGATTTAATTTTTATTTAAACATGGAGTAAGCATATAAGATCCCGACAAAACGTATTGACACAACAAATACTTGAAACATTTATAAAATTATGATTTCGTGCAAATTTTCAATAAGCTGGTATGTATGCATGTTAACTTTTTTTCATCATTTTATTACGAGATGCATTCAAGTCATTGGTGTCTAAATACTGATTATAAGCCAGAGACAGATAAAACCTCGATTGGATTTTTGTTGATCTATAATCACTTAATGCTCTCCCAAATTGGAATTATCTAACAGGTCACGCTCGACTGAACAAAACTACCATCTTTATAACTGTAAAGTATATCACACCTGTATCCGTATATAAAGATGGTCGGTATAGGACGACTTCTAATGTAGGGGCAGATAACCCTTCAGATCGGGCCTCGATTTCTGCGTATGAATATATAGTTTACAAGTCTGATTATGGATGCGCGTCGCCTAAGCTTAGTGTTAAACTTTCGTCAGGTCTGTACTGTTTAATTAAATTCCTTAACCATCAGACATTTCTCACATAGCGATCTTCTAATTATATAACTGGTCAGGGTATATGGAACTCCATTGGTTGTGCGTAAATCTGCCAATTTGATACACGCAAAGTTCAAAGGGAAGTAACTAGCATATCGCTAACGTCTAAACACGCAACTCACACAGAATCGAAGTCAAAATTAATGCCAAAGAAGTAATAAAAGTACAAAAGCTACCAAATTGATTGGTTGTTGTTGTTTGTACATTTCTCAACGTCATGTAGGTTACATGACAGAAAAAATAATGTACATGTATAATGTAGTGTGCAAAAAAACAAACAAACAAATAAATAAATAAATAAATAAATAAATAAATAAATAAATAAATACTTCTACCGTTGTGTGAAAATAACTGTATTAAGTTTGTTTGGTTTGGTTTGTTACATATTCCCTAAAATTCAACAGCGATCTTGCGGCATTTACGGATCTCATCGCGTCTCGCCTGTCCCAATTAGCTCAGATCTAGTGAGGGAATATTTGTTAGTTTGCTTGCCGAAGGTCGGTAGATTTCTCCGGGCACTTCAATTTCCTCCACTATTCATGAACTGTGGCCTCCATCTAAGTGGCAAAATCTTGACTGAGGTGTAAAACTCAATAACTTCACTCTACTCCGCACCCGGATAACCAGTCATGGTCAATCAATAGTAAGAACCATTTAACATACAAAGTGGTGCAAATAATTAGAAAAGAAATTTTTATTGTTTTTTATAGATAAACATTTCAAATTCAACGAAAAATTTCTAAAATTGAAATTTGCTATATAATCATGCTTCACATGGCTGTTAAACATTTACAATGATGTTAAGCTAGCTTATGTTTTCTTGACTGTTATAAGTCGGACTGTAGTTTGAAAATTATTAGAAAAAATTACAACCAATTTTACATTTTACGGTGAAAAAGGCATGGAAATTGACCAATAAATAAATTTTTGAGAATTTTAAAAAAATATATGGTTCTATATAAAATAAAGAAGGATTTTACAAAGTGTCCGAATATAAATTGCACTACATAGTAGCTTTTAATATACAAGTACCTGAACAGGCGAGTGTCAATCCGACCCACTGACCGTCGCCATTACACATTGCTCGGGCATTCCCTTCTCTGTAGTATCCAGGTTTACACTGGTATGTTAGTTGTCGTCCCGAGGGGTACCGTTCGCTGTCGTCATTTCCGTCGTGTCTAGCATGTTCAATATCCGGTGGTCTTCTACACAACACTGGATAAATACGCAAGGAGATAAAAGGACTAATAATAATGCTTACAATAATAATAATAATAATAATAATAATAATACAGCCAATCCTGTCTGTAAAAGCAACACAAGAGAGCAAAAGAGTGGCCTTTGTGGACAGGTAGCTCTTAAACACAAACTCAAATAACACGCATTAGGAGAAATCGGGATAAAAATATTTACTGTCCTATATATAGAGAGGTTACCTTTAATGTAGGGGTGACTGTTTAATAATAATAATAATAATAATAATAATACAAGTTATTTTCTATGGATCTCCCTTTATTTGTCAGAACATGTCTGCTTAGATTGACAGCGTCTCCAATGTCCTTCAGCCAACATCCAGGCTATAATTGTTGGAAGCCAAATTCATGTCACGTTTATAGGACAAATTGTAAACGTTTAAAAGATATAGAGTAATTGAAGAAAGTTGTAAGGTATCTTCTTTGCTGAATAATTAGGATATTTTTCATATATATAGCTAGTTATGTAAAAAGCGATAGCAAAGTACGCGTTCACTGTCGTGAAACGCCGTACAAAAATATGGCGTGTACTTTGAAACCGAACTACGCAAAATTTCTTCATGAAGAACCTGCTTTTTAAAAGTTTTTTACCGACATTATGGGTATAAACAACACATAACTTTCCAAAAATTAATTATATAATTACATCTTTTTCAGGTCCTTAGAACGAAACCGTGTGGTTTCGACATAGGTCTTGTCATATTGGTAATAATAGCCTAATACAATAGTATCATCACTTGGATTGAGATTAACAGGAGCCCAGTAGCCCATGGCCCCCCCCTCCAGAAATGTGTCTGGACCCCCAAAGTTTTAAATCTTTTTGTTTTGTATTGATATAGGCTTTTGCAACTTCTTTTCAAAAGGGAGCTTGGTCCCTACTTAAATCTGTGATCACGAGGCTTAGAGTTGGAATTGACCTTCCTTTCATAATTAGAAAATACTAAATGGGGTAAAATTTAAACGCATCGTTACAGGTAGCTAACAAGCAGTACTGGATCACTTAATGTATTAAATGACGTCATCGGTTTCTTAGTTACCTGTCAAGCCTTATCCTTTTAACACAACCTACTTTAATTATCACTTCATAAATGTGTTAATTAAATAATGAACTAAAAGGAATAAGTCAAATTAGTTCTTGCTTATTAAATTTATTATCCCTCTTACATTTCGCCTTAACTTGACTACGACATGCACTGTACATAACGCCACATAGCGGTGTTGCCGCATAAACGCGCCCGACACGTCTATGCGGGTAATTTCAACGCAAAAAGAGGTCGGTTAACGTTTATGCGGCGGGGTTCAACGCATAAAGGCGTGTTGCTTATATGCGGCTCTAGGGTGAATTTTTGACGCATGAAGAGGACTATATTCACGAATCTTAAAAAACTTAAATCTTAACAAAAACGGTGGTGGTTATATTAATGATGACGCGTCGGTGGCAATCCCATAGACACGTCTATGCGGGGAATTTCAACGCATTAAGGTAGTTCCATACCATAGTGACGTCGTCTTTTTGTGCGTACGGTCGAAATGTCTGATTTGACGTCTTTTTTATCTATGACGTCACGAATGTGTGGTCTTCGGCGCCTACAGAATTATGGCGGGAACGCTGTTATGCTATTATGCAGTAGAATAATTTTCTGCATTCACAAAACATTAGAATTCACAATATCAATTCTGTGCACTATTTTTAAGAAGAAAATATATAGTGTACATAACGGAAATAAGAAGATCTACACTTTTGAGAGTACTATTCTAAATAATTGAAAGATTTTAGTACATTGTTTAAATTTTGAAGACGGTATTTTAAATGCCGATTTATGTTTGTTTTTTCGGTGATTTTAAATACAAATAGTAGGACACAGACAGACGATTCTTCAATAAACATACGGTATAATAATTTTTTTGGTGTCAAATTTTAGCAGTTTGATGCTCTTGCGTTTCATTCAGCGGCCTAGAATCAAGAACGTTTCATCAATGTACATACGAATCCCCTTTAAAACTGAGCTGTGTTGGGTAACGGTTGCTATGGGTTTCTATGGGTGACAGACCATATGATATTTCAATCAGTTTTTTTTTTTGCACAACCAAATAGCTCACAATCAATATTTTTGTTTATTTGTTAATACCAAACGAAAAACATCGAGTTCATAATAGTATCCTAGGACATTATTGGTAACTTCTTACGTAAGGAACGAGGCTTTTTACTTGTTTCAGGATTTTGATGCAATTTTATGAAAAAAGTAGCTTGACGACCCCCTATTTTTTGTTTCCGAAAATCAAACTTATATATTCATGTGCAATATATGTGAAAATCAGGGGTCGTATTCGACTTAGTTTTTCAAATACACATGTATCTACAAATTAACGAAAGGGTGTTACTTTTAGTTTTCGGGAAATTTAATGTTCTCTCTTGATAGGTGGCGCTGTAGAAAAATACCACGTGACCGGAAGTAAAATTCCATTGGTACAAATAATCTCCATGACATAATAGTTAATTTAAATGCAAGACACTTTTGGTTTCTAAGTATGACAAAAAAATATTAAAGCTTGTTTGTCGATAACAGTAGTTAAAATTTGATCATTTATGTCGTGAAAATGGCCACCAGGTGGCGCTTCACAACTTCTTAAGGAAGTCGAATACTTGCACTGAAATTTTGGCATGTTGAATGGTTTATACCCATGTACAACATATCAAAATTTCAATATGTGTTTTCAGGCGATTTGTAAAGTATGGAACTACCTTAAGAGGTCGGTCGCGTTTATGCGGCGGCTTTCAACGCATAAAGATGTTGCTTATATGCGGCGCTAGGGTGACTTTTTGACGCAAAAAGAAGACTAATTTTAACGAAACTTAAATAGAACTTATATCTCGACAAGAACGTTGATCACCATGATGATGGAGGTGTAGGTGATGATAGTGAAGGATATTATGGAATCGTGTTTTAAATGTTTCTTTATGCGGCGGAAGATAGTCTTTTGGCCGCATAAATGCGTCTTTTTTGCATTGAAATTCTCCGCATATATATATATATATATATATATATATATATATAGACGTGTTGGAACACTTTTATGCGACAACACCGCTATGTGGCGTTACAATGCATAAACCTGTATTGACTCATTTACGTCCACACGCGATTGGTCCTTAGAACAATCCAATCATAATACAGAAACTAGCAAATAAAGAAAATAATATAGTAAGTTAAGAAAAACGTGGTTTTGTGTTTTTAACAATTTCTCCACCAACTGCTGGGGTGACTTCACTTTTATTCTTACTTTTTATAACAAAAATTCGGTTTTTCAAAAAACGATTTTTACATGGGGAGACAGACGGTCGGACGTATAGACAGACGCGCAGACAGAAAAATACATGTCGAAAGACAGACGGAAATGTTGACTCCTATATACCCCAGAAAACTCTTAGTAGGGGTGTGTTATAATAAATTACCTTTTTCACAACTTGGTTCATATCCATCCCAGGTACCATCAGGTAGACAGGTCCTATATTCTAGGTTTGACAGGTGGTATCCTTCGTTACAGTAATACGTAAGTTTAGAACCTTTGTTGTTGACTCCAGGTGCAAAATAACCGCCATTTGGAATTTTATTTGGTAATGGACAACCGGCATCTGAAACATACAATATTATAAATAAAGGTCCTTCAACTCATTTTATTATCACAATATTTTTTAAAAATATGATGTCTCCATTTTCAAAATTATCCAGGAAATATTTCCATGTTTCTTTTATTTTCAATTTCGATTTCACAGTGGCACTACAGCTAAGTAAAGTTGAATGAGAGTAATGGTGTTTAACGTCCCAGTCAAGAATATTTTATTTATATCGAGGTGTCGACAGCTATAGGCTAAGGTGCAGAAATTTTGCCTGTGCGTTGCGCTGATGGCAATATACAGCAGGGTTCTTTATCTTGCCAAGCCCACCATGACATGGGACCTCGTTTATTTTAAGTTCCCATCCAAAAGAACCATGACTTTTATTTCGTAATGCCAAATGCTTTGCGAAAGAACAGTCACTTTCCACTTTCAGTCTTGCGTCAGACCCAGATGGTGATCGAAAATACAACATCCCGCTTGCGGAGTGAGACTCTACCAACTAAGCTATCACAGTGGGCTAAGTACGTGTATACAAGACGCACTTGTACTAGCAAAAGTTTACATGCTATTCACTTGTTTTTTAGTTTTCAGTTTTTTTTCTTTCATTTTTTTTGGTTTTTGGACTGATATGTTTATGTATCTATAAAACTATAACTTTAATTCTACAATATATCTGAAAAACATTGTTTAATTTTGTTTTACGTCACATTTGAAACCTCAGCCATTCGCGATGAGACCAGGTTTAAAGTTTTATCACACTGATTATTAAAATCCTGACTTTGAACGGACACAGGCGTAAAAAACAGTGTTGGGGATTTGATACCATGACATATAAACAAAGCATTGATCTTACAAGCAAAAGTCTACAAAACTTTCGCTTTTAATGTATGAATTCGGTCCCGAGTGTTTGTCAAATCTACAAAGACTCTACCATCAACACACCAGGTCTTGTCTACTTACGCGTACGGTTGCAGGTCATATTTGGTCCGACCCAGACCCCACCACCGATAAACCAGGCCTTGTCTACTTACGGTTGAAGGTCATGTTAATGCGACCCAGACCCCACCACCCACACACCAGTCCTTGTCTACTTACGGTTGCAGGTCATATTTGGTCCGATTCAGACCCTACCATCGACACACCAGGCCTTGTCTACTTACGATTGCAGGTCATATTTGATCCGTCCCAGACCCCACCACCAACACACCAGGCCTTGTTTACTTACGGTTGCAGGTCATATTTGGTCCGACCCAGACCCCAACCACCCACACACCAGGCCTTGTCTACTTACGGTTGCAGGTCATATTTGGTCCGACCCAGTCGCCACCATCGACACACCAGGCCTTGTCTACTTACGGTTGCAGGTCATATTTGGTCCGACCCAGACCCCACCACCCCCACACCAGGCCTTGTCTACTTACAGTTGCAGGTCATATTTGGTCCGACCCAGTCGCCACCAGCGACACAACATACCCTGTCTACTTACGGTTGCAGGTCATATTTGATCCGACCCAGTCGCCACCAGCGACACAACAGACCCTGTCTACTGACGGTTGCAGGTCATATTTGGTCCGACCCAGACCCCACCAGCGACACAATAGACCCTGTCTACTGACGGTTGCAGGTCATATTTGGTCCGACCCAGACCCCATCACCAACACAGCAGACCCGGGCGCTGTCTACGTACGGTTGCAAGTCATATTTGGTCCGACCCAGACCCCACCACCCACACACCAGGCCTTGTCTACTTACGGTTGCAGGTCATATTTGGTCCGACCCAGACCCAACCCAGCAGATCCTGTCTACTTACGGTTGCAGGTCATATTTGGTCCGACCCAGACCCCACCACCGACACACCAGGCCCTGTCTACTTTATTTTCGCTGGACGAAAATCCTTCATCGCATGTATACTGTAACATCACTCCCAAGTCGAAGTAATCTTGACCTTCAGCGCCATTATGATGAGCGTTATGTACGATCGGTGGTAAGCCGCACTCCACTTTTTCTGTAAATAAATGAAAGTTAAGTATTCATTACAGGAATAGAGTTAATTTTTCTTTTTGTTCGTTTAGCGTATTATATTACGTGTGCAATGTCCAATTCTTTCATACTTCCACAACAAAAAGAAAAAAATACCTTCATTCTTTATCATTCAATTTATAGAACTTTTTTCAATAATAAATCAACAATTTAATTAACAAAATTGCCGTAGCAAGTGAAAAATGGCAACCTATGGCGTAAGAATTCACATGTCTAAGTACGCCATCCATAATAAGATGACATCACTGAGAGCCCATCCATTTATGCAAACGTGACAGAAAAATTTGACCAATCAAAATGCTTTTTACAAATGAGAATTGAATTATTGCTTATTATGTTGACATGTTTTAGCATTAAGCATATTTAAAGGGTAAAATTATGTTCCAATTCTTTTTTGCTAGGTTTATGTGAACTTTCGACAGGTCTGCATATCATTGTTACAGTTCGATTACTTTTTTAGTTAGGAAAAAACATGAATTGGAGTGATGTGATCCAAATAAGATATCTGGCTTAATATACTTTCGATAAAATTGAAATTTGAGGCATTCAGAACAAAAGCATGGGGCACTCTAGAAACATAGTTGCAATGGAAAGACTTCAATTTGTACCCTCCACTAAAACAAAATTTTAATCAAAAAATTTTAAAATGATAGAATGAAGTCATTTAAATAATAGATAATTCATTATGTGGAGGTACAAAAAAGGTAGTGTTACCTTGGCGACAGGTGAAATACATGGATTAAGCTTCTATTCAGTTGATAAAAATGATATGTTTTATCATAAGTACCTGGAAAATTGGAGTTTACCAAACACATTGGTTCAGCATCACTCCAGGTTCGATCTCCTTGGCACACTCTAAAGTGCGATCCTTTAAGTCTATAGCCATCGTCACATCTATATCGAGCTACTGCACCAAACTTATTATAAGGTGTAATACTGACTGAGCCATGATCTGGAGGCAACAGGTTTTCACAGTCTGTGTCTACAAAATATTAATAGATAAAATAACACATTATGGTTTTTGTTGTCCAGTCTTTTTCAACCGCTTCTAACTCCACAGAGATGTCTTTAGCGTGCACTGAGACACGGGACCTCGGTTTTGAGTCTTATCTGAAATACTGCCTGGTAACGAGTTTTTTTTTTAAAGCTCGAGTGTTATATCAGTGTCCATTTTACAGTACTAGAGAGGTGTTTTGTAAAACATTCCTCATCACTAGCGCTTGGACCAAAATTGTGAAACCATTTTTTGCATTTTATTTTGCTATCATAAATATTCGCATCCCGTAAGATGGCGTGTGTGAAAGAGTAATTTCTTCATATCAAAAATGTATCCACATATATGCGCATGCTATAGTTGTTTTCGTATTTCAATAATTTCTTGATTTGTGAATTCGAATCCGAATGTTCGCCAAAGTGGTTTCTTAATTTTCGAAATGATATTTCGTATATACATGTATGCACAATAGTTATTTCGTTTTTCGCGAAAGTGATTTCTTAATTTTCAAATTAGTATTTCGAACTTTGGAATTTGTATTCAACTATTCGAAATAGTATTTCTTATTTCGCAAAGTGGTTTCTTATTTTCACAATATTATTTCGTAATTTCGGAAATGTGAATTCGTTTGTTTGAACTTTAAACCAGATTTAAAAGAGAAATGCCATTTTTACACGAGTCACCTACTCTGTACTTACTCGTTAGGTTCACGGTGTTAACTGGTTCAATGAATGGGTCCCAGTGAATATATTTCACTTATATCGAGGTACCACCAGCTATCAGTGAAGTGGTAGGATAATGTGCACGTCTTTTACGTGTCACGCCTGTCGAGACACGGAGCATCAGTTTTTAAGAAGTAACTTTTATTTTGTTATGCCGTGTTTCCTGGCCAAAGAACAGTCACTACCCATTTTAAGTTTTGTTCAGACCCGGACGGAGTTCGAACCCAGGACCTTTCAGTAGCTCTCACCAGCTGAGCTACCGAAGTCATTGGATCAATGGGATAAATACAGTGCAGTTAAGTTTGATATTGTCACCTGCTGATTTTGAATATTCATATTAGACAACTACATTCTAAGATTTTTCAGAAGGAGTTGATATGAGTGATGGTGTTTACCCTCAAAATCAAGAATACTTCACCTATATCCAGACGTCACCAGCGAAGGTGCAGAAATTTTGATTGTGCGATGCGCTGAGAGCATTATATGTATATATGCCGAGTGCTTGGCGGACAACCGATCACTTACTATTTTCATGTTTTGTTCAGAACCAAACAGGGTTCAAATCCGGACCACTCACATATGGAGCAATAACTGTACCAACTGAGCTACCGTAGTAGTCATACTATATGTCAAAGTATGGTGTGTAAAACCGTCAGAAACATCAATATTGACAACTAAAAACACAAAAGTGCTAAATCTGGTGACCGGCTTTACATTTGAAACGTTTGAGGCACTATCACAATTAGATTTGAACCATTCTGTCTAACATGCAAGGCGCCAAAGTCTGTATTATAAATTATTTAGCTTTTAAATCGTTTTAAACAATCGAATTAAGGAAGTCCTCATTCAGTTTGTATTGTATATCATTAATTTTGATATCATCATAGTGCAATACTTATAAACTTAGGCGATCAATGTTCCAACACAAATCAGTTTTATAAACAATGGTCGTTATAACATGTGTCGTGATTTCCCGCCATTTTATGTCCATGGCGCCATTTTAATACTTAAAACAATACAATATAAGAACTTATCTGGAATAAAAATCAAACACGCATAGAAATAATATTCAATTTATCGTGTTAGTTGGTTCTAAAGTATATAGATCTGCATATGCATTGTGTTTGTGCCAGAGTGCAGACTCTAACACAGATACAATACAGATCTGTCGAAAGTTTACCACCAAGGTAACGAACAAATGGCGATTAAGCAGGTCATTCCAGTGCCTAGATCTGTAGCCATATTTTCTCAGTTTTTCACCATCTGCTTTCTATCTATCTATCTACAGAGTTTTTGTCACTAGCTATCTATATGTCGAGTCGGCAGCCTTCCCTTTTTGGTTAGCTCAGTGTAAAACTTTCGACAGGTATGTGTTGTATCTGTGCTAGAGTACAAACCTGTCGAAAGTTTAACACTAAGCTAACTAATACGTTTCGAATCGGTAGCTCATCTCGGCCCCTCGTTAGCTATATATATATATATATATATTGACATCTTTTCGACAGCTTCTATATATCTCTAGACAGCTTTTCAGTCAATATCTCAACAGCTGATCTTCGACTCCTTTTCGTTATTTCAGTGTTAAAACTTTCGACAGGTCTGTACTGTACGTATTACAGGCAAACAATAAGACCTGTCTGCGTAAGCTTTAACTTTAAATATTTCTTATAGACCAGGCCACGGTTTAACAACCATTATTTCGCTAAGTTTTTCCTTAATTTTAATCTGGTAAATTTTGAGAATTATTTACGGAGATCAAAATTTAAGTTTTAGTCAAAAATAGAAAATTGATATAATAAGCTTGAGGTGATCTTCAAAATACTTATATTTTAAAATAACAAAAGTATTAAGATGTCAATTTTGCTAGATTTAAGTTAAGGCCAGATTGTGAAACTGGGACCAGTTCATTTACAGTACAGACCTGTCAAAAGTTAAACACTAAACTAACGAAAAGGAGTCGAAGCTCGTCTGTAGAATGTGCGAGATATGGATATAACCAGTGACAGAAAAGCTGGTGGAAGATAGATAGCAGTTGAGGGTAACCTGACGAGATATAGCTATCGCCGGACGGAGATGAGCTGCCTGTATTTCGTTAGGTTAGTGTAAAACTTTAGACTGGTCTGTATGTACGTATCAGGGAAGCTGGTGTCTTTGAGTTCACTGTGTATATAACAATGGCGAATCCTAACAATAGGATGGATCATCTTATATGAATATTCTTAATGCCAAGTCAAGCGAACAGGTCAATATGATGTTTGGCTAAATACAGATAAGTTTATCAACCGGTCTGGGACTATGGCAGGGTATAATTTACAAGATAAGTCTTAATTACGATGTGTATCATAGATGCTTAAAACAGTCTTCCATCAGCGATATGTTCTGAGAAAACAGTTCACATAAAGATTGGACGTATCCCTCTGTATATAACCCTTAATTGATATGATCAGTTCTATACCAAACCTATGGTTACTTCCAGACAAATACAAGTCGGATAAATTTATATAGGCAAACAGCATTGACCTGTCCGCTCGACCTTTCATTAGGAATATTCTTCTTGGAGTATCGAATTAAAGTTGGAACGGACAGATCAACGGAGTTTGCCTTATCAGATATCTGTACTTGATTGGGTTTCAAATGGTTTTACATGATCGATTGAGTATTGGGATTTATGGAGCTTACGTGAGTTACAGCCGGGTATCTATAGAAAGCTTCCCGGTATCTTTTGTTATACTAAGGTTTACAGATTTCCGCATCAATGCGTACCAAAATATTGATCTCATGTCCGCTATGCTCAGTTTCAATTGAGTTGAGTAATGGTGTTTAACGTCCCAGTCAAGATTATTTTTTACTAACATCGGGATGTCGCCGACTATTAGCGAATTTTAAGAAATTTTGCCTGTGCGTTCCGCTGATGGCATCATACAGCATGGTTTATTTTTAGTTGCCATCTGAAAGAACCATGACTTTCATTTCGTACGTAATGCCGAGTGCTACCCATTTTTAAGTCTTGACTCAGATTCGGTTTGGTTCGAACCCAAGACCTGCAATTTACGGATCGAACACTCTACCAAATTGAGCTTCCGCATAGCCACGGATATCGATTGATTGACAGTATGATTGTAAACCTTACATTAGTATGTTATGAACAATTTTTGATACACCAGAACCAGACAATCTGACCGTTTTACCAACTCCTCTTTTATTGGTATTATTTATCTAGCTGGTCACTAGAATGTGATTCACTAAATGTATTATGAACCTCTTCCTCGGCAACAGTTCACCTATAATGTCTTCTGAAGATGTATCGGCTCTACAGACAACACAATAATGGAACAATTCACTCAGAAGAGTTCCATAATAAATTAATAGCTAACGAGCAGCCAAGATGAACGAATGTGTCAGCTAAATGTAAAACTTTCAACAAGTCAATACTGTAAGGTATTCAAACATATAATTTTTAGTACTTAAGCTGTAAGCCCGTATTTCCACATAGAAAACAATATTTGCAATGTACTATATTTTCTAGCAAGCCAGTTCAGATAAACTTCGTTTTTGTGATATGCCCTTATGTTCAAATAGCAATAACTCTCAAGAAAATGAGCAAACCGACTTGAGTAAACGATATGTGCATCTCCTATCAATGTTGATGTTTTGCACCCAGTTTCATTAAATAAAGCTTTATTGGTTTGGGGAATTTGAAGACTTGAATTTCGGACGGACAAAAGGAAGGGCGGAAGGAACCTCGAACTTAATATCTCCCTATTTCTTCGAAAGGCGGAGAGATAAAAAATACAATTTGGCGATCTCTGGTTCAACAGTATATAAGATACTTGAATTTCGGACGGACAAAAGGAAGGGGGGGAGGAACATCGAACTTAATATCTCCCTATTTCTTCGAAAGGCGGAGAGATAAAAAAAATACAATTTGGCGATCTCTGGTTCAACAGTATATAAGATAATTCAGTGACCTACTTGTATTTATACAACTAAATCCACATGTTCCATCACAGACACAATCCTTCTTTGGACTCACGCAGTCTGCCTTTGTACGGCATGACTTTTTACATTTTCTGTTTCCAATATGAGGATTCCTTGGTGAACATGACAGCTGTTCCGCTAAAAATAAAAATAAAACGTTGACAAAATTGTTAATTATAATTATAACAATTATGCCCTTGACCCCACCCCACATAGTAATCTCCTTTACCCTGGATAACATGCTGTCTAACGCCACATAGCGGCGTTGCCGCATAAACGTGTTTCAACTCGTCTATGCGGGGAATTTCAATGCATAAAGAGAACGCTTTTATGCGGCAAAAAGGATACATTCCGACCCATAAAGAAAACATTTAAAGCACGATACCAAAATATCCTACACTACCATCATCATTACCAATTCCACTAAAAACACCACTATGATTATTATTATTATTATTATTATTATCATTAAAAGCAAAAGTCGAAATTCTGCCAAACCGTCGTCGCCCTCTCATCGTCACCGTCTTCGTCCTCCAAGTCCTCCTTACAACTGTCACTGTCGTCGCCATCCTTAATGTCACCACCGCCATTTTTTGTCGAGATATAAGCTCTTTTGAAGATTTATATTAAGTCGTTAAAGTTAGTCGTCTTTATGCGTCAAAAAGACACACTTGCGCCGTATATAAGCAACACCATCTTTATGGGTCAAAAAGACACCATTGCGCCGTATATAAGCAACACCATCGTTAAGCATCGAACGCTATGTACAATGTGACGTCAGAAAACACGTATTTTAAGAATCTCCTCTCCTAACAGTCATCAATAACACGAAGGAGTATCAATTTGGTCGACATAAATCAGTAGATCAATTAATGTATCTATGGTTAATATGTTCAAACAGAGGCGATATTTAGCTTTTCAGCTTAGGCCAAGTATCCATGACCCATTAAAAATTGGAACATCTAAATTTTTACACATTTTTGGCTACAATATATATATTCGTTTCTTTTAAAACTTTTCAAAGTTCTGAAGTGAAATGAAACCCAACTCTTATTTAAACTAGAGCAATCTCTTGGGAGACCAATACCCCCGTCCCCAACATTGCAGAGTTATTTTTAACATTTGACCTTGTGACATTGACCCTTGACCTATGCATCTAAATACCTAGTATAATGTTGGTTTACATTTGTGTCAAGTATGATGAAAATCCGTCCACAGACATCGAAGATAAAGAGCGGAAACAATATTTGGATAAAAGGACAGACGCAAGGTTAATCTTCTCATAGGTTTACATTTGAGCAAAATCAATCAATAGACATTAAAGATATGGGGCGAACAAGATTTTGGTATCGACTGCCAGACATATGGACAGACACTAATTTTGTATTGGACACACCGCCTCATGGTGGTTTATATTTGGTCCAAGTTTGATCAAATTCAACCCATAGACAAAAGATATGGAGCTGAGATGATGCTGGGACGGACGACCAGACAGAGAAACGGACAGAATGTTTTTTATATAGACCCTAATTTTCGTTTGCAGGCTGTGTGGTGTAGTTATAAATACCTAAGGTTCATCCCTGTTTTCCCTAAGAAAGGTTGTTTCCTACATGCTGTTGTGAATGATATGATACTTTTTCATGTATAACACCTTAAAAATAGTATCTTAGACAGGCGTGGCACGTTAACGTTAAAGAACCCTCCCTGAGCGCACTGCTGACTGCAAAGGAAAAATATCTCTGCCATTTTACCTACAGCTAGTGACATCTCGATATATATGCATGAAGTATTCATGTCTGGGATGTTGTAAAACTCAATTCTAGGGTTCTTACATTTATCTGTTGTGCATTTCAATATGTTATATTTAGCATGTATAACACCTTAAAAACATTATCTTAGCTGTTATATTGACTATCAGCTTACCTATAACTTTACATTGGTGAGCAGGTGTTTTATGTAAGATACGATAATGAGGTATATGATGATGGTGAATAATTTATGGTTATTAATAACTTCTATATTTATGAACGTAGCAACGAGGACAAAATCATCACTGACGATATTTTAAATACCGGTATTGACCACAATATCAATATATCAACACAACACGCATACTAGTAATTAGAGAAAAGAGACAAAACAATTATTTTGACAAAACATAATTTCTCAAATCAATATAGATGTAATTATTTACTATGTGATTAAGTCACAAAAATCAATTACAGAATAATCAAGCCTATTTCGTTTAAAATATAGAAATGCAGGTGCAAATAATAATAATAATAATAATAATAATAATAATAATACAAAGAATAATAATAATAATGCAACAAAATATGAACATATATAGATTTCAGTTGAGTAAATTAAGTAATGGCGTTTTTTGTCCTTTCCCCCTCTTTTTTTACAACAACGGTAAACATCGGTCAACATTTCACTTGGGAAAATCAGAAACTACAGCCAGCAGACTTGCACACTAATTTAAGTTGCCACTGAGTCTCGAACAGGCTTAAAGTCGGCTATCTGATATAATGAAAGAAAGAAAGCTTGAAAGAAAGAAAGCCTTGGAAAGAAAGAGTGTCATCAGTAGCCTTATGCTTGAACAGGTTTAGAGGCGATACTTGGCCACAAGACGGCATAGTGAATGAAAATCATTATAAATAAATAAATAAATAAATAAATAAATAAATACGAAGTAGTCAAATACACATTTCTTAAATGTATAACACATGTATTTGGCATTATATAACAGGATACACAGTAACCATGTTTTTGACACATACATGTATACCAAGGGACCTATTTATTAACAGCAGAAGTATTTATCACACATTTCACAGTGGAAACCGATATCTTAGACTACAACGGATTTTATTTGATTTGTATCCCCAAAGCAATTTATTAAAAAGCTTGAATCAATAATAAATATAATAGTAATAAAGAAAACGGCTCATGAATTAAGATAATCAATCATTTATATACATGAGATGGACTATGAACCTCTCGCTTGAAGATGGTGTGATTGACGTCCCTCAATTATGACTTTTTAGATGCTCGTTTTTGTAATATCGCATTCAAGGGAAAATAGTTAGAAATCATATTAAAAAACCTTATGTTGTAAATCATTTTGGCATCAGAGAAATAATTCAACACATTTTATTATGTTTCATAACTCATTGTGTCCGTATATACATATGAAGAGAGAGAGAGAAAGAGAGAGAGAGAGAGAGAGAGAGAGAGAGAGAGAGAGAGCGGTTAAGTGGGGACCCAGCTGTTGATTTCGGGGCAAATCTTGTGTCACAAGATCAAGGTAGGCTTGTTAAAATGGTCTAAAACGAAACTTACACTAAAGTAAGGATAGATCTATATAATTGTCCCCACGCTGAATATAAAAGAACCATAGTATTTCTTATGGATCTCACGTTTCCCTGACTATTTATCTCGATTCTCCTCTATTATTCTGTTAAAATATCCAGAGAGAGAGAGAGAGAGAGAGAGAGAGAGAGAGAGAGAGAGAGAGATTCATTTTGACATAATTCATTGGCTTTAGTTTTTTCTATAATAATAATTATACAAGTTGGTTGTGAATATTAACTTAAGTGTACACATTAAGAACGCAATATTATAAAAAAATTATAACAACACTTCATATTACGTTGAGCTTGATTTCAGTTAAAAATATTATATAAGTCATTAGTAAATTAAATCTCAAAAAAAGTAAACAAAAAATCAGTACTTACTTACCCCCTAGTATCGAACATAAACAAAAACAACAAACAACAAATATACAGTGCTTCATCTCTTATCAATGAAGTAACTCCAAATCTGTGTCATCCAAGTGTTTGAAATAATAACTATGTTAGCGCGGGAAGATGCGCGTGGTATTAATTACATTTGCACATTTCTGTCTTGAGTTCATTCGAGGTCTCTCTGCATCTCATTCGAAGTCTCTCTGCATCTAGTACAAAGACGCACGCGGGATGATTCAGACTTGGTGTTGAGACTGATGGACATTGTCAGGGAAGATACGATATTGATAATGTTAGCAATTCTAACACAATCCTTGATATTTGAACTGACAGATAATCTTATTACACAAAATTTGTATGTTGCCTGATTTCTGTGTTCGGTATTAAAAACCATACAAATGGGGACTTTAATTAGATAAACCAGATACTTTAACAATATTACCACTACCCAGTAATTAAAAACTGTTAATGGATAATAAAGATTTGTCTGGTACAAAATATTGTATATTGTTCATAGACTGAAAAGTAAATAAAAATTTAACAACAGTATTCAAAACTATACAGGCATATTGTTGAATATTTTTTTATTTATTCTGAATTCTAAATTTATTGACTCTACATATTAAAATTACATTAGAGCTTCAATTGGTCTGCATGCATGATTCAAACATACACATAACAACAATGCTTTTAAATACACGTAATTCCATTTATAAAGTCATTATAGGATAAATGTAATTCCAGCGATGAAGGAATGGTTGGGTATATGGAATTCCACTGATGACGTCATGATAGGTAAAATGCTTCTGTCACTCCACTCACAAGGTTTATGTAAGTCCGCTGATAAATGCCACTCCACTCAAGGTTTATGTAAGTCCGCTGATAAATGCCACTCCACTCACAAGGTTTATGTAAGTCCGCTGATAAATGCCACTCCACTCACAAGGTTTATGTAAGTCCGCTGATAAATGCCACTCCACTCACAAGGTTTATGTAAGTACGCTGATAAATGCCACTCCACTCACAAGGTTTATGTAAGTCCGCTGATAAATGCCACTCCACTCACAAGGTTTATGTAAGTCCGCTGATAAATGCCACTCCACTCACAAGGTTTATGTAAGTCCGCTGATAAATGCCACTCCACTCACAAGGTTTATGTAAGTCCGCTGATAAATGCATGACAGGTTCATGGGATTTGTATGATACATATTGCCATCATTGTGTAGTTGTTATGTGACGCTATAATGGTGCAACGACGATTGACTGAAGTTACAAAGACCGACTGAAGTCACAACATTTAAATACCGACTAAAGTCAAAACGTCTGAGCGAAGTTACAAATGCCGACCGAAGTCACAACGTTTTACGAAAGTTACAAATGGTGACAGAAGTCACATCGATTAACCGAAGTTACTAAGACCGACTGAAGTCACAACGCCTGACTGAAGTCACAACGTTTGACTGAAGTTACAAAGACCGACTGAAGTCACAACGTCTGACTGAAGTTACAAAGACCGACTGAAGTCACAAAGTCTGACGGAAGTTACAAAGACCTACTTAGTCACAACGCCAGACGGAAGTTACAAAGACCGACTGAAGTCATAACTTTTGACTAAGGTTACAAAGACCGACTGAAGTCACAAAGTCTGACTGAAGTTACAAAGACCTACTTAGTCACAACGCCTGACGGAAGTTACAAAGACCGACTGAAGTCACAAAGTCTGACGGAAGTTACAACGACCTACTTAGTCACAACGTCTGACGGAAGTTACAAATACCGACTGAGTCAAAATGTCTAACTGAGGTTACAAAGACCGACTGAAGTCACAACGCCTGACGGAAGTTACAAAGACCGACTGAAGTCACAACGTCATTTTAAAAAGCGACCAATGATAGCAGTAAAACGGAACATTTGAACAAACGAACAGTTTTACAATTTTCATGCTGTAAATGAGTAAGAAAAAGATCCTTTTACCTGTAACAGTGTATGACAGTGATATCTCGGATGATTACTTGTGCCAA
The DNA here is from genome assembly GCA_021292105.1 of Anadara kagoshimensis. Taxonomy (NCBI): domain Eukaryota; kingdom Metazoa; phylum Mollusca; class Bivalvia; order Arcoida; family Arcidae; genus Anadara; species Anadara kagoshimensis. The sequence continues at coordinate 37,147,432 of CM037859.1, forward strand.
GAACTCCCTGAGCATCATTCTAGAGAGGAAAATATTGATCCTACCGTCTTACTGTGGTTCTATATTAGTCTCACTTGTAAGCAAACGAGGTCCTCACCCTTCCGAAGCACCCGGCCTCACTTCACTGAAGGATGTTCACTTTATCAGCTATTTTCAATGTTTTTACTTTTGTGCATTTTTTATGGTAATTTGGACATGAACTTCAACTGGTATGTGTCTGTTTGATTTCTAACCTAAGACCGGTAGTTGAAACCCGATTAATAGATTGTTGATAGACTGGGGTTTTACGTTCGCAGCCACGACCTCCCACATACAAAGCGAACAGCTCAACTGAGCTACCGTACTGGTCCAATATAGAGCCAATACTGTGATCGTAGCGTAATTTCAAATCTTATGCACAGTTATAAAGTCCACATTACTAGTTGACGGTTGAACAGTACAGGCCTGTCGAAAGTTTAACACTGACCTAATGAAAAGGGGTCGAATCGTGGCTGTCAAGATATGAATAACTAGTGGCCGAAAAGCTGCTACAGAAAGATAGATAACAGCCGAGATGTAGCTACAGATACAGAGGAGGCGAAATGAGCTGTTAACTCGGCCCTTATTTCCTGGTACCTTAGTGTTAAACTTTTGACAAGCCTGTTTTGTATATAGCAAAGTAATTGAATTTCTTCACAGATATAAGAATGAAAATTATATTGATTTTAACGCTTGAATTTCTCCTGTCTGGCACGAGAATAATCCCCGTGAGAACAGAAGATTAATAAGCATTGCACTTTAAATGGAAAACAGTGTAAAACTATTATCAACATGTGTTTGTAAACTTCCCTGATGAAATCATGAGTTTATATTAGTTCACACATACTGATCTAATATACTTTAGATACTGTTGTCTTCCGGGACACGAAAACAAGTGCATGTCATATTCGTTTTGCATGTAGGTCAAACGTTTAAAACCGTTGATACTATCATTACCCACTATTATGGCATTGGCTTTGCATTTCCCGCTTGTAACTTTTCAATAGGGTCGCCATCATACCACATGATGCCATCTTAGAGGATTTTTGCGGAACAATATTTTCAATTGTATGCCGAATCGATGTTTGCCTAACCCGGGAATATTCAAAGTAAGTGTTTTGCAAACGTTCCATACAACGTTAAGGGACTCTGTCGAACCATATACAGCCGCATATGCAACTTCTTTATTGCAATTACTTCCGGCACTGTGAGTTCTCATGTAAGCGTGATGACTCTTTTAATGCTTACGTACTTGAGGGTCGCGGGTTCGAACCCCGACCGTGTCTGACCGAAGACTTGATAGTGGGTAATGACTGTTCTTTCACCAAGCATTCGGCATTACTGATTTGGAAATGAAATTCACGGTTCTCGCTCCGTAAGTGAAGGGTCGTGGGTTCAAACCCCGACCGGGTCTGACTTGAAATTGGGTAGTGACTGTTCTTTGGCATTACGAAATGAAAGTCACGTTCTTTCGAATGGGAACTTAAAATAAACGATTTTCCGTATCACGATAGGCGTGACACGGTAAAGAACCCTGCTGTATAATGCCATCAGCGCAACGTACAGCCAAAATTTCTGCATCTTTGCCTATAGCTGATGACGTTTCGATATAAGTGAAATATTCATGACTGGGACGTTAATCACCATTACTCAACTCAACTCTATTAATGCTAAAACACGGACGGTTCTCCTTCAGACTTCAATACACGTACATCTCCTTTTGTAAATGTATTGCATTGTATAACTTTTGCATTGGTCTCAGTACATGATTTTTTAAACAATGCAGTTTTACCTGCTTTCTCAGCTGTTGAAACTGTATATTAAGCATGTATTGTATTCTATAGGAACACGATCTGCCATTAACCCATAACTTTGTAATTCCTTTGCAATAAGTAATAACAAAATTAATTGGAATAATCTAAGTTCATATTATAAAATGAAATACAGGGTTCGTTTCAACGCCGATATATTGTGTAAATAAAGACACGGTATATATATTCACTGTGTATAACCGCTACCGGAAATTGGTATCTGTCGAAACCAAATTGCTACCATTTGAAGCGAGCGGTGTTGTCAGTCAAGGTAAGAAAATCCAATATTGCTAGATTTTGAGGAAGTGTGCCATGACGAACTATTTGCGATTTTATTGCTATGACATAGCACTATACATACACACACAACTTCTTAATTTGTTTGCTTCTAAATACTTGAAAAACGTCTGAAATCAGGACCTGGTACTTCCATTTATTGACGTCTGCCGACTTCAGCATGTGCGTATGTCGCACAGGTCCAATATTTCGCTAATGTTTTGTTGTGAAAAGGACACAAAGTAATAAAATATGCGCCCGAAGTCACCAGTTTCAGTGTAAGAGAAATATTTGATAAATTCAAAATGCTCCGGTTCACGGCGATTTGTGGGGTAAATAAAATTTGCATCACGGCGTGTTGCTGGAAAAGTTTCCGGCAATTGGGAATTCTGGTGAATGTTAATTTTTCAGAAGGGTTTATTGGAGTTTTTGAAACACCACAGACAACCAAAAAACCACAAAAAGTGAATAAAATTACTGTATTATCAATTAAGATAAGACCCGTTAAATAAAATGGTATTTAAACCAAGTTAATTATGTTAATTCAGTCTTTCTATTTCCACGTTGCAATCTTCAGCAATTTGTGACGAGACCGAGTTTTAGAATATAAACTTTTCAAGAGGTAACTGAGTCTTGTGCAAGTGAGTGTATAATCTACTTATACTAGCCTAGCAAAAGTCAGCTTCAGAAGGCTAGTTAAATGAATCATTGTCCCGCAGATATATATATACAACGCCCACTGGAACCATTATCTTGTCTTTAAGCCAACCAGTTTCCATAATTCTTTAATGCGGAAAGTCAAGCGAAGTACCCATAGTGCACAAAGACAAAACAAACACAATAAATACGTCAAATAATAATATTAATCGACACAGGATAAAAGACACCATTTTTCGTGAACCAAAGGAAAGGCTCAACACGATAGACGAGATGGCCGCAATCAGATACTTTATAATTGACTGATTGATTGATTGATTGTGATTGACTGATTGTTTGGGGTTTTACGTCCCAGTCAAGTTTATTTCACTTATATCGAGACATCACAAGTTGTAGATGAAGGTACAGAAATTTATACCTGTGCATTGCGCTTATGGCATTTGCAGTGAGGATTCTTTGTCATGTCACCCCTACTATGACACGGAGTATTTTAAGGTCTCATCCGAAAGACCCGTGACTTTCACATCTTATGCTGGACGTTTGGAATAGGAACAGTCAATACCCATTTTAAACCAGACGGACGTACACTATCTCAAGCCCTGCCACTTGCTGTAGATCCGGTTTTATCGAGAACGTAAATTTCTCAATGATTCGCGAGAGGGTTCATTCGAGAATTCAGCATTATCGCGAAAACCTACAGCTCAGGGCCGTAGCAAGCAATTTCAAAGTGAGAGGGCCAACCCAAAAGTGGGGGCCAAAGTGTACTTTAGATCAAATTTTCACTGATTTTCTATGTAAAATTTAAAAATTTTCAAAAAAGTGGGGGGGGGGGGGGTGGTCCCCCCTGCCCCCCTTTTCCTACGGGCCTGCTGAGCTTAACGCATTTAAATGATAATATGCCACCAATCACGAACATTTCAATTTGCGGAATAACTCTGAACACTGGATTCGCGAAAATAAAGTATCTGGTAAAATTACCGGATCTACAGTAGTTGTGGCGGGGTATCAAAAGTTAGTTCAGCTTTCGCAACGATTGAAAAATAAAAGAACTTGTGTAAGGTGGTAATTTTTCTACATAATTTTATTTGCATTCATTAACATAAAGTAATGTGCTAAGCTATAGTCCAACTTTTGTTTGTTCTACACACTACAACTGAAGTCCAAGTCTTTTATGTGGCAAAATTTTGCTTTCGTCCAGCTTGTGGTATTGTCGAATAGGAGCATCACCTCTAGCAGCCTCATCAGGATTCGCTATTGTTGCCAACTTCCGTCGAGCTTTTCCTTTTGACCGGTCTTTTAAATCGAACATATGGTCTCTAAAATAGAAGTAGTATGTGGTCAGCTTCATTGCTCTCTAAGACAAAAAGTCATTTGTGATTTCCATTTCTTTTACATAGTGATTTTCTATAATTTGTTGTGTTTCATTTTTGAAAATAACAGAATGAAATAGTTATAAATAAAGTGTCCTTTCAATATGATTGATGGTCATATACATATAATATATCTGGTAAGAATCATGGTATAGACCTGTTTACATGTATGGATAATATTTTGCATGTAACAAAACGTCATAAAATCCATGTAGAATTATTTTTAACAGAGTTAGGTGCAATTCAAGCGATCTTTGTAAGAGATAATCACCAATACTATCAGACTGAAAACCACAAGTTGCCGTAAAGTAAAAATTTATTATTTGCAATACGCCGTGTACTACACTAATAAGTCGCCGTGAACCGGAGCATTTTGAATTTATCAAATATTTCTCTTACCAAGACTAAATTACTGAAACTGGTGACTTCGGGCGCATATTTTATTACTTTGTGTCCTTTTCACAACAAAACATTAGCGAAATATTGGACCTGTGCGACATACGCACATGCTGAAGTCGGCAGACGTCAATAAATGGAAGTACCAGGTCCTGATTTCAGACGTTTTTCAAGTATTTAGAAGCAAACAAATTAAGAAGTTGTGTGTGTATGTATAGTGCTATGTCATAGCAATAAAATCGCAAATAGTTCGTCATGGCACGCTTCCTCAAAATCTAGCAATATTGGATTTTCTTACCTTGACTGACAACACCGTTCGCTTCAAATGGTAGCAATTTGGTTTCGACAGGTACCAATTTCCGGTAGCGGTTATACTATACAATTATGGACTTTTTAGTGGTTGTATATGGTGTGATATTCACCGGAAAAATAAATATTGATCGAGGCGACAGCCGAGGTCAATATTTATTTTTCCGGTGAATATCACACCATATACAACCACTAAAAAGTCCATAACTGTTTTATTATATAATTTAGCCACTGTGGCACTTCGGTTGACAATGTTTTCTCAAATTTGTGACCAGGCAATCTAACTATTTTACCGATGTTAGATTTCCCTGTCCACCCTGGTTGATCACACTAAAATTACCCCGCATTAGTTAGATCAATCTGACTTTTTAAGTCTGATTCTATGAAAAAATAAATGGCATTCCGGATGAGACACAATCAATCACACACTACATTGTAAATTGATAATGCCATAACGTCAACGTTCTATGAAAAAAAAAATAACAAGACACAATCACTTGCGTACACTTAATTGATGACGTTCTAATCATTTTACGGAGAACGTCAACAAAAATCGATGACGTACACCGAATTTAATATTCACCGGAAAATCCGTGGTATATGATGTGAGATCCAATGGTCACGTGTTACCGTTTTAGCCAATCATAAAGACGGAATTTATTGATTATATAATAAACAGTGATATTTGTCTCCGAAATATATGTTTGCTGTCAGCCTAGAGGTGGAACATGGCATCGATCAGAAGTCGCATGCCTGTTTAAAGAAAGAAATCTAATCCTGTATCCTCAAACTAGCATTTAATAACGATATTAACTTTATCAAATTAAACCTCGTCGACACTCTAACCGTCACAAAGAACACATCATTTCCATTTGATCTATATAAAATCAATTCGTCCTAAGGCAAAGCAATAAGTTCTATACAGTACGGCCATGTCGAAAATTTAACATCGGACGGACGGAAATGGCCCCAAGCTCGGATGTCGAGTGGCCGAGATATGGACAACATAGTGCCACGAAACCCACCAACCGATAAATAGCAGATACCCAGACACGGATAACGAGGAATCAAAATGGACTGCCGATTGGATACTTTTTCGTTAACTTGGTGTTAAATTTTCGACAGGTCCGTAATGTAAACTTTTTTTTCTGATGACGAAGAGATGTTTGTTGACAAAACACGTCCAGGCTGAATTATGTCCGGTCAGTTCCGGGTATTTAGGTCGTCTACGAAACTTATTAGAAATATTTTGATGTTAATATGGGTTTGGGGTTGACAATCTTATGTACATTAATGAATATGGCTTGATGATATGACAATATATACCACCTTTTTTAATGTATTTTATTATGAAATTCAAAAAGTGGTACATGTACATGATCCATATGACACCTAGTGCTTCAAAGTCTTGGGTCAGACTCGGTCGGGGATCGAACCTCCAACTTCCCACTTACGGAGCGAGCACTCTACCATCTTAGTTACCGCAATGGTCAGCTACCAATTCAATACCTGTCGGCTTTTAGAAAATCTTTTTCATAATTTATAGTAATTTTACAGCAATGTATACGTATTTTAAAAATCATTGAAAATATCTTATAAATAAATGAAGTCTACAAATAAACTAATAAAATAAACTAATAAATAAATAAATAAATAAATAAATAAATAAATAAATCAAATAATTCATAAATAAAATGAATTAAAATAAATAAATAAATAAATAAATAAAATAAATAAAATAAAATAAATAAAATAAATAAAATAAATAAAATAAAATAAAATAAAATAAAATTAAATAAAATAAAATAAAAATAGAATGAAATAAAAGAATAAATAACATAATAAATAAATAACATAAATAATATAAATAAATAAATAAATAAATAAATAAATAGATAGATAAAAAAATAAATAAATCGATCTGCTCTAGTCAGCCATGCACTAGATACATATACATAGTAACTGGTTTAGTTAGTCAACGTTATCACGTTTTTATATGTAGTGAATTGAATATAAAAAGATTATGTTTGGTAAATGTTCATTTTATCTGGTTGTTACGAAAAGTTCATTATATAAAGATTGATAAATATATTGTTAGAAATTAAATAAATAGATTAAACAAACACGTAAGTAAATTTCACATCTATGTCTACTTATAACACAACCAAATACAGCGACAATTTTATTGGCAGTTTTATATTTTTTATGATTTTATTAGGTTTAAGAGATTCTGCTTGTTTTTGTTGAAAATATTCAGAAAAGGTAAGGGAATATGTTATATTGTATCATGAACTTTCAGTTTTAACTGAAGTTTAGGTGAAGAGTTCCATTTGTACCCTCCACTAAATTTTTAATTTCGACTAAAAAAGCCTCAAATGACCGTATCAAGCTATTTTGAACATTTCTGTAAAAATTATTTTCAATTTTTTTACATAGAATTTAATAGGTATGGGATACTATACATTTATTGCCTTTGTGTGAGGGATATATGAACATTTATTCACCCGCAACAAGTCATATTTCCCGAGGGCGAAGCCCGAGGGAAATGTGACTTGTTAAGGGTGAATAAATGTTCATATCTCCCTCACACAAAGGCAATAAATTGTTTATTATACCGAAAGATAACCATGGTAATAAGAAAGACAGAAAGAAAAAAATATTTTAAGAAAAGTCTGAAAACATCAGTCCTTCTCCGATTCATTGTTTTTTCTTCTATCGGAACTCATCGGAGGCAAACGCTAGAACGTCAAGATCGATTCTCAATCGATGACGTCATATCATTGTGACGTCACGGTGTGTTCCGAAGAGGTGGGATATGATGTTTTCAGAGGGATACACGATGTTTTCTCCACCCTGATCACATGATCCAACGATCCAATCAAATTACAGATAGCATCGTATTTTTCTAATGAGGTATAATAAAAAAAGAACTCTCACCAAGTTTAGCTATTGAAATCGGTGTTTTTGAAAAGTATGATGTCTCTATATCCAAAATAATTCTGGACATGGCTCCATGTTCCATTTATTTTCAATTTTATGCATAGCCATGCCAGCTAGATCACTAATTTTACTCAATATTTTACAAAATCAGCGTATAAAAAACTTTTATTTGACTACTTTGTTGTTTTGGTATAAACATTGTTTGATTTTTAAAATGCTGTCTGAACCGGATATAAAACATTCATTGGTATTATTAAATTACACTAATCAATAAATGTTATCAATTTTCACTTTTTGCCTTTGAAATGGTATTATCATATGGAAAGGGAAAATATTATTTCAGTGTTATACGTTTTGTTCCGCATATTTCAGCGTTATAAGTTTTGTTATGCATTTTCGGCGTTATAGTTTTGTTCCGCATATTTCAGCGTTATAAGTTTTGTTTCGCCGATTCAGTTTGCCGTTTTGGCATGTGCTATGGCTTTTTCTTGTGTGTGTGTGGGGGGGAGAGAGAGCGAGAGAGAGAGAGAGAGAGAGAGAGAGAGAGAGAGAGAGAGAGAGAGAGAGCGCGTGTGTGCGTCTATTTTCTATAGCTTCTATTCAAGAGCAAAACCAAGACTAACTCATTAATTTTTACTTCTGTTTATTTTATTTTTCTTAATTCAATACCTGAATTCTTCTTTAGTTTCAAAAATGAAAAACAAGAAAGTTAAAGGAAGACGGAATTTGCCGTCGAAAGAAGAGATTGCCAAAGACTTGAAAAGTTCAACACAAGAAGAAGAGGTGGAGGAAAGAATTCCGGAACTGCCGGAAGAGGAAAGGCAATGTGTAAACGCTAAAATGTATCTGATGAAACAAAGTGCTAGGCCTAATTCCGGTAATTTGTGAGTATCGATCTTTGGTAAACCATGTCTAATAAACAACCATAGCATTCATACAGGTGTTATAATTTTATGACACTGATGCAATTTGTGAACAAAATTGTCAATTACCATGCACAATTTCGGAAGTGTGACGAATTTTTTTTCACTGATGACAGACCGGCAGCCTTGAAAAAGCTATTTGGAATAATCTGTTTTTGAAAGTTGTAAGAAAAAGTTTTTTGTTTTTTCTCATGTACTCTAGATTTTAGAATCTTAGAGTAAAGGCGTGTAGTTGCTCACTATGAAATGGATAATGTACTTTGTTCAAAGATGACTACAGTCGTTTTTACGAGAGAAAAATCCCTTATTCCTTATTTGCTCATCAAATTAGTTTTCTGATTGGGGTTTGAACGTCCAAGTAAAGATTATTGTACTTATTTCGAGAAGCCAACAGCTATAAGTGTAGTGGCAGTATACGTAATTGTTACCTTTAAAGTACGCTCAGGTCAATGTGCAGGCAAGGACATCGGGTTTTTAGGTCTCTTCCGATTAACCCAATGGCTTCCATTTCTAACTGTTGATGTCTTGTCGAAAAAAGTCCAGTTCTGACCTTGCTGTTTTGAATCGATATGTGAATTTATGGATAATTTTAAAGGTCAAATTCACTTTAAATTATCCACGTTTAACTTGTGGATAAATTCCTTACTGTGCTCAGTCTGTTTCGATTGCTTGTAGTTGTAAGCGTCCTCTGAAGCGGCCATAAGTCTACTCTTTTTCGAACTCTACAGAGGTGTCTTTAGCGTGCACTGAGACACGAGACCTCGTGTTTGAGTCTCATTCGAAAGACTATTCTAGTATTTAGCTTTTAGCAGCTCTAGTGTGGACAGGAGATGAAAATCATCTCAGAAATTTCCAAGTCCCGAGTGAGGTTCGAACATAAAGTGCATACAATACTCTTTTGATGGGAATACCTTTGCCTCAAACATATTTCAGAGGCCGTGGTGGATTATTGGATAAGACGTTAATCTACAAATCCAGGGTCCCTCACCGCTGTGAGTTCGAGCCCCGTTCAGACCACATGTTGGAAAGTGAAGTTTCCTTGCCGTTGGTCTTTACTGGTTAATCTGGTATCAATATAACGACTGGGAGAGTGGTACGCTTGTCTGCGGCGTACAAACTCTCTGAACTAGCACGGTAAAGTCGCCCTGAGTGCGCAATAGTACAAGACACACCATAAAACACACTCGCACTTCTCATGCATACACAAACTTCAACCAACCAACCATCAGACATATTTCACCGTTATTTTTTATACTTACCAGATACGAGCACCTAAGTAGACTGCTGACTAACATCTTAGACCAAGATGAACCCGAGGAAACAATAACTGAATTAGAAGACATAAGTTATCAATTAAAACAAGAAAAACTGCCATGTCCAACTCCAATAATACGACCAACAAGGGAGACAACCATGACAGACACACTGGCTAAATCACAAATCAAGATGATGCAGGTAATGGAGGGTTTGTCGTTTGATAATTTTATTATCAATGTTCATTGATCTGAAAAAATGGGCATTTATTTGTAAATGGTCTAAACTTCACACGCGGCAGAATGTAGCTTCCTGAAACAGAAAGTTCTTATTTTTCCTGTGTAGTTTTCATTTTGCTTTTGCAATTGGGATTTGGACATGTACCCGTCTGTTTGTGTTTGATATCAACATTTATATTGCATGTATAACAAAACACATTTCAGAATAAGAAAATAACAAAAAAATTAAAATAAAACAATACCAGTTCATATTTTAATCACCATACGAAATAACAAATTTGCTGGATTTTTGTTTTTTAATTTCAGAACGCAATCGATGACAGAAACTTCAGATTTAGTGATGAAGGTATGTTTGAATTACAGACAAAGAAAACTGATATATAACCAAAATCTACAACAATTTCAATTGAAATGAAAATTAAGACTTTACAAAATCTTTTGCGATACATGTTTCACAATCATTTCCTTAATTTAAATTTAGCAAATTTTTGTAATCTATTTTTGGAACTACTGGTGAATACTTTTGTCAAAACTAAATGCAAATGTTTTAATATAACAGTGATCTTAAAAATGACACCTTAAATTCCTCAATATCTTGAAAATTAACAAAATTATAAAGATTTGAAATTTTGCAAGATTTAAGTCCAGGAAAATCTTAGCTAAGGAATGATTGTGAAACAGAGGCATGATTCAAAACGATCTTGTATATTGTGATTGATGTCAAAAGTTGAATATTGTATTCATTGAAACAGAGGACTCGGCAAAAGTCAATGCAACCAGGAACATGACAAAACTAAAAGTCATTGATAAAACGATTAAACAATATATTGCACCAAAAAAAAAAGGGCCAAAGCACTGAGGCCACCGATTATAAATATGTATATATTTTACAATCTAGGGTCTGTCCCGATTTGGATTCAATCCTAGTGGTTGAAAAGGCAATGTTATCCGTAAGCGCGAGCTTTAGGCCACTTGGCAACCGAAGCCCCTAAATCGTATAGCAGTTAAACATTGTTCATATATATTTGCAGATGAGCAGGACGATAAATACCGACTTATTCCAGATGTTATGCGTCAGGTGTTTTTCTACGAACAAGCGGCTATCGGACTTCCGAGAGAAGAATTCATTCGGATATCCGTTGCTATGAGAGATATCGTTGACCTATGGCCTATTGAATCAATACGATTCTGGGGAAAGATCCTCGGACTTTATCGTAACTATTACGTTGTGGAGACTGATTTTACGGAAGGTGATTACGAAAGCGAGACAAGTGATACAGAAGAGGATGAAGAAGTTACAAGCTTCTTTGAAGACCAGGTATGTTGGGATGGATTATAGTAATGACGTTTTACGTCCTTTTCAATATTCTATCACTTATATTGAGACATGTGGTTTACGGATGGTGGAGGAACCCGGAGTCACTGGAGAAAACGACCGAAATTCGGCGAGCCAACTGACAAACTTCTCACAATGGATCTGTGCCAAGTTGGATACGAACGTAGACGGTGATAACCTATCGCCGGCCACGCATACAATGTTCCGACACTGGCCGTCATCACGGTACCAAAGCAGCGTCACGGCAACTAATGACGTACTTGTGTCAGTGACGTCACTAAATGACACAATTCATGCCGAGTTTTCATTCTTTTTGCGTGCTAATCAAGCATCCGGTCATTTGTCGGAACATTGTGGGCGTGGCCGGCGATACGTCAATTTCACGTGAGCGCTTTAGACCACTCAACAATCAAAACCACTTCAATTACATGGTAGTACAGTTAGCCAGAAGGTTGAGCTCTGCTTAACTTAATGAGACACACTTTCAGCACCAAGAGTTTTATAACAAAAACATTCTTAAGTCATTATTTTGCTGTTACGTGTCCTTTATGAGAATTCCACTGACAGAACTTGGTTATTCGGCGTCAATTATCACATTATATGTTAATCACATTTATGTATGTATTCACCAAAAACAAAATATAACAATCTATGCCCGAACGGCAATCCCAAAGCAAAGTAAAAACTTAAACTTGCAAATTAGGTTAAACGCGTTAACTTCCACCAGGGAAGTGAGACTTGGTCATCAGGTGTTCCGTAAGGGTAAGTTTAGCTTGCTACATGTACATCCGCAACGTGTGTGTTGATAATAACAGGGAATATATGTATAGAATAGTAAATAGCTGCCACTAGACAGTGTTGTTCGTGAAGAACAGCCATGTTTGTCATTGTGCATAACAGCACAACAGTAGTTGTTCATAAAGAACAGCCATGCTTGTCATTGTGCATAACAGCACAACAGTAGTTGTTCGTGAAGAACAGCCATGTTTGTCATTGTGCATAACAGCACAACAGTAGTTGTTCGTGAAGAACAGCCATGCTTGTCATTGTGCATAACAGCACAACAGTAGTTGTTCATAAAGAACAGCCATGTTTGTCATTGTGCATAACAGCACAACAGTAGTTGTTCGTGAAGAACAGCCATGCTTGTCATTGTGCATAACAGCACAACAGTAGTTGTTCATAAAGAACAGCCATGTTTGTCATTGTGCATAACAGCACAACAGTAGTTGTTCATAAAGAACAGCCATGTTTGTCATTGTGCATAACAGCACAACAGTAGTTGTTCGTGAAGAACAGCCATGCTTGTCATTGTGCATAACAGCACAACAGTAGTTGTTCATAAAGAACAGCCATGCTTGTCATTGTGCATAACAGCACAACAGTAGTTGTTCGTGAAGAACAGCCATGCTTGTCATTGTGCATAACAGCACAACAGTAGTTGTTCGTGAAGAACAACCATGCTTGTCATTGTGCATAACAGCACAACAGTAGTTGTTCATAAAGAACAGCCATGCTTGTCATTGTGCATAACAGCACAACAGTAGTTGTTCATAAAGAACAGCCATGCTTGTCATTGTGCATAACAGCACAACAGTAGTTGTTCATAAAGAACAGCCATGCTTGTCATTGTGCATAACAGCACAACAGTAGTTGTTCGTGAAGAACAACCATGCTTGTCATTGTGCATAACAGCACAACAGTAGTTGTTCGTGAAGAACAGCCATGTTTGTCATTGTGCATAACAGCACAACAGTAGTTGTTCGTGAAGAACAGCCATGTTTGTCATTGTGCATAACAGCACAACAGTAGTTGTTCGTGAAGAACAGTCATGTTTGTCATTGTGCATAACAGCACAACAGTAGTTGTTCGTGAAGAACAGCCATGTTTGTCATTGTGCATAACAGCACAACAGTAGCTGTTCGTGAAGAACAGCCATGCTTGTCATTGTGCATAACAGCACAACAGTAGTTGTTCATAAAGAACAGCCATGTTTGTCATTGTGCATAACAGCACAACAGTGGTTGTTCGTGAAGAACAACCATGCTTGCCATTGTGCATAACAGCATAACAGTAGTTGTTCGTGAAGAACAGCCATGCTTGTCATTGTGCATAACAGCACAACAGTAGCTGTTCGTGAAGAACAGCCATGCTTGTCATTGTGCATAACAGCACAACAGTAGTTGTTCATAAAGAACAGCCATGTTTGTCATTGTGCATAACAGCACAACAGTAGTTGTTCGTGAAGAACAGTCATGTTTGTCATTGTGCATAACAGCACAACAGTAGTTGTTCGTGAAGAACAGCCATGTTTGTCATTGTGCATAACAGCACAACAGTAGTTGTTCGTGAAGAACAGCCATGCTTGTCATTGTGCATAACAGCACAACAGTAGTTGTTCATAAAGAACAGCCATGTTTGTCATTGTGCATAACAGCACAACAGTAGTTGTTCGTGAAGAACAGCCATGCTTGTCATTGTGCATAAAAGCAAACCAGTCACCCTTTTTAATTTTGGCTTTCATGTTTAAAAGCTACTATTCTCGATCGTGTATAAAAGCCACCATTGTGTTGGTGTATAACAACCTCGTTTGAGTTGTAAAACAATTGTCAGATGGATCACGATACAATCTTACTCATATAAATCTTGATTTGGTATTAATTTGATTGTATAGGTCCTTCATAACATCTCGAACTTAATATTAATTTGTTCAGTTTGTTTGAGTGGAGTTTACAAGTAAACACCCTCCAGCCAAATAACAATTGATGAGTCTTTTGCGTGCATCGAGATATACAGCCTCGAAAAATTGCGTAACTTATAGAGATATTTTGATCTTCATTTCAGTAATTGAACACCCGACTTTTCACTTTTCAATTTTGTAGCTTCTGGAGGCATATTAATCTTAATTTCAGTAATACAACATCAGACTTTTCACTTTTCAATTTTGAAGCTTCTGGTGAAATGTTAGCCCTTTTTTCAGTAGTGGATTACCAGACTTTTCACTTTTTAGAATTCGTTATTTGTATAATTTTGAAAACATTAATTAAAATACATTTTTATGTTTTAGACAACAGATAGTCTATTTGACGGTAAGTATGTTTAACCATAGATAATTTTAGTAGTTAGAAAGTTTTTTCTTAAATTTAAATGTTGTATCCTAGTACATTTCAGTGCTACATTTATTCATGACTTATAATTCTGCTGATCTTGCAATTTGCACTATTCTTATTTACATAGAGACCTTGAACAAAAATGCGAACGTTAATATTACTTTGGACATTTTCCCGATACTTTCTACACACGTGGCGGATAAAGCTAGCTAAAGAGAAGGTGCGTATCCTTCCGGATCTCCCGGCCTCACCTCCCTGATGGAAGTTCACGTGTTTTACCTAAATTGTCAGTTTGAAAGTTTTTACTTTATTCGGACGTGGATTAGTACACTTGTATTTAAATCTAGGTTTGGCAAATTGCAGTTGACCGACAGGTCTCATGTAGACTTAATACTGTCAATCACACATACTTTCTATATTACATACTTTTTTTAAAAAATTATACTGACCAACATTTCTAATAAAACCAGACCAAAGTGAAACAATTTAGAATAAAATAAATAATTGTTTCAAGAAAATGGTTTATGTGTTATTATAATGTAATACCATATATTGCTATTGTCGTCGTCGATAATTTAGTTTCATTTAAATTTAAGTGGATATATTGGCTTTAGCGTATCGAATTTTGTTATGATATTGGTAATGTTGATTATAAATTACATTTAGTTTTGGTGTTAGTGATGTTTTGGGTTTATTTTCAGTATACTTGAACCGGACTGGTGCCAACATTCCAATATATTGAGAAAATAGTCCAATAAGTATGAAAATATTGGGTATATAATTATTACTAGTATATAGTTGAACAGCTTGATAATGTGTTCCATTCTGTTGTCATAAGAATAGAATTTTGTATTGTTGTAAATCTCAAAACAAATAAGGGTATTCGTTCTGAAATTTATGTTATAGGGTATCTTGTTTTCAATTTGTAGATATATCCATAACTACAGAAACCATTAAGCCGATAGTAAAACAACCTCCTCGTATACCGTGTGAGGCACTAGGTACTGGTCTGAACAAGAAGGTCTACTTTGTATGTTCTGAACGTGAGTATAATTATAACTTATTAGTCTGGTTTTTTTTAATTAGATGATTGATACGTGAAAACGTGTTGCTCAGTTGGTGGATCGTCGGATTCAAGATGCCAAATACTGATTGGGACATGATGTGTACTTGTGGCGGACCGGGCTCTATAGGTTGCAGGTTCTCAGTGGGAAAAGCGTCTCGCTAGCATTGGGAAGATCCCGGGTTCGAGTACCGGTTTAGCCGCTGCATTTCCCCCTTTTTGTTACATACTTCAGCAAGTTATTTCATTTCACAATATTGCTGACTCGTCCAGTGTCAAGATTATGGGGTTGGGGAGACATCTCTACAATTGCTGTCTCATTGATCTAGTACCTAAAAGTCGCCCTGTGTGCAAGCAAGTACAAAACAGACATATGCACAATACACACCATACATAATGTCTATCACGGTACGCAAAATCGGACTAGACTAGTGTAATCAGGCTGACATAAGCACCACAGTGTAACCCATGGCCATACAAGCATATAGCTTACTGAAGGCGTGTAATAAAGTGAATATCACTTTAAGAACCATCATTTAAACAAATATCTTAGTATCTCCTTCCTAGTACAATTTTGACTTTTTTTAAAAATCGCACAAAGTAGAGATTTATTTACTTATCCGTGGTATAAATATGTATATTTTTGAAATGTATCATTATGTAATTTAGCTATGTTTTTATAAACTTTGTCGGTAAGTGAATAATAGGTAGTTTCATATTTACTTCATTTTCATAATGGCCGAGCTTTATAGTTTCTGGTTTATGCATCGGATATCAAGGCTATCATTATCGAAAACCTATGGTAGATATAGATAAAATTCCAGACGTAGAAATACCATAATTATATAGTTGAACAATCAGTGGCGTAGCCAGAACAGAATGAATGCGCAAGCCTGGTGCCATAGTCACGTCCAAGAGTTACGATTTCATGCTCCTAAGATTTTTTTTTTTTTTTTTTTTTTGGGGTGGGGGGGGGGGGATTGGCAATTTATCGAATTTTTCTGCATTTTAAAACAATATGCCGGTAAAAAAGAGACGTGAAACGTATAACTTGCATGATTCAATCGCGCTCCCAGATGTAATGTGGAAGCAACAACTCTGTAGTTTGTACACAATAAAAGATTGAATTTTTTTAATTATCCAAAAGTATGTGCAAACACAGGATTATTGCCTTATGACCACACTACACCACTGGTCAATCGTAGGATGGCTATTCACATAGAACAGTACTGGCCGTTAGAAAGTTTAACAATATGACAATAGACTGGTGCTTAATCGACAGCCCATGACAATCTCCAGACCCTGCATGGTACGGTACCTACATGACTTGTACATCTCGACAGATTTGCGGCAGCTGTAATCTATCTCTTGGCAGCTTTTCGGACATTAGCTGTCAAAATTAAGACCGCACGGCAACTCAGATTCGATTCTTTTCGTTTGTTCAATGTTAAACTTTTGGCATGCTGAATACTGAATGAATAAAATGATACTTATAGACTCGATTCATATTTATACAGTCCAACCTGCCTTAAGCGTCACCCCTATATAAGGACCACCTGTTTATGAAGTCCAGTAGAATCTTATTCCAATTGTTCTTTATTCATATTATTTGAACCTGTTTATAAAGGTTACCTACCTATAATTAACACCTTTGCCGGTTTCCTGGGATGACCTTTATAGACAGGTTAGACTGTAATTATTTTAAACAATTTTCTCGTTCAAAAAAAAAAAAAAAAAAAAAAAAAAAAAAAACAACATACATGTGTGAAGAACTTCAAAAGTTCTAGAATCACATAATGCTTGAGAAGCAGATATATTTTGTATGATAAACTCGGAGGATAATGCTATATCTGGTAACATGCATATACAGCACAGACCTATCGAAAGTTGAACACTGAACATACAAAAAGTTGTCGAAGCTCGGATGTCGAAAGGCCGATATTTCCAAATTTAGTTACTACCGAAAACTTCTCGAAAGATGGCAAAGACTGAGCTGAGCTGCCGTATTCCACACTTATTCGTTTATTTAGTGTGACACTTTTGACATCTTTGCAGTGGCGTACCCAGAAAAGAATAAATGTGCAAGCCCGGAGCAAAAAAGCACTACACGCACCGTAGACTTCTTGACACTTAGAGGTCTGGGTACATGTTTTCCAGTAAAATTTTGAAAAATATGAAGCAAATTGGTACGTGTTTCTATACCCTAAAACAATAGTTTCGTGAGTAAAACGACTACACAAAAAGATAAAGTTTTTGTTACATTACACTGAGAGAGCCACTTTTTCATTCTATTTTTTCAAAAGACATATTTTACTTCAAAATCTCAACATTTTTTGTCAAAAAATTATGTTTAAGCACAGAATGAATTATTGGCTTATATGCACGCTACGCCACTACTCTGTACTGTAAATATTTATGGACCTACACTATCGATAAACTTTTGTAACATTTATAATTTATAAGTCTATATTATGTTTAAGCTGGGTTGCCATGGATACGACTTCCGCATGTGACACCAGAACAGATCGTGACTGCACGTAAAATAAAATCGTTCTTCACAGGAGTTTTAGATTCTAAGGTAACATTTATTCATAGATAAATAATTTAAAGAACCTTAATTGTTTCAATTTACGATGTTATAATCAGATTACATGTCATATATTTTATATTTCAAAATTTTTCATTTTCTTCTCTTTGTTCAAATATACCACTGCGGTAGCTCCGTAAGTGGGATTCATGGGTTCGATCCCCGACCGGGTCTGATCCAAGAAGTGAAAGTGGGTAGTGACTATTCTTCCGGCCAGGTACTCCAGAGGCCAAAATATGTTCGAACTTACATCGTAGTTAGGTACTTTCCCCGATGACCAAGTGCTCTTTTGTGTACGCGCTTACGGTTCACACCGCCTAGGTTCAAATCCCACTTGGAACAGATACTCCAGAGGCAAAAACATGTTCGAACTCGCATCGTAGTTAGGTACTTTGCCCGATGGCCAAGTGCTCTTTTGCGTACGTGTTTACGGTTCACACCGCCTAGGTTCGAATCCCAATTGGAACAGATACTTAAGAGGCAAAAACATGTTCGAACTCACATCGTAGTTAGGCACTTTCCCCGATGGCCAAGTGCTTTTTTACGTACGTGTTTACGGTTCACACCGCCTAGATTCGAATCCCACCCGGAACAGATACTAGTGCGAGAATGTTTGTCAATTTGCTTGCCGTTGAAGGTCATTAGATTTTCTCCAGCATTCCGCTTTCCCCCACGATCCATGAACTGACCGCCTCGAGCTCGATATAAGTGTATGAATCTTGACTTGAACGTAAAACTCAATTACTCCATACTACTCCTTTACTCCCTTGTAAACAGATGGTGAAAGAATAATGAATTAGAAACAAAAGTGGTATGAAATTTAAACATTACAATATTTTACTTTTAGCTAGTAACGTACCCGCCATTCCCTGGTACAGAGAGGAATTACTTAAGGGCACAGATAGCTCGTATCACTAGTGCTACGACTGTATCTCCAATCGGGTATTATAGATTTGACGATGAAGAAGAAGGCGAAGAAGAAAGCGGGGAATCCGGTACGTAGAGTAGAAATACAGTACAGATCAGTATAAGAACAGAACGGACCTGTCAAAAGTTAAACACTGAGCTAACGAAAAGGAGTCGAAGCTTGGCGGTTGATCCGAATGACCAAGTAGATATGGAGAGCTTGTAGAGTGTACTGAGCTAAGGAAAATGAGTCAGGGCTCGACTACTGATCCGAATGTCCAAGATATAATCCCTCATGCAAAGTATTTCCTGTATTTCCTTAGCTTAATTTGGTAAAATATATTTTGGTCCTTTGGGTAGCTTTTCAACATCTTCAAAAAAAAAAAAATTTGGTTTAATAATTTTGCTCCAAGCACTACTGATGAGGAATTGTATTCCGAAACGGCCGTCTAGTGCTGTAAATATAAAACTGGTATAATATGTAATATGTATAGCTTGTGGTAAAAATTCTGCCGAGAGGTAGATGGTAGCTGTTGAGATATAGCTAATGACGGGCTGCATGTATTCGTCAGCATACTGTAAAATTAAATTTACGATATATCTTTACTTTATGAAAACGATAAAAAAAACCTGTGACATGTTATCAGATCAGATTTGCAAACCTAATTATATTTGTTAAAACATCCTAGTTTCGTGTTTAGTTTTTACAATTATACGGGTTTTATACCATTGCGGTAGCTCAGTTGGTAGAGTGCGCGCTCCTTAAGTGGGAGGTCGTGGGTTCGATCTCCGACCGGGTCTGACCAAAGACTTGAAAGTGGGTAGTGGCTGTTCTTTCGCCAAACACTCGGCATTACAAAATGAAAGTCACGGTTCTATTGGATGGGAACTTAAAATAAACGAGGTCCCGTGTCACGATGGGCTTGGCACGCTAAAGAACCCTGCCGTATATATAATGCCATAAGCGCAACGCACAGAGCAAAATTTCAACACCTTCACCTATAGCTGGCGACGTCTTAATATAAGTGAAATATTATTCACTGGAACGTTAAACACCATTACTCTACTCTTATACGGGTTTACAACGGATTGCATAGTTAGAGCAATAATTATTACTAAACCTGTTTTTATTTTGCAGTACCAGACAGCTGTTTTGAAAATAAACCCAGAATAACCATGTTCAGTAAAATAAAAATAAAATAAACACAGACAGATACTGGCTCGAACAGATTTGAAATCGACGGAATTCCTCATGATCATGCATCGTAATATTTCATGATGAATTTTTGCCAAGGATATTCTTGTTAACCCGTAATTTGTATGATAACAAATTAAGAAGACGCTTCTTTATTTTTGTAGGAAGTGGACGAGATACTTGTATTATTGATCCAGAATTTGAAGGAATGCCGATACGTGATTTATCAGATTCACAGACCTGGTGTCATCATATGTTACCCATACTTCCTCAGGTAAATTACATACAAATTATACAAAACACAAATTTACCGGCCCATGTTCAAATCGCAATACAAAAATGCGAAGTAAAAACTTTAACAAATTAAGTTAAATACAAGAAATTTCACCAGGGAAGTTGTACCCGGTCAGTGAGATCAGGTGTTCCGTGAGGGTAAGGACTTAATACTTAGGTATCTACACCCGCCACGTGTTTGAAACACAATAAATTTCACCAGGGAAGTTGTACCCGGTCAGTGAGATCAGGTGCTTCGTGAGGGTAAGGTTTTAATACTTAGCTATCTACACCCACCATGTGTTTGAAACACAATAAATTTCACCAGGGAAGTTGTACCCGGTCAGTGAGATCAGGTGTTCCGTAAGGATAAGGACTTAATGCTTAGCTATATATACAATCGCCACGTGTTATGGAACAATGAGATATCCATTTTAGCGGTTGTTATTACATTAATGTGGGTCTATAATAGACGTCTCATACAAGGTGGCGATTAAAATAAAAGAGAAAGAAAAGGTCTTTGACAGTGAGTTTAGAAGAACTTTACAGAACGATTTTAGTCAACAACTTTATTTTATATATACCCGGTTTAATTGGAGATAATCATCTGAAAAGTCATTTTAAAGTTTTCAATATGGCACAAAGATTAAATGCAGGCAAGGCGGCTTTCAGACGACTTTTTTGAAAGATCAAGTATACATGCTTTATTTTTAAATTTTACTTGATAAGGGAAGAAATGTGTGGTTTAATCCAGTAGAGGGTGGACAGGAAGGAGAGGATGAGGATGAAGATGATGAAGACAGAAATGAGCCGGATGAACCGGAACCGGAAGTTGGGCCTCCGTTATTGACCCCTATTTCTGAAGACCAAGGTAAAACAAACAAGAAGAAAAATGCAAGAACCATGCTTTTCAACATTTAGTTATTACACATGGTTTACAGCAAATTAATAATAATTGATATGAATTGTTGAAGTAATTCTGCCCTTAGCAAAAGGCATCTTGCTGAATGATACTGAAATAAAATTTTATTAATCGTTGATAATGATGTTTTCCGGTTCAGTTGTACATATTGTCCAAAAAACAAAAAAAATGATTTCAAGTACAGAAAATATATAAAGTTCTTGTTTGAAAAAGAAAACGACAGAGAAAAACTTTCATTTTGTTATTGGCTCTATTGCGTTCATGCTTTCAGCACTCTTCAGGGGCATAATGTTTACTTGCTTAGTAACAAAAGTCATTAATGAAAAGGTAATTATAGTTTGGTTATTGAAATGAAATGATATAAATTTTATAGATGTAGGCAACAGTCCAGCATGGATTACCAAAATGTCATCCAAGTTCCTTCCAGAATACTCACTAGCTGTTCTTAACTCAAATGTATGGCCAGGCGCATGCGCTTTTGCAGCAGAAAGAGGAAAGTAAGTAATATAGTTGGTTTGGTAAGGTATGGGATGATTTGTGTGAATTCTAATTTACCGTCACAATATTTCATATTACTTCACATTTTTTCATGACTTGACTTGTGACTGCAAAATTGATTATGTTTTTTTTAATATAATTATTCAATGTCGTAGCTGAACGAATGAAATGAGGCGGTTAATTTTCCTTGTAAAACAGAATCTAAATCATTATCCTGCCTTAAACCTATCATTTAATACATTAAATGCAATATATCAATCCAGTTAATTTTTTAAATAGGTAACGCACAGGTGCTTGCCATTATGGTTGATTTGTGTAGAAATAAAATCCATCTCGTCTTGCTGAGTTTCTTCCAATCGCTTCTAGTTGTAAGCGTCCTTTGTACTACTCTTTTTCGAACTCTACAGTTAATTGTCATGTGCTACTTTTGAATGTATTATTTCATAAAAATTCAAAAGTAGCACATGACAGAGGTGACTTTAGCGTGTACTGAAACACTTGACCTCGCTTCTGAGTCTCATCCAAAAGTCTATTCTAGTCCTTTAAGCTTTATACAGCTCTAGTATGGACAGGAAATGAAAATCATCTCAGAAAATGTCCTAGTCCCGAGTGGATTCTAACCCATCAAATTAATGTGTAAATTAAAATGCTCGAAAAAACTCTTATTTATTGAGTTCAGATCATTATCATACACAATTTTACCTACTTTTTTTAAATTTCAAGGTTTTTTGAAAACATCTATATTGGATGGGGACACAAAAATCAGGATGGAGAGTTCCAACCAGAAATTCCAGAAGCGACAGTGACGGAATTCCCAAGTGGTCCGGAAATAACAGAAGCAGACGATCCTTCACCGGAACAGGAAGCTGCAGTTGAAGCTGCAATGCAGGAAAAAGAATTTGGAATGGACGACGATGATGACGATGAAGATGGCGAACAGGATGATGATTGATCGAAATTTGCTAATTTAATATTTATTATGATTTTGTGTGCATAATTCAATTGCAAGTGTACATTGGACATGTTGGACACAGTAGACTATTTTTAGATTTTTTAAAATGTAAAATTGTACCTGTTTTATCTTTTTTTCAGGCCAAGATCAATTTTCCGTCCATGTTTTATTTGTTTGAAGATATCGGAAAATAAAACATTTTATAAATATTTTAATTCAATTGCGTCTTTATCTAACAAAACTGATATGGGTTTAGCCCACGACTAAAAAAAATATTTTATGTTGTATATTACTTCCCAAGGATTTCATGTTATTTTAGTATTGGATTTGATTGATAAATTAAATAAAATGATTAAAAAAATGCCTCATGGAGTAGAACGAATAATGGTTTACTATTGACTGTTTAATGGCCACTGCGGTAGCTTAGTTTGGTAGAGTGCTCACTCCGTAAGTGGGAGGTCATGGGTTTGAACCGCGACCGGGCCTGACCCAAGACTTGAAAGTGGAAAGTGACTGTTCTTTCACCAAACACTCGACATTACGAAATAAAAGCCATGATTCTTTCGGATGGGACTGGCACGATAAAGAACCCTGCTGTATAATGCCATCAGCGTAACACACAAATTTCTGCACCTTCGCCTATAGCTGGCGACGTCATGATATAACTGAAATATTCTTGACGGGGACGTTAAACACCATTACTCAACTCTCAACGAAACTTGACTGTTTTATTGAAAATGTCGGTTTGTCTGGATATATTTTTCTAGTAGATTGCTATGGAATCTGATATACAGGTTACTACTAAACCTTAAATACACAGGACCCTTCGGAACCAATTCCATGGCAAACTGTAGAACCCATTTTGCGAGCGCTTTTCAAACAGAAAAAGCTCTGCCAATTCACCTACAGGTTGTGAGATTTCGATAAGTGAAATATTCTGGGATGTTAAACCCCATTCAATCTTTCTATCCTCCTTTTTAAGCCAAAACATATGATTTCAAGGTTGCGAAAAATGCAGCAAAACACATTATTTTCCTTAGGAAATGACTGTTTGAGAACGTTGTCCGTACACTATATAGCAAAACGACCAGAACTTATTAAATGTACTGCTTTAAAGAAACAAATGAAAAATCTTTTTTCTAATACTTGGTTTAACGATGGTGATCAAGGCGTTTTGGCAAAATTCATTTGACATAATATACGTGCACATAGAGATTATAATAGCGCGTAAGATGCAAGAGAGGCAACTCTTAAGTTACCAAGGTTGTAGATGCAGTGATGGTTATACCCACATAATAGGATATAACAAAATTAAAATAAAATTATTCATATGAAACAAAATATTAAATATACATACTTTCGATTAAAATTCAATTCAGTGTATTAAAGAAAGCGAACATTTTGCTATAGCCAATGCAACAAATAAGCAAAGTAAACCCCAAACGAATCCCAGTTGGTAGAGTGCTCGCTCTATAAGTGGGAGGTCGAACCGCGACCGGTTCTGACACAAGACTTGAAAGTGGGTAGTGACTGATCTTTCGCCAAGGACTTGGCATTACTTGAAAGTCACAGTTCTTTTGTAACAAACGAGGTCCCGTATCACGGTAGGCTTGGCACGATAAAGAAACCTGCTGTACAATGCACTAGTGCAACGCACAGACAAAATTTCTGCACCTTCGCTTAAAGCTGGTGACGTCTCGATATAAGCGAAATATTCTTGACTGTCACGTTAAACACCATTACTCAACTCCCAACGAATCAAGTAAGAAACAAGACCATGTAAACACTCTTGAGGCATAATAACAAACGTGATGAATTGATAATACTGTATGGAACTAACTTCCAGTTTTCTGCATAGGTTGTACATGTATTTATTTTCAGAGTTAACTAGAACTGTCTCTTGAAAGTCATATACCCCCCCCCCCCAACATTTAATGTTTTCCTGCGACCTTGACCTTTATAAAATGACCTTGGTCCAAGGTCATGCCACACCTTCAGACCACTTCATGTGACATTTTATGAAAGTCGTCCAAAGCAACTATGAGATATGGCCCGGACACGATTTTACACGAACAGACAGATCACTAGACAGAAGGACAGAGATAGTGATTCCTATATACCCCCACAAACTAGTTTAATAATAAAATTGTAGTAGAGCTTGTTATAACTATTTTATACAACGCAACAACCTGCTCCAAATAAATTGTTGACTCAGGGATATTACAGGACTAGGCTTATCAAGTGCTTTGAACAAAAGTCTTATAGCCATCTTCAAAAAGCTATTAATGAATATGTGACTCTATATCCAGTAAGCTTTGATATTTGATGTCTCATAGTTCAATGTTCCTTTCCTTCTCAATTTTGATTTCACACTTGTCACGGGTATAGCTAACCTACCCTTCCGGAGCACCCTGCACCACTCTCCCGAACAAAATACAATCTCGATATAAGGGCCACATACTTATAAAGGCCAGCTGAACAATTGTTCTTTATTCATATTATTTGAACCTGTATATAAAAGCCACATGCCCATAAAGGCCGCTTTAACTCGTTCCCTTGTGTGGCCTTTATAGACAGGTTTGACTGTATATGTTTTTAACTTGTTTCATTGTTAATTTTTGTTGTTGGTTTTTTTTTTTTTTTTTTTTTTTTTGGATACTGGTGTAGACATAGACCGATATGCTTGTGTTTGATTATTTCATAGCTAGTGTGAAATATAATCAATGTCTATACCTCTATATAATTGAAAAAGTATCACTATTCAGGACCAAATAATTCTTTGGGATTCCACACATTTTAGCTAATCCATTAAACTCAGCTTATGAAGTGAACTAATTAATTAATTGAAAATCAGATCTAGTTACCATGATCAAGTGTAATCGGGTGTATTTGTACACTCTAATAACACGTGTATGAGATTTTTTTCTAGGAAATTATTTCATGCAATACGTAATACGTTTATGGTTATGAACAATGCACACGATTACCAGTAATATATGGTATTGACCTGTCGAAAGTTTAACACTGGGTTTTCGAAAAGGAATCGAAGTTTGGGTACCGAGTGGTGGCCGAGATATGGAGAGCTAGTGGACGAAAAATGTTGTGGGCGCTATTGGCGGGAATGGCCGAGTGGTACTGTCACTGACTTTCTAAGTCAAGGGTTGTTTGTTCGAACCTCACTCGGGACTTGGAAATTTTCTGAGATGATTTCCGTTTCCTGCTCATACTAGAGCTGTAAAAAGCTCGTTACTCAGTAGTCTTTCGGATGAGACTCAAAACTGAGGCCCCGTGTTTCAGTGCACGCTAAAGACACCTCTGTAGAGTTTGAAAAAGAGTAGGCCACATGTGGCCGCTACAGAGAACGCTTAAAACTACAAGCGACTGAAAGAGACTGGGCAAAGTGAACAAAGGGAAAAGGCTACCGAGAGATGGGAAGCACCTGCCGAAGCGCTATCGAGATACGTGTATAGCTAAGGAGTTGTCGAGATGAGCTGATCATTTGCTTAGTGTTAACTTTTCGACAGGTCTGTACGGTGTAAAACATTATTACTTAATGTATAATCATTCATCTAGAATATAAATACTAATCCTAGCTACAGGAGGAAATTGAAATTAATCAAAGACTCATGTTCTGAGCTATTACTAGTTATTGAAAAACGAGTACAGTACAGCCCTGTCGAAAGTTTAATCATAAGCTACAGATTTGATACAAATTTATCGCGGTCTCTCGTTAACTACATCTAGAAATCTTTTCGACAGGTGTTATTTAGATAATCTACCTCTAGACAATTTTTCGGCCTCTGGCTTTCTATATTTTGTCCATTCGTCAGCCGAGCTTTGGTTTCCTTTGTGTTAGCTCAGTGTTATTCTCTCGACTCGTCTGTACTGTACACTTGAATGAATGGTTTCTTACGTGAGAAAAAAATCGCATGTTTTTATTACATCATGGAAACACGTAAAACGATCTCAAGAATAACAGTGTTAAAGAGTGTCTCGTTTTCTCCTGAATGATTACATTTTTACAAAGGACGGTGTTTTAGATAGTATACCAATGGATATTGGTTTGCAATCTCATATATGCTTAAACGTTTTTATAATGATATTCAATTCATATAAAACTTAATTGGCAACAACATTTTGATACAATTTCATTGCCAAATTCAAAGCATCCAGATGTGACTTAACTGACAATTCAGCACAAATTGAATCCGTTGGAGCAGTTTAATATACTCTATCATGTATATTTTTCCAAAAACATATGTTCACGGAACCTCATATATTTGAGGAATTACTATTCGACTTTCAAATAAGTTCTTATTTTACGGAGGTTTCAGTTGTACAGGGTTATGTTATGTTTCTCACTAGAGTACTTTGTAATTGTACATGAAAGAAGTATCTGTGGAACCTCGACAGACATTTAGTGGTGATATTAGTAGTTAGTAACACGGATACATACATGTTTGACTAAGATGTTAGAGTCAATATTTGGAAGTTAACAAATACGCAGTATAATGATAATACAATTTTGGTATTATGTCTACAAACCATTCAGCAAATTTTGAATTTACACTTTAGATTAATACGCTAAAGTAAATTCCTTTGAAGACCTAATGTGTAATACTAGTATTTGTTTTTAACTGGAAGAAATAAATATTAACTGGAAGAAATAAATCATATGGAATTGCTAATTGTCTTCATCAGAGCGAGTATCAAATACAAAATTTTTAAATATCATTTTTCTGATATTATAAGACAAAAATGTATGTAAAACAGAAGGCAGGAAAGAAAGATATATCTAAGACCAAAGTAAAGAAAGGACGGATACAGGACAGAAAGGCATCAAACCCGGCAGTACTGGATATATTACATAGAGGGTAACTCTTAATGTTAAACTTTAAAAAAAAAAATAAGTAAACATTAATATTTGTTGAAACATTTTTGTGTATTCAGTTGTTTTTTTTCATTTTGACCACATTTAGAAATATAAAATCACAATTCCTTTGGTAGATACTTTAAAACCAATGCCCCTGGTTGCGGTAGGATAACTCTAAATATGTAACATTAGTTTCCCAAATAAGTAAACATTAATATTTGTTAAAATATTTTTGTGTATTCAGTTTTTTCCTTTTCATTTTGACCATATTTAGAAATATAAAATCACAATTCCTTTGGTAGATACTTTAAAACCAATGCCCCTGGTTGCGGTAGGATAACTCTAAATATGTAACATTAGTTTCCCAAATAAGTAAACATTAATATTTGTTAAAATATTTTTGTGTATTCAGTTTTTTCCTTTTCATTTTGACCATATTTAGAAATATAAAATCACAATTCCTTTGGTAAATACTTTAAAACCAGCGCCCTGGTTGCGGTATGCGTGCCACGCTGAAGTGCCAACGCTGATGATTGCCTGAAGCACACTGCAATAGTCGTAATTTCTGTCACTTCACCTACAGTACAGACCTGTCGAAAGTTTAACACCCAGATAACGATAAAATAGAGGTTTGACTGTCAAGAGGCAGATATACGGGTACCCAGTGGCCGAGAGGCTGTAGAGAGATAGACAGCAGCTGTCGAAGAGCAGCCAAGCTAACGAACAGTCGAACTGTCTATTTGGCACTGACTTGTTAGCTAAGTGTTAAACTCCCGACAGGTCTGTACTGTATAGCTGGTGACGTACGGTTATAAATGAAGTATTAATCATGACTCATGACTTGGTGGAAAACTCAATTCAATCAATTAATTAATCACTTCATTTAAAAAAAATAAAAATAAAAAGGCAACCAATTATACAATTAATTGATGTGAAATTGTTTCGTCAACTTTGGTTTTTGGTTTGCCTGAAAAAGTTAGAATAAAGATTTGTTAGAGGCTACGTTAGATGTATGTAAGAGAAAGAAAATAAACATAATATCAATTGAAAATGAATATATTTTTTTTTATTTTTTTATTACATCAAACCTAATATCTTATATAAGCTCTTCATTATGGTTCTTGATTGCTGTGTACCGTGTTATAGCAATACGACCACGCGCACAGGACATCTTACCGCTTGGGTTCGACAGAATGTTTGTCAGTTCGATTACCAAACGATGGTCATTGGTTTCCTCCGTACAATCCGCTTTCTTCCACAATCCAATAAATGACCGTCTAGAAATGTAAAAGTACCTTAACTACATGTAGTATAGGGTAAAACACTATAAACCCAATATATTCATTTTGTTTAAACAGGTTCTCCCTGGAATACGTTAACTCTGCACCGTGTGTCATACCCGATGTCTTAAGGGTCATCTAAGTAGGAAAATTCAAGTGAACCCCTTTTGGTTGAAAAACGTGAAAGAGGGGTACAATTATGAAATTACCTACACAAGTGTGAAGATAAAGCAGGAATTGATAATTTAAGAATTTTTAAAATATTTGTTGCATTTTTTATGGAAATTACGCAAAATTACACGTTTTGAGGAAAGATGATTTTCATCTTGTGTAACGAATTAATTTAAAAAATGAAAAGATATTAATATATCAAACGTCATAGAGCAGTGCAAATGGGCAAGAGATTGTTAAAGAAATACGAGGTTTTTGAAAACTCTACAAAATACGGTTGAGGTGTTCTACGATTTATTTTCCTTTTAAAAATGCGTTACGTCATCTGTTGTGTTGTATTCTTATTGAAATTATTTAACTCATAAGATGTTTCTTTATTTAGAAATCACATTTCATATAGCAATATATATTTAATACTTACTATTTTAGTGACAACAATGAAGATTTTGACGATATTTACAATAAAAAAGAACAAAATGGCGGCTCATCTGATGAAGAAGAAATTTATGATGAAATCAAAGTACAAAAGGAGCTGATAGAACGTGTTAAATATCAGCCATGGTCGATGGCAAAGAAACTTAAACTAATAGGGTAATATATTCTGTTTTTAGTACCAAGTCTCAAACAGATTTGTTTTTCGTTTTAAAGCCAAACGGTTTCATAGTTGTGATAAAAAAGAAACATATTAATCCATGCCCGAATCACAATCTAGAAGCAAAGTAAAAACCTTGAAACTGACAAGTTAGGTTAGACATGTGAACTTCCACCAGGGAAGTGAGGCCGGGTTTTCCGGAAGGGTAAGCACCTCCTGTTTAGCTAGCTACATCCGCCACGTGTGTAATCAAGATTATGTGAAAGGAACATGGAACTGTGAGACGTCAAATATATCCAGGGCAATCCTGGACACAGAGACAATAAACTTATCAACAATACTGTGATGACGGCCATAACGAATAAAATTAATTTTGTAAGAAAATTGCCCAATGAAAAAAATTATCACTGTTTGTCAAATATTACTTTATTTGATGTGATGAACAATATATTTAATTGTTTTAAGTATCTTTCTAACACTTAACAAATCAAAATGACACTTTCAACATGTTAAAAAGGAGAGGAGATAAAAAAGTATTTAAGTTTGTTATGTTGAAAATGCAGATACAACTTTCGGACCTTCAGACACTAAAATATAAAATGTACATGTGTTTGTATGAACTCAGGCGCTAGTGATGGAAGCAAATACATGTAATATTGTAATATGAAGAATTGCTTGCTGTTGTATTAATTAGTACAATCAACTGTTTTAACATTTTTTTTGAAAACAAATCAATGTCGATACGACATGCTGGACAATTATTTATATATTATATAGCTACAACATTGTATATCTACATGTTTTTAAAAATTTTAACATGCATTTATGTTTGACATGTTTCTATTTTTAGACTTGCGAAAGCTTTTGTCGAAAAACATGAAGGGAATTTATCCCGTAGTCATGGTTACCATGAGAAAGGATTACAGGTTGGTAAATAGTAAAAACCTAAAACTGTAAGTTTCATGTAAAAATCACTTGCCTACCATAAAATGACGTTTACAAGGGCGTAGATTGTTTACGCATTTACGCAATTCTTTCCAGAATTTTTTTAAATTGCATCTATAAGAATGACATGCTGTGATAGTCATAGGACAAGACTATAGGGTTACGTCCTTTTATGTTCGCCGAAAATACGATAGTGATTAAATTATTGACAAAATCTATAGTTTTTGGTTTGTATATCTTAATCACTTTTTGTCAAATGTTGCAGATTGCAAACGGGGTCAATTTCCGGCTTATGTCGATATTTTACAATGATCATGCTTTCTGCTGTTTCACAGCATCGACAAGTTAGTCCCGGTGGTAGACATTGCAGCAATATTTTAGCACAGTAGCCAAGACTTTGACAGATGATGGTGGAGTTTTAAATATATTTGACAGCACGAGTCAGGATACCCTCATTGCATGAGTGTTGTTGGTTACCAGTCTCCAATGTCAATGGAAACTATTTGGGTTCGCTTTATACATTTGTAAATACAAGTACCAAGCAGTAATTTACCATCATGACCTACCTGAAAGGAAGCGACCTCTGCACATTGCAATTTCCGAGTACCCTTCTTGCAGATACATTTGCTATCGGACAATGTTTGAATATTTTCAATTTCATTTTCTACTATTGCGTGGTGGCAAGTAACCTCAAACGCACGGAATTAAATATTAATTGTACAAAAATCTTCGAAAGCATCTGGGAATCACAGAATTATGTTGTTAAAGTTAACAACTTTATATGTTCTAATATAGTGATACGTTGTGTTGGTTAAGATGTTTGTGTTACGCTTTGTTTAATACGCTTATGTATGAACACACACACACACACACACACACACACACACACACAACACACGATCTCTCTCTCTCTCTCCTTAATGCAAATGGATGATTTGTGCTTCGCAAGTTTCGCTTCTACTCGGAATAAAGTTTAAGTTTAGTGGACTGTTTAGACGCAAACACAAAATTATGTAACGAACTAATCATGCGTGATCTATTCACTGTTGTTTATTGATTTTTATTGATGTAGCTTCTATAATTTCAATGTTGTGTATTTTCCATGTTTTACAGGTTCTACGACAAATGAAGCGGAATATAACTAACCTAGTATCGATGTTAACTCCGTGGGAAATGAGAATCAAAGCTATAGAGAGTACATACTTATTTATACTTATTTTCAGTAAACATGTTGTAATTATCTAAATCTTATTCTCATTTATCATAATGATTTCATTTATTAATTTTTTCAAAATTATTTTAATATTTTAAATTATTATTTTATTTATTAATTTTTCAAAATTATTTTTATATTCTAAATGATTATTTTATTTATTAATTTTTCAAATTCTTGCAATATTATAATTTATTATTTTTATTATTAATTGTTCAAAATTATTTGAATATTCTAATTGATTAATTTTTTAAGATTAATTTTTCAATATTATTTAATATTCTAATCTATCATTTTCAACATTTAACATAGATGCTACTAATCAAACTACATTCCCTTGTTTTCTTGCATAACGAATAATGCAACATAAAATCAATCCATTTGCAAAAACATAATTGGCATACATGTGAACATATACCTGAAATTCATATCTCACTATGCACGTCAAAGTGTCGAGTTACCCTCTTAACTCAGTCTATATTGAACATATGAAGCGTATACTTTGTACAGTTCTTTGCGGAATAATATTTCCTTTGAGGGTTGTATTTTCTATCTTGTTCCAAGCATATAAAGGTACTTCTCAAAACGAGTCGTTTTACTTGTAGCGATTCTGAGATGGCTAAACCGCTATAACTTTTTTATTTGGTCACCAATTTTAATGTGCATTTCGATTTTGTGATATTTAAGTGTACAGTCCAACCTGCCTTAAAGGCCATCTCTATATAAGAGCCACCTGCTTATAAAGGCCAGTAGAATTTTATCCCGATTGTTCTTTATTCATATTATTTGAACCTGTATATGAAGGCCAACTGTCCATAAAGACCACTTTTACTGGTTCCGTTGGGTGGCTTTATAGACAGGTTTGACTGTATTTAGCACTTATAAAACATTCAGTTTCAGGTACTCTTTAACTGTTATAAATGAAGTATGATAATCGCTTGATTTATATTACAGGTCATTTTGGATCAGTTGTTGCTTCATACTTTGTATTTTTACGCTGGCTGATGTGGATAAATGTCTGGTTAACAATGTTTCCTGTTTGCTTTGTAATTTTACCAGAGGTATATGTATAACTTAGAAATATATATGTACTTAAGATCATTAAGACGTTTAACCTGAAAAAAAAACCCCAAAATGAAATAATAAATAAATAACTACAAATAAATAAATAAATAAATAAATAAATAAGTAAATAAATATTAAATAAATAAATAAACAAATAAATAAATAAAAATTAAATAAATTCATAATTATGTTTTCAATCTATTTGTTGCTGAATAATTAATCACAATAATACATCACAAGATGCAAAGACACAAGTAACGAAAAACAACAAAAATGTTTTGCCACACATACTTATGTCCGAATCACAATCTTGAACCTAAGTAAAACTTTAAAACTGAGAAGTTAGGTTAAACACGTTAACTTCCACCAGGTCGGGTGCTCTACAAGGGCAGACACCTCCTGTTTATCTAGTAGTCGAAACAAGTTTTAACTCCCCTGTACAAAACATATATATAATAATAAATACATGGAGAGATCATTGAACATCAAACCTAATTCATAATACTAGCCTAGGGTCAACCAAAATAGAACTTTTCTAGCTGAATCAAGTGGAAAATCGTAATAATATCCAATCTGTTTGCTGATGCAACTAGTTCCACTATGTGTAAATACTATACATTAACTCTTGTACAGACATGCTAAAAGTTTAACAATAAGCTAACGACAAAATGTCGAAGTTCGGCTGCCCAGTGGCCAAAGTTTGGATAGCTCGTGACTGAAAAGCTGCCGAGAGATAGATATCATCTGCCCACTGAAAGCTAGCCTACCAAGATAAAGGCAAAAAGAGGGACCAAGATGACTTGCCGATTTGGCATTCGTTAGCTTTGTGTTAAACTTCAGACAGGCATAACTGTATATATTTCAAATTATTTGTATATATTCTTTAGTAATTATGCCAAAAGAAAATAAAAAAATTATATATAAAAAATAACCGTATATATTGTATATATTTAAGTGATATTATTTTGTATATATTTCTACATTTTCTTCATTAGATAATAGTGGGCGAAGCTCATGAAACTGTTGCAAGGAAAATGATTCCAGAAGAAGAAAAAGAAACGGCAGCAGATTTAAAAACAATATGGAATGCTGACGTAAGTCGTTTCAAAACAAGTAGACGGGATATGGCGACCTAGGATTTCTTTAAACGAGAAGCTTAAATACACTCCCTCATGAAAAGTATTTCATTAACTACATTTGGTTAAATATATTTGAGTCCTTTTGGATATTTTTAACGTCTTGAAGAAATTTTCGGTTTCACAACTATTGATTAGAAATTGTATTCTGAAACGACCGTCTAATGCTGTAAAATTAAGACTGGTATAATATGTAATTTATTGTAGCGATCTTGGGTATGTGTTTCATGCGTTTTAAATTGTTTGATCTGCTTCTCATTTAAATTATTGTTCGACATTTTGTAACCATTATAGAATGATGGTTTTAACTACATATTTACAGGGCATTCTGAAGTATTCAGTTATATTCTACGGTTACTACGGAAACAGTTATACAATTGGAAAGGGATACAGATTGCCACTGGCGTATCTGTTAACCGGAATTGCTGCATTCGCTTTTAGTTTTATAATATTACTTCGTCGGTAAGTACATTTGTCAGAGACTCTATAAAAGTGACCTACCATAAGCCCTCAGAGAACAGACATTGTTTGATTAGTTGATTAGAATTCCATGTCATAGCACAGAGTTCAACATAATTGATGCTGTTCCTTATTGCTCCTTAATTAAAAAATCCCAATTTACTTATTACAATAAGTAATGCCAATATTTATTAACACAACAGCAACCAAAGAGTTATTTCTCTCTTCAAATATGTTTGAAGTTGCCTTTGTTCTGTAAAAGACCTTTCTTTAGCACAGTGAGGACCGATGTAACCTGAAAACAAACGTTTTAGCCTAGTCGGGCACTGATGATCCCCTAACTTTCAAGTGTTACCAAAATAATATACAGTTACGTCCTTACCATATTTAACAAGGACTTTCTAAAGACAGGTTTTATGAATAAATTACGTTAAATAATTTAATAAGTATATGATATTTTTCAGTATGGCAGCAAACGCCAGACTGAATCGTCTATCTGAAAAAGAAGAGGAATATACATTTTCATGGAAACTGTTCGGCAGCTGGGACTACACCATCGGAAATTCAGAAACAGCCAATACTAAATATGCCTCTAATGTGACAACGTTCAAGGTATGGTATTTAACGAAATAGAATTATAAGTCTAATTATCTAGTTTTTGTTTATGTATCTACAACCCGCACCTACGGATCACAGAACCTACAAATGCCCAGCGCTTTATATCAAGATCTCTTAGCTTACCCTTCCGGAGCATCCGGCCTCACTTCCCTGGTGGAAGTTCGCGTGTCTAACCTAACTTGTCAATTCCAAAGTTTTTACTTTGCTTCTGGATTGTGATTCGGACATGGATCAGTATGTTTGTTTTTGATTATATCTTTACAAGAGTTTGTCAGTTAGCTTTGACGAAGCTGAGATTGTTGTTCTTTAGGATACTACAACATCACAGAACTAATGACCTTGATATACATGAAATGCTCTACAATTTGACTGGGGCGAATAACTTTTAAACTACACCACATATTCCATTCTACATTCCACTTTTTATATAAGGAGTTTTTCGTCAAGTGCTCCAGGATCTTTGTCGATATTGTGACCCTGTAGTCAGTAATATGCAACGTTTTAAACACATTTTTAATCATTGTGTAATTTGAACCACTGCGGTAGTTCAGGTAGAGTGCTCGCTCCGTAAGTGGTAGGTTGTGGGTTCGAACCCCGGCCGGGTCTGACCAAAGACTTGAAAGTGAGTAGTGACTGTTCTTTCGCCAAGCACTCGGCGTTACGAAATGAAAGGCACGGTTCTTTCGGATGAAAAATAAACGAGGTCCCGTGTCACAGTAGGCTTGGCACGCTAAAGAACCCTGCTGCATAATGATATCAGCGCAACGCACAGGCAAAATTTCTGCACTTTTGCTTGTAGCTGGCGATGTTTCGATATAAGTGAAATATTATTGGCTGGACATTAAACACCATTACTCAATTACTCATTGTGTAAATGGACACACTCCGCATATAAGGGACTATTTCAATGTAAACCTGATGACCGTGATTATCTTTCTCATTTGACTTTACTTATGTAGATTTTGAACATTGACGGCATTTTTTTCTATTTGAATGGTTGTTATATCTTCTCATAGGAAACAATTTTAGAAGCTAAACATAAGGAGCAACCAGAGAGTCGGCAAGTATTATATAACCTAATGCAAAAAATCTGTAATGAGTTTAAGAAAAATCTATAGACACTTATTCACAGCACAGATGCGTCTCGATATAAGTTTGATCCTACAATTTTATTTAACTGCTTATATAAATAAATAAAAATCCAGAATCCAGTTTCTTTTCAGAAGTTAGATAGAGATCTGAAAAAATAACATATGAAAATCATCTAAATTTTGTTTACGTGAGCCATGCGCAAACTCGATTACAGAATATCATTGAACAGATAAAACGGTCTCGGTATGGGGAGTCTATCATGCAATGATAATGGTGACATATGCGAAAATGGTGAAATAATTTTCCTCTACCTAGACTATTGTAACTTTATTGTAGTTATTTAACGATTAGAAATCACTCCAAGTTAATTGTGTGAGTTATTTCCAATTTCGTTGTCACGAATACAGTGACACAAACAAAATTAAAAATATTAGAACTTTGTAACCAATGAACACATTTGAGTTTAAATAATATAACTACTGTTTAATTCATGTCCGACAGAGCACATGTTTTTCAAGCTTTTAGATATGAAAATCAATAAATTTACTATCATGTCATATACCGTTGTTAAGTATGTATTTTGTCGTAATAAATGAGCACCAAGGTACATACCATCTCATTCAGAAAATAAAACGCAAAACTTTTTAAAATTCTTGCGGGGATCTACACTATGCATTAGAACCATACGGACGACAGGAAGTATAAAACATATGGCTCAGAAGAATTGAACTGCGCATGTACGACGATTCCATTTTTTCACACCGGTAAGATCGTCTGACTAAAGGGAGACTACCCAAAGAAAAACAGTAGCTGTAAACAACCAAATTGTAGGAGTTGTTTCCCACGATGAATAGGCAAATCCAGGATAAACTTGAAATTGCCCGGATAATTGCAACTTCCGTTCGTCTGTTCCAAAAGTAATCAATGACAAATTCCCGCAAGGATTTTAAAAAGTTTTGCGTTTCATTTTCTGAATGAGATGGTATGTACATTGGTGCTCATTTATTACGACAAAATGCATACTTAACAACAGTACATGACATGATAGAAAATTTATTGATTTTCATATCTTAAAGCTTGAAAAACATGTGCTCTGTCGAACATGAATTAAACAGTACTTATAAACTGTTTGCAATTGCACAATTACAAATGGAATTTCTTTTTGTTGTACGAATACTTTAATCAGATAATTGTGACATCAGTTTGATTTTATCGTTTTTTTGCAGTCTTATCTTTTCTCTAAAATTGAGCCTGCGTGTCAAAAAATTGTGTGCTAAATTAAAAAATCGCTGAAATTAAGTATAAGTCACACTAAGATAAATTTGTACACTTGAATAAAAAAGTGCTTGGTCATTCTGTATTTTGTGAAAACGCTTTAATAAATATGGTCTAATGTAGCGCGGTTTACAATTACGTAATTTGTTTAACTATTCTTGATTTTTAAAAGGAAAGTCTTAATTGTATGCAGAATCATTGCCAATATTCTCGTGTTACTCTTACTGGCTTTGAGTACGTACATTATACAGCTGTGTGTTGAAAGATCTAGAGAAATGGAAATACAAAAACGAAAACATGATATATCTCCAAACTTCTGGGATGAAAACGAGGTCAGTATTTGTAAAAATAGCAAAATAGGTTCATAAATGCCAATGATAAACTATATGTTGTGTTGTGTAAGTATTTAAACTCATTAAGAATGGGAATACATGTATACTGAATATGATTTTTAAAAAAGACCCGTGAAGCAAGAAAGAAAGGTACCTTTCAAGATAACCTAGTCCACTTGTCTGTTTTCCAGGTTTCAAAATTTATTTATACATTTGTACATGGATCGGTATGTATGTTTATTTAGTCCTTGTTTAATTTAGCGGTCAGCAAAACGCATAAAATTACATATTATACCAGTTTATCTTTTACAGCATTAGACGGCAAATGCAACGGTTGAAATTTGTAAATTCGAAAGTAAACCAATATTAAGATCATATTGGAAAACTCCCTACTTTCTTTTTACATTTCGCATTCATCTATCGTAGTGTAGTCCTTAAATCGGCCAAATCGGTAAATCTAAAATCTCAAACGCGATGTTAATGCCATGACCCGATTTGTAATTCATGTGTTTAATATGTTTGGTTCATTTTCTTTTTGTAGTTGACCATAGTAATGACATTGATAGCAACCATTTTTCCAAACTTTTTTGATTTGATATCGATAATGGAAAAATATCATCCAAGAATAAATCTCAGGTGGCAACTTGCACGGTAAGTAGTATTTCGCTGTATGTTAATGTTTTTTTACAAAAATTAAAACTATGGTACATGTATAATATTATTCTAAAACTGATAAATCCTTGAAATAAAGATTTAAGTACGCTAGGTTGCTCAAAATACTATGTTTTGAAACTTGTCATTGCACAAATAATTGCCAAAAAAGATATATAAATTATTTTATTTATATAATATGCTTTAAAATCTATTTTCAATATTATAATATTTCAACAATTTTATCACACTGAATTAATAAAAGTGATAGGAATATTAACTAATCAAACAAGTGTGATGTGTGGGAAAGAAATAATTTTAATAGTTTGGCTCGATTTAGCATTGACCAAATGTTATCATCAATTAATAGT